>CM038679.1:419268274-419842177 GCA_021605205.1 Aegilops longissima
TGTTCGATATTTTGATAGTATGTATGTTGTGATTCCCTTACTGGTGTCATGTGAACGTAGACTACATGACACTTCACCATATTTGGGCCTAAGGGAATGCATTGTGGAGTAGTTATTATATGATGGGGTGAGAGAGTGGCAGAAGCTTAAACCCTAGTTTATGCGCTATTCCGTAAGGGACCGATTGGATCCAAAAGTTTAATGCTATGGTTAGAATTTATTCTTAAAACTTTTCTCGTAGTTGTGGATGCTTGCGAGGGGGTTAATCATAAGTAGGAGGTTTTTTCACGTAAGAACAACACCTAAGCACCGGTCCACCCACATATCAAATTATCAATGTAGCGAACACAAATCGAACCAACATGATGAAAGTGACTAGATGAAATTCCCGTGTACCCTCAAGAACGCTTTGCTTATTATAAGAGACCGTTTGGGCCTGTCCTTTGCCTCAAAAGGATTGGGCTACCTTTCTGCACTTTTGCTACTATTATCATTACTTGCTTGTTACAAATTATCTTGCTATCAAACTACTCTGGTACTTACAATTTCGGCGCTTACAGACATTAACTTGCTGAAAACCACTTGTCATTTCCTTCTGCTCCTCGTTGGGTTCGACACTCTTAGTTATTGAAAAGACTAAAATTAATCCCATATACTTGTGGGTCATCAAGGCTATTTTTTGGCGCCGTTGCCGGGGAGTGAAGCGCTCTTGGTAAGTGGAAATTGGTAAGGAAAAATTATTACTACGTGCTGAAATTTATTGTCACTTGTTACTATGGAGAACAATCCTTTGAGGGGTTTGTTCGGGGTATCTTCACCTCGACCGGAACCATAATTAGTTACCCCTCAACCTACTGTACCTACTGAAAATATTGAATATGAAATTCCTTCGGGTATGATAGAACAACTGCTAGCTAATCCTTATGCAGGAGATGGAACCGAACATCCTGATATGCACTTGATATATGTGGAAGAAATTTGTGGATTGTTTAAGCTTGCAGGTTTACCTTGAGATGAAGCTAAGAATAAGGTTTTCCCTTTATCTTTGAAGGGAAAGCATTGGCATGGTATAGGCTGTGCGATGATATTGGATCTTGGAATTGGAATCGATTGAAATTGGAGTTTCACCAAAAAAATATCCTATGCATCTAGTTCATCGTGATCGGAATTATATATATAATTTGTGGCCTCGTGAAGGAGAAAGTATCGCTCTAGCTTGGGGGAGGCTTAAGTCAATGTTATATTAATGCCCCAATCATGAGCTCTCAAGAGAAATTATTATTCAGAATTTTTATGCTCGGCTTTCTCATAATGATCGATCCATGCTCGATACTTCTTGTATTGGTTCCTTTATGAATAAGACCTATTGAATTCCGGTGGGATCTTTTGAAAAGAATTAAACGCAACTCTGAAGATTGGGAACTCGAGAAGGTAAAAAGTTAGGTATTAAGCTTAAGTTCGATTGTGTTAAATCTTTTATGAATACCGATGCTTTTCAAAAGTTTAGCACTAAATATGGACTTGACTCTGAGATAGTAGCCTCTTTTTGTGAATCTTTTGCTACTCATGTTGATCTCCCTAAGAAGAAGTGGTTTAAATGTCATCCACCTATTAAATAACAAATTAAAGAATCGGTAATAGCTAAAGATGAAACTATTATTTATAATGTTGATCCAGTTGTTCCTACTGCTTACATTGAGAAACCGCCTTTCCTTGTTAGGATGAAGGAACATGCTAAAGTTTCAACTATGGTCACCAAAAGTTATAGTAGAACACCCAAACCAGCTAAACACATCAAGGTAGAACCTAGTGTTGCTATGGTTAAGGATCTCTTGGTCAATAATATAGATGGGCATGTTATTTACTTCTGTGATGAAGCTGCTAGAATTGCCAAACCCGATGAAAAAGATAAACATAGACCTGTTGTTGGCATGCCTGTTGTCTCAGTTAAGATAGGAGATCACTGTTATCATGGTTTATGTGACATAGGTGCTAGCGTGAGTGCTATTCCTTTTACTTCATATCAAGAAATTATGAACGACATAGCACCCGCTGAGATAGAAGACATAGATGTTACTATTAAACTTGCTAATAGAGACACCATCACACCGCTTGGAATTGTTAGAGATGTTGAAGTCTTGTGTGGGAAAATAAAATACCCTACTGATTTTCTTGTTCTTGGTTCCCCACAAGATGACTTTTGTCCTATTATCTTTGGTAGACCTTTCTTGAACACCGTTATTGCTAAAATAGATTGTGAGAAACAAATTGTAGGTGTTAGTTTTGGTGATGAGTTGAGTTTAATTTTTCCAAGTTTAGTAGAAAACCTCATAAAAAAGAATTACCTAGTAAGGATGAAATTATTGGTCTTGCTTCTATTGTTGTACCTCCTACTGATCCTTCAGAACAATATCTGCTAAACCATGAAAATGATTTACATATGCATGAAGGAAATGAAATACATAAGATTTTCTTTGAACAACGTCCTCTGCTTAAACACAATTTGCCTATTGAAACTCTAGGAAGTCCTCCTCCACCTAAAGGTGATCATGTGTTTGAATTAAAACAATTGCCAGACACTTTGGATTATGCTTATCTTGATGAGAAAAAGATATATCATGTTATTATTAGTGCTAACCTTTCAAAACATGAAGAAGAAAGATTATTGAAAGTTCTAAGGAACCACCGAGCTGCTATGGGGTATACTCTTGATGATCTTAAGGGCATTAGTCCCACTCTATGTCAGCATAAAATTAATATGGAACCTAATGCTAAACCCGTTGTTAATCACCAACGTTGGTTAAATCCAAAGATGAAAGAAGTGGTAAGAACGGAAATATTAAAACTTCTGGAAGCAGGTATAATCTATCCTATAGCTGATAGTAGATGGGTAAGTCCTATTCATTGTGTCCCTAAGAAGGAAGGTATTATTGTTGTTCCTAATGATAAGAATGAACTTATTCCACAAAGAATTGTTACACACTATAGAATGGTAATTGATTTAAAAAAATTAAACAAAGCAACTAGAAAATATCATTACCCTCTGCCTTTTATTGATCAAATGCTAGAAAGATTATCTAAGCACACACATTTTTGCTTCCTTGATGGATATTCAGTTTTTTCACAAATACCTGTTTCTCAACCTGATCAAGAAAAGAGCACTTTTACTTGTCCCTTTGGAACTTATGCTTATTGACAAATGCCTTTTGGTTTATGCAATGCACCTGCTACCTTTCAAAGATGTATGACTGCTATATTCTTTGATTTTTGTGAAAAGATTGTTGAGGTTTTCATGGATGACTTTTCTGTGTATGGGAAGTCTTCTGATGATTGTTTAAGCAATCTTGATCGAGTTTTGTAGAGATGTGAGCAAACAAATCTTGTCTTGAATTGGGAGAAGTGCCACTTTATGGTTAACGAAGGTATTGTTTTGGGACATAAAATTTCTGAAAGAGGTATTGAGGTGGACAAAGCTAAGGTTGATGCAATTGAGAAAATGCCATGTCCTAAAGATATCGAAGGTATTCGTAGTTTCATTGGTCATGCTGGTTTCTATAGGAGATTTATCAAAGACTTTTCTAAAATTTCTAGGCCTCATACAAATCTTTTGCAAAAGGATATTCCTTTTGTTTTTTATGATGATTGTTTAGAAGCCTTCTAAACACTCAAGAAATCCTTAATTTCTGCACCTATTGTTCAACCACCTTATTGGAACTTGTCTTTTGAAATTATGTGTGATGCTAGTGATTATGTTGTTGGTGCTGTTCTAGGACAAAGAGTTGATAAAAAACTAAATGTTATTCACTATGCTAGTAAGACTCTAAACAATGCTCAACGAAATTATGCTACCACTGAAAAAGAATTTCTAGGAGTGGTGTTTGCTTGTGATAAATTTAGATCCTATATTGTAGATTCAAAAGTAATTGTTCACACTGATCATGCTGCAATAAAATATCTTATGTAAAAGAAAGATGCAAAACCTAGGCTTATTCGATGGGTTCTCTTGCTACAAGAAATTGATTTGCATATCACTGATAGAAAAGGAGCGGAGAACCCCGTAGCTGATAACTTGTCTAGGCTGGAGAATGTTCTTGATGACCCACAACTTATTAATGATAGCTTACCTGATGGGCAATGTTAGCTAATGTTTCTAATAGCACTCCTTGGTATGTTGACTATGCTAATTACATTGTTGCTAAATACATACCCCCTAGTTTCACATACCAACAAAAGAAAAAATTCTTCTATGATTTAAGACATTACTTTTGGGATGGCCCACATCTTTATAAAGAAGGAGTAGATGGTATTATTAGATGTTGTGTACCTGAACATGAACAGGGACAAATCCTACGGAAATGTCACTCCGAAGCTTATGGAGGACATCATGCGGGAGACAGAACTGCTCACAAGGTATTGCAATCTGGGTTTTATTGGCCTACTCTCTTCAAGGATGCTCATAAGTTCGTCTTATCTTGTGATGAATGTCAAAGAATAGGTAATAACGGTAAGCGTCAAGAAATGCTTATGAATTATTCACTTGCTGTTGAACCATTTTATGTTTGGGGATTTGATTACATGGGACCTTTTCCTTCCTCTAATGGGTATACTCATATTTTGGTTGTTGTTGATTATGTTACTAAGTGGTAGAAGCTATTCCAACTAATAGTGCTGATCACAACACCTCTATTAAAATGCTTAAAGAAGTTATTTTCCCAAGGTTTGGAGTCCCTAGATATTTAATGACTGATGGTGGTTCACACTTTATTCATGGTGATTTCCGTAAAATGCTTGCCAAGTATGATGTTAACCATAGAATTGCATCACCATATCATCCTCAGTCTAGTGGTCAAGTTTAACTTAGCAATAGAGAAATAAAATTATTTTTGCAAAAGAGTGTCAATAGGTCCCGGAAGAATTGGTCTAAGAAATTAGATGATGCACTTTGGGCTTATAGAACAGCATATAGAAATCATATGGTATGTCTCCTTATAAAATGGTATATGGAAAAGCTTGTCATTTGCCTCTTGAGTTAGAACATAAAGCATATTGGGCGATTAAAGAGATCAACTATGATTTCAAACTTGCTAGTGAGAAGAGGTTATTTGATATTAGCTCATTAGATGAGT
The DNA here is from genome assembly GCA_021605205.1 of Aegilops longissima. Lineage (NCBI taxonomy): Eukaryota > Viridiplantae > Streptophyta > Magnoliopsida > Poales > Poaceae > Aegilops > Aegilops longissima. Next base: position 419,273,401 of record CM038679.1, read on the forward strand.
GGAGAACCCAAGCTTATGAAAATGCCAAGTTATTTAAAGAAAAAGTTAAAAGATGGCATGATAAAAGAATCCAAAAGCGTGAGTTGAAAGTTGGAGAATATGTTCTTTTGTACAACTCTCATTTTAGATTCTTTGCAGGAAAACTCCTCTCCAAATGGGAAGGACCCTATGTTATCGAGGAGGTTTATCGATCTGGAGCTATCAAAGTAAATAATGCCGAAGGTACTAACCCGAAGGTTGTTAATGGGCAATGAATAAAACATTATATCTTAGGTACGCCCATTAATGTTAAAAGCAATATTATCCAAACTATGACACCAGAAGAACACATAAAAGAAACCTTCCGGAACACTCCAGCATCGTTAAAAAGAGGAGGTACGTGATACGATGAGTAAACGGACTCTGAAAAATCCGCAAAAATATTTTTTGTTAGTTTTGGAAATTTAAAAAATTAGGAAAATAAGAAACTACCAGGAAGGTGACCCTGGTGGGCACAAGACACCAGGGCGCGCCTGGGCAAGCCTGGCGCGCCCAGGTGGGTTGTGCCCACCTCGGGTACCTTCCGGACTCCGTTTTTCTTCCGTTTGCTTGTTTCCCAAGATAAAAAATCTTTATATACCCCCCAAACCTATTGATCACCGTATAGCAGAGAAACCTCCTGTTTTCTTTTCTTGCTGTTTTCGGTCAGATCTATTGAGCCAGGCATCATGTCTTCTTCTTCCTCCAACAACATGGAAGAGGATGCCTGGTTGATGAAGATCGAGCTGAAGAGAGAAGAGACCCTAGAAGTCGTCAAAGGGGATAAGAACAAGGAGGCTACGGAGATCAAGCGTCGGTGGTTGAGCAGGCCTGGCCTGCCGAGGAGGAAGAAGAAGATATCCTTAAACCTTACTATGATCATCTCACCCCCACCGAGATCGAAGCCTTTCGGATCATCGAAATGATTCGTGTGCAAAATAAATATCTCACCCGTGAAAATATTATGTTGCAAGAGCACATCATCGCCCTCCGGGGCGTCATCTGTAGATTGGAGAATCTCTTGATCATGAAGGACAAGATCGTTACCACTTCATCACCACCACCTCCTTCTTCATCAGCAAAAGAAAATTGAGTATCGGGTATGGGCACTCCCCTTGGCTTGAGCCAAGCTTGGGGGAGGTGCCCTGGTATCGTATCACCTCCACTATCTTTTGCCTTTACTTATCTTAGTTCAATCCATAGTTATCTTTTGCTTTAGATGAATAAAAGTTTAGTTCGATCCTTTATTTTCGAGAGTTTGCTTAGTGATATATATTTGTAATCTTGTGCAAGATATATAATAAAGTTTAGTTTGAGTTTTGCTTTCTTTACTTTCTTGTTTCAATAAAAAGAAAGGAAATAAATGAAAAATATCATATGCTAATCTTATGGTAAGTAATGACATCACATAAGGAAAAGTATAAGTAGAAAATTTTATTATAGATTGACAAACATAGCATTGGTCAATGATGCAATTCATGAAAGAATTAATAAGGGAAGAGAAGATTCACATGCAAATACACTATCTTGGAAATCTTTTGTGATTGTGAACCCCCATCAAAATATTATATGCCAAAATTGTTGATGTTGGACAAGGAAGAAAACGTAATGATTTATGTTTGTTCATATTCACATAGAAGTTATAATGTCATAGATCCTTCAACATGTGGTGTTTGCCCCCCATCTCTGCTAGCCAAAAATTACGCACCAAGTAGAGATACTACTTGTGCATCCAAAAACCATGAAAACCCAAATCTTATTTTCAAGAGTACACCATACCTACCTAAGGATTGAGTAAGATCCTTCAAGTAAGTTGTCATCGGTGCAATAAGGCAATAAAAATTGCTTCTAAAAGTGTTAGATCAATTAGTGTAAGAAAAAATTGAGCGTTGTACGAACTTGTGATGGCAAAGAATAAAAGCGTCAGACTGCATTAATAAAGGTTGCCATCATAAGGGGCAATATAACGTGACATTCTTTCGCACTAAGGGATTGAGCATATAAACAAAAAGCGCATGGCAACCTTTGCGTCCCTCTACGAAGGGCCTATCTTTTAATTTTATGTATTTACTTTCATGCAAGAGTCAAAGTTTTTCTCTCTATTCCTTTTTATTTTTCTCTTTTGGCAAGCATCATGTGGTGAGGAAAGATCTAGGCACATATATCCAGTTGGATGTGGGTAGCATGAGTTATTATTGTTGACATCACCCTCGAGGTGAGTATGTTGGGAGGCGAAACTATAAGCCCCTATCTTTCTATGTGTCCGGTTGAAACGTTTTGCTCATGTATATGCGGTGAGTGTTAGCAATCATAGAAGACTATATGATGGTTGAGTATGTGGACTTTCCTAAAGGCTCCGATCGTGACCCTTCCTGAAAAGATGATGAATTGTAGTTGCAAAGTTGACTAAGAACATAGTTTGTTGGTTCCCAATAGAGTTTATACTTTATACTTAAATGTTGTGATGAATTGTTACTTATTCATGAGAAGTGTATGATAGAAGTACTATGATAGAAGTACTATGATAAAAGTTTTATGTTAAAGTTTGTTGCTGTTATAATAAATTATATGATGCTTCTATGTCCGTATTTTGTTTTATCGACACCTCTCTCTCTCTCTCTAAGCATGTGGACATGTTTATCGATTTCGGTTTTCGCTTGAGGATGAGCGAGGTCTAAGATTCGGGTAGCTGATACGTCCATTTTGCATCATGTTTACCTACTGTTATTTATGATGTTTTTATCCATAATAATGCTTTTTGGAGTAATTCTAATGTCGTTTCTCTCATAATATGCAAGGTACACACAAAGAGGGAGAATTTCGGCAGCTAGAAATCTGGACCTGGAAAAGCTACGTCAGGCCACCTATTTTGCACAACTCCAAATGAGTTGAAACTTCACGAGCATTTTTTATGGAATAAATAAGAAACACTGGAGCAAATAACTACCGGAGGGGGGCCACCTGGTGAGCACAAGACACCAGGGTGTGCCTGGCCCCCAGGCGCGTCCTGGTGGGTTGTGCTCGGCCCAGCCCACCTCCGGTGCCCATCTTCTGGTATATAAGTCATTTTGACCTAGGAAAAATAAGGGAGGACTTTCGGGACGGAGCGCCGCCGTCTCGAGGCGGAACTTGGGCAGGAGCACTTTTGCCCTCCGGTGGAGCGATTCCGTTGAGGGAACTTCCCTCCCAGAGGGGGAAATCATCGTCATCATCACCAACAACTCTCCCATCTTGGGGGGTGGCAATCTCCATCAGCATCTTCAACAGCACCATCTCATCTCAAACCATAGTTCATCTCTTGTGTTCAATCTTTGTAGCGGAACTATAGATTGGTGCTTCTGGGTGACAAGTAGTGTTGATTACATGTTCAGATCCATTATGTTATTTAATACCCCTCTGATCTTGAGCATGTTCATTACTTGTGAGTAGTTACTTTTGTTCTTGAGGTCACGGGAGAAATCTTGTTGCAAGTAATCATGTGAACTTGATATGTGTTTGATATTTTGATAGTATGTATGTTGTGATTCCCTTAGTGGTGTCATGTGAACGTTGAATACATGACACTTCACCATAGTTGGGCCTAAGGGAATGCATTGTGGAGTAGTTATTAGATGATGGGTTGCGAGAGTGACAGAAGCTTAAACCCTAGTTTATGCGCTATTCCGTAAGGGACCGATTGGATCCAAAAGTTTAATGATATGGTTAGAATTTATTATTAATACTTTTCTCGTAGTTGCGGATGCTTGCGAGGGGGTTAATCATAAGTAGGAGGTTTGTTCAAGTAAGAACTGCACCTAAGCACCGGTCAACCCACATATCAAATTATCAATGTAGCGAACACGAATCGAACCAACATGATGAAAGTGACTAGATGAAATTCCCGTGTACCCTCAAGAACGCTTTGCTTATTATAAAAGATCGTTTTGGCCTGTCCTTTGCCTCAAAAGGATTGGGCTACCTTGCTGCACTTTTGCTTCTATTATCGTTACTTGCTCGTTACAAATTATCTTGCTATCAAACTACTCTGTTACTCACAATTTTAGCGCTTGTAGACATTACCTTGCTGAAAACCACTTGTCATTTCCTTCTGCTCCTCGTTGGGTTCGACACTCTTACTTATTGAAAAGTCTACAATTGATCCCATATACTTGTGGGTCATCACCACATCACAATCATTTTAACGCAATGTTGACATCCAAGATAAATCATTATCCACTCCTAGCTGCTTAAGCATGGCATGAGAAACTATAATCTCTAATTGTCATTGCAAGCATGTTTGATCATAATATGTTGAATCATGGATACTAGGTTAAACATATTTACAAAAACAGAACGAGTTGAGTTCTTACCCGTTTCTCTCTGCCACAGCCAGTTCACCAAATATCATCATTATTGCCTTTCACTTGCATGACCGAACAATTTTAAAATAATAATAGTGCAAGAATGTTGTGGACTAAGCTGGAATCTGCAAACATTTTATTCAAAGGAGAAGACAAGATAATTTGGGCTCTTTGTTAGATCAACAATAATGTGTATCAGATCGACTCAACATTTTCATTGTGGTCTTCTCCTTGGTATGACTCAATAAAGAGAAAAGAATTTCAGAGAAACACACTGAAATATTTTTGGAGTTTTTAGTTTTTCTTGAAGAAGGCAGATAAAAGGAAGAAAAACAAAAATGAGAAAAACTATTTACACGGGAAAACTCCCAACAAGCAAAAGAAGAATCAAGAAATATTTTTGGGTTTTCTTAAAGTTTTTCAAACACACAAGAAGAAAGCGAGAAAAACAAATCTAAAATGGATAGTACAGAGAAAGAGTGTGGACACCGACAAATGGAATGAAATGTGTGAGCATGAATATAATGTCGGTGGAAACACGTACTCCCCCAAGCTTAGGCTTTTGGCCTAGCTTGGTAATCGCCACTCGTAGTAGCCATGCGGTCCCACGTTGAAGTGTTGTGGAGCATGCACTTGAGCGTCCCACTCTTGAGGCTCCTCCTCAGCTACCGTTGCAATGAAGTCGGTAAGGCCAGCATTAGCAGCAAATTGTGTGAACTCTTGACGGATTCCAGCTCCATCCATGAAGGGGTTGTGCGGCCATTCGCACAGACGCACTTCCACCATTCTCCGAGTATGGAGGTCTCTATCCAATGATTCCCCAATGACTCCCTTAGAGTTCTTCTTGGAAGCAAACTTCCTAAAGAAACTCATCTTATTCCTATAAATAAAATTCTGAAATTTTTAGTCCACAAAATTTTGTCAACAAAACTTCACAAAAGATTGATAGCAACTACTCATAGAGATGCATAGAGGCCATTTCAAGCATTCAAACTACTTAGATCTCTAAGAATTCAACATGCAAGCTCATCTACAGTAGCACCATGAGTAGCTAATTATTCAAAATATAAACCACTAAAGCAAAAACTAATTGGACCAATGGAGGAGTCACATACCAAGTAGCAATCCCCCAAAACAGTTTTGGAAATGGAGCTTCGAGCAAGAGATCAAAATCCGCGGGTTTGAGAGCAAGAACACGGGAGAGAGAGAGAGAGAGCAATGGTGAATTTTTTCTGGAGGTAGGTGATGACATGGGCTAAAGAGATAAGTGAGGGGGACCACGTGGGGACCACAACCCACCAGGGCGCGCCTGGGGCTACTAGCGTGCCCAGGTGGGTTGTGCCCACCTGGTGCACCCCCCTCTGATGTTATTTGCACTAAAAATTCAGAAATATTCCCCAAAAAAATCATTAAATTTTCAGGGCATTCTGAGAACTTTTGTTTTTGGGTCATTTTTTATTGCACGGAAAATCCGAAAACAGGATAAAGATGGCATTTTATTTTATTAACTAAGAAAAGAAGAAAACAAAAGGAAAGGACAGAAGGTAGTGCCTACTAAATTCATCAACTTCATACCTCTCAAAAGTGATCCATTAATAAGGTTGATCAAGTTTTATTAACAACCACCTCCGATTAGCATGAAACCGAAGAACTTCCATAAAACACTAAGTTACCTCAACGGGGATATGCATATCTCCAACAATAAGTATATCATATTTCTTTTTAACATGAGGTAGAGGTAGTTGAAAACTTCCAATAGTGAGTGTCAGAGATTTTTCAATAACATTTATACCATTCACTTGGAATTGTTTCTTCGGAAATTGCACTATATGCTCATTACCATTGATATGAAAAGTGACCTTGTTTTTATTGTAATCAATAACAGCCCCTGCAGTATTTAAAAAGGGTCTACCAAGGAAATTGACATGTTGTCGTGCTCGGGCATCTCAAGTATAACAAAGTCAGTTAAGACGATAACATTTGCAACAACAACGGGCACATCCTCACAAATACTGATAGGTATAGCAGTTGATTTATCATCCATTTGCAAAGATATTTCAGCATGTGTGAGTTTATTCAAATCAAGTCTTTTGTATAAAGAGAAAGGCATAACACTAACACCAGCTCCTAAATCACACAAAGCAGTTTTAACATAGTTTCTTTTGATGGAGCAAGGTATAGTTGGTATTCCCGGATCTCCAAGTTTTTAGGTACTCCATCCTTAAAAGAATAATTAGCTAGCATGGTGGAGATTTCAGCTTCTGGTATTTTTCTCTTATTAGTGATGATGTCTTTCATATACTTTGCATAAGGGGTCATCCTTAATATATCAGTCAAGCGAGTGCGCAAAAAGACTGGCCTAAGCATTTCAGCAAAGCGTTCAAATTCTTCATCATCTTTTTTCTTAGTTGATTTAGGTGGAAAGGGCATGGGTTTTTGAACCCATGGTTCTCTTTCTTTACCATGTTTTCTTCCATATAGTCTCTTTTATCATATCTTTTATTTTTAGGTTGTGGGTTATCGAGATCAACAGTTGGTTCTATCTCAACATCATTATCTGGTTCTTTATCATTGTTTGGTTGAGTGTCTTCATGAACATCATCATTATCTTTTTCATTATCACTAGGTGAATGTTCATTACCAGATTGAGTTTCAGCATCAGAGATAGAAACATCATTATTATGTTCAGGAGGTTTTTCTACTTCAGTTCACTAGAGGTATGCAAAGTCCTATCATTTTTCTTTTTCTTTTTAGAAGGACTAGGTGCATCAGTGTTAATTATCTGGGAGTCTTGTTCAATTCTTTTAGGGTGTCCCTCAGGATAAAGTGGTTCCTGAGTCATTTTACCTCCTCTAGTCATTACTCTAATAGCATGATCATTGATATTTTTGTTCATTTCATCAAGCAATTCTCTTTGAAATTTAGCAACTTGTTCTAGCTGAGTTTGAATCATAGAAGCATGTTTTCCAACACCTATAACATCATTAGTGATTCTAAATAACAAGTCACTCAAATGAGCAATCATATCAGAGTTGTATTTCAATTGTTTCAGAACATTTTCATTGAAGTGATCTTGTTTTCTAATGTAGTTATCAAACTCATAAAGGCATTGAATAGAATGCATATTATAAGGGTTGTCCCTTTCATTAAATTTCATTAAAGAGTTTACCTCTACCACCTTGGGTGGTGGTGTATCAAGTCCATGTATCTCTTCAATAGGAGGTAAAATTTTAACATCCTCTGCTTTAATACCTTTTTCCTTCGTACATTTCTTTGTCTCTTGCATATCTTCAGGACTGAGATATAAGATACCCCTCTTCTTCTGAGTGGGTTTAGGCGGTGGTTCAGGAAGAGTCCAATCATCATAATTTTTCAATATGTTATTCAATAATTCCTGAGCTTGCTCAACAGTTCGTTCCCTGAAAACACAACCAGCACAACTATCTAGGAAGTCCCTAAAAGCATCGATTAGTCCATTATAGAAGACATCAGCAAAGCATTAAGCAGTTGGAGAAGCCTCCCCCAAGCTTGTGGGAGACTCTCTTCTTCAATTTGCACCAAGTTAAATATTTCCTGTAAGGCAGCTTGTTTCTTATGAGCAGGAAAATATTTTTCAGAGAAGTAGTAAATAATATCCTGGGGACTACGCACACAACCGGGAGCAAGAGTATTACGCCATATCTTAGCATCACCCTTTGATGAGAACTGAAATAATTTGATGATATAATAAAATCGAATCTTCTCATCATGAGCAAAAAGGGTGGCTATATCATTTAATTTGCTAAGGTGTGCCACAACAGTTTCTGTTTCATAACCATGGAAAGGATCAGATTCAACCAAAGTAATCAAGTCTGGTCTACAGAGAATTCATAATCCTTATCATCAATAGAGATAGGTGAAGTAGCAAACTTAGGATCACATTTCATTCTAGCATTCAAAGATTTTTCCTTCAGTTTGCATAATAATTTCTTTAGATCATGTCTATCGTTGTAAGCAAGAAAGTCTCTAGCTGTCTCCTCATCCATAACATAACCTTTAGGTATCTTAGGCATTTCATATCTAGGAGGGCTAGGTATAATAGGTGTTTTACAAGATTTTCAGTTTCAAGTACTTCATCGGTTTCAATAATTTCATCGGTTTCCGTAATTTCATTCTCTTTAGCTTTAGCAATTTGTTCATCAAGAAAATCACCTAGTGGCACACCATCATCAAGCAAGGTACTAGCATCATCATGAGTAGCATTCATAGAAGTAGCATCATCAATAACTTGCGACATATCAGGATTAATAGCATGTGGGGGTGTTGCAAGTCTACTCAAAACAGAAGGTGAATCAAGTGCAGAGTGTGATGGCAGTTCCTTACCTCCCCTCGTCCTAGAGGGAACGATCTTGTTTTTTGTATCCTTCAGATTCTTCATAGTGATAAGTTGATAATAATCCCAAGTGACTCAAAAAATATAGCTATGCTCCCCGGCAATGGCGCCAGAAAAAGGTCTTGATAACTCACAAGTATAGGGGATCGCAACAGTTTTTGAGGGTAGAGTATTAAACCCAAATTTATTGATTCGACACAAGGGGAGCCAAAGAATATTTGCAAGTATTAGCAGCTAAGTTGTTAATTCAACCATGCCTAGAGATTAATTATCTGCAGCAAAGTGATCAGTAGCAAAAGTAGTATGGTAGTTTTGATAGTAGTAGCAACAGCAATAGTAACGATAATAGTGGTAGCAATGATTTTGTAGCAAGTGAAACAGTAACAGCAGCAGTAGTAACTTAGCAAGATCAATATATAGGAAAATCGTACGCATTGGATCGGTGGATTCGTTGGATGATATTCATCACACTACTAGGAAAAGGGCTATAGATGGGATGGACACTAATGGCGCACCTGTCATGTGGTGCGCCATTAGTATATACTATTTGCGCACCATGTTTTGGTACGCCATTAGTGTGGAAGACACTAGTGGCGCACCAGGAACATGGTGCGCCACTAGTAACAAATTTTTTTTAATTTTTCCAAACATACTAATGGCGCATCATATCTCGGTGCACCATTACTAGTGCTAACTAGTAATGGCGCACTGGCCACACAGTGCGCCACTACTGTTGTTTATTTTTTATTCTTTTTTTTGCAAAACTAGTAATGGCGCACTGTGCCACGGTGCGCCATTAGAATATATACTTTTTTTATTTTTTTGCAAAACTTCTAATGGCGCCATTAGTAACCAGGGTCGACCCCGCTCCAGCCGGGCCGCCACGAACCCGGCCCGCACCCCCCCACTCCACCGCCGACGACCACCCGCACCTCTCCCCGCACCTCCCGGCCCGCTCCACCGTCACAAATGAATGCAACTAAAATTGCAAAAAAAACAAATTTGATTATATTTTCAAATAACAAATTTGATGATATTTTCAAATAATAAATTTGATGATATTTTTCATATTTATAAATATTTTCAAATAACAAATTTGATGATATTTTAAAAAATTATTACTGTTTTTATAAAAAAATATTACTATTATGATTTAAACAAGTTTGAACATATTTAAACATAAATAAATATCAAACAACATTTTAAATGCATAAGCCGACCCCCGCACCTCCCCACTCCACCGGCCGACGACCCACCGCACCTCCCACGCCCACCGCCGCCGCCACACCCCTACCCCCACCCCTCCCCACTCCACCGCCACGACAACCACCCGCACCTCCCGGCCCGCTCCATCGTCACAAATGAATGCAACTAAAATTGCAAAAAAAAATTGATTATATTTTCAAATAACAGATTTGATGATATTTTCAAATAATAAATTTGATGATATTTTTTCATATTCATAAATATTTTCAAATAACAAATTTGATAATATTTTTTTAAAAATTATTACTGTTTTTATAAAAAAATATTACTGTTATGATTTAAACAAGTTTGAACATATTTAAACACAAATAAATATCAAACAGCATTTTAAATGCATAAGCCGACCCCCCGCACCCTCCCCCAATCCACCGCCGTCGACGACCCACCGCACCCTCCCCCGCTCCACCGCCACGCCACGACCCCTACCCGCACCTCCCCCACTCCACCGCCACCGATGACCACCCGCACCTCTCCCCGCACCTCCCGGCCCGCTCCACCGTCACAAATGAATGCAACTAAAATTGCAAAAAAACAATTTTGATTATATTTTCAAATAACAAATTTGATGATATTTTCAAATAATAAATTTGATGATATTTTTCATATTCATAAATATTTTCAAATAACAAATTTGATGATATTTTTAAAAATTATTATTGTTTTATAAAAAATATTACTATTATGATTTAAACAAGTTTGAACATATTTAAACACAAATAAATATCAAACAGCATTTTAAATACATAAATACAAAAATGGGGCAGCAGGAATCGAACCCAGACCTCCCGGTGTGTGTGCAGCGTCTTGACCAGTCGGGCTAGTGGGCGTGTTCGATGGAGTGGGGTTAGGTGGAATATAACCCACCACCGGGCTAGTAATAGAACAAAATTCTAATGGCGACCGGGCGAGGTGCGCCATTAGAATTGTCGACTTATGGCGCACTAGGGAGGTGCGCCATTAGAACCCTCCCCCACTCCATCTATTCCCCTCGACTGTGGCCTCCTCCTCCTCGCCAGATCCACTGACCCCAACCATACGCCGCCCCCTTGCTCCGCCCCTCCGTCTTGCCCAGACGCTGCCCGCTGCAGCGCCTTGCCCGCTCTGTGGTCTTGCGCTGCCCCGACGCCGCCGCCCGCCCCATGAGACTCCACCCCGCCGCCTCGCTCCCCGAACAGATCGGCCGAGCGACACCGCCTGCTCCTCTCCTCTCCTCCTCCCTCCGACGAGCGAGGGCCTCCTCCGACCCTGCAGAAGCTGGCGGCCTTGGCCCGACGCCCCACCCCGCCTGCCCCCCGTCCTCCGCCACTGCCCCTGCTCTCCTTCGATCATGGCAGCGAGGACCCGACGAGCTCGAATCCCGACCCGACCCCTTCACGACCCGACCCCGACTCCTCCGGCGACCGGTACCTCTCCTCCTTCCTCCTTCCTCCCTCTCTCCACCATTCCCCATTCCTCCCTCCTCCCCTCGACCATGGCAGTTCTTGATTCTGAATAAAACCAAAGCCAATTCTTGATTCAAAGCCAAATAGAGACACGAGGCAGATCCCTAAATCCCTAAATCTACTTACTCTGGTCTTACCATTGTCAAATTTTATTTGTCTCATTATGACTTGAGTGATGTGTGCCATTTAGGTTGGGTTTGTGGTTTCGAACTGTATTGAAACCGATCGCTTTCTGAACTTGTTTAGTAAGATGATCATGTTTTTGTCTTTGTTTGGTTCTAAAGATGAGTAGCAAGTATAGTAGGAAGATGATGCATAGTAGGTTTATGTTGTTGTAGTAGTTGTAGTTGTAGATACAGTAGCAGTATCATGTGCTACTGTTGTAGATACAGTAGTTGTAGGAACATTAGATACAGTAACAAGTGTCATGTTGTTGTATTAGATACATGGCAGTATCATGTCTTCTTTGAAGATGAGTAGTTGTAGGAAGATAATGCCCTAATGGAAGTGACATGAGTATTTGGCCTGCCTTATTTTTTCTTGTAGAATTTTTTTTATTGACGGTATAAACGAATCAGAGACTCGCTAGGTAGGTTCTCCTAATTAATTAGAAATGATGCATCTTGCAATTAGGGGGAATATTGCAACCTCCTGCTAAACTAGATCATGAATATGTCATTGCTTTTCGGTGAGCTCCTAAGTGTACTATTATTCATTTATGATAGTTTGTGAGATACGTAAATAGATAAATTTAAGTTTGTAATGGCTAACAGCCAGGACATGTGAATCTGTTCTTGATACACCTTTTCCTTTTCTTAGAATCATCATATACAAATTAGAACCTTTCTAACATCTCATATTTCAGGTTTCCAAGGAGGTAAAGGAAGTGAAGTTCGATACGGTGCAGCAGCAGCAACAACACCTCCAAGGTGAGAAATATGTTCCTAATTATCTTTTTTTGCTCAAGTTCTTCAAGACATCATATAATATAGAGAAGTGCAGATCAAGTGGTGCAATAATATACATCGGCCACTTAAGGCATCCTTCCCTTTAAGCAGAGTGATGCCTTTCGATGTCACACAATAATGTTTGTTGCAAGAACATTCTGCTCTTAGTGTTCGTTTGTTTACAAACAAACTGCTTATATATATTGATGATGAGTCTTGTTGAAACCTTACATATGTTGGTTCCCTTATTTGCTCCAATGGCACAAACTTGAGCTGCTAGCATAAAAAGTGTTGCAAAGCATGACAAAGGTGAGGAGCTCTTGTCAAAACTTGAGCTACTATCAAAAATTCAGTTAGGTACAGTTAGCATCATGTAAGAAAATGGCCATAATGTGCCCCGATAATGATGTATTTTGTCATAAAATATATAGTGGACTGCCATGATAATGACATGGTCCTGTGTTTGCAAGCTGTTATAATCTTCATTTACTTGACTTTTGAGCCTGCTAGTAGTTTACTTCCATGAGTTGTTTTCTTGACATGGCACATTTGCAATGGAGTTTTATATATCTTTAGCCACTGTTCATTAACAGACAAGTCAGTTTTGTCTTTGTTATCTTTGTATTCACTTCTTCTTCTTCTGTACTTGTGATGATGTTGTACTTGTGATGATGCTACTTGTGATCTTCTCGAAATGACCCATTGGCGACTTCATTACGCTGGGATAATGATTTTGCAGGTACCTCGAGAGGCCCTTGAGTTTGCGGAATGTCGATTAACTTCCGTTCAGCAAATTCGGGTACTCCATATGTCCTATTTTCAGCAAAGGTCATGCTGAAATTTTCCGTGAATTTTAGCATGACTTTGCTAAAAATCGGACATATGGGGTACTTCCTACTAATGCATGGGCCGGGGTATCTTAGTACTTAGTTCAGTAGGATCAACTGCCCCTTTATTCTTGCTGCATTAAACCATAGGTGGAAATAGAGCCAAGTGATTAGTGCCAAGTGATTAGGCCCAACCTAGGGTGCCTCGGCATCGATAAACCCTAAATGATGAAAACTTAACTTAGCATTTAGCTTTTAGGATGGCTCGGCGTCGACAAACCCTAAATGATAAAAGCTTAGCTTTTAGGATGCCTCGGTGTCGACAAACCCTAAATGATGAGACCATGATCTTGTTCCTTGACAACAACCAACTTTTTGACCAAACTTTTTTCCTATTTAGAGCAAAACATGGCCCACAACGATGAGGCCGACGGTTCGGGTGGCAAGCAATTCTAGGAGTTGTCCCAGGACATGGAGGAACAACCTCACCGCTACGAGGACGCCGCGGAAGACACCGATCCTGACTACACAACCCCTAGTGGCGTCGGGGATGACACCACTGATGGTGCCTATCACGCCCAATATGCGATACTATCCTAAAGAGACTCGAAGGTCCCACCAAGGATAGAACCGCATATTGATACGCTTTTGCAAGGTGGATATCATTACATCAACATTACATAATAGATGGGGATACATACAAAAGGCATACAATGCCACACGAATACAACATCAAACCATTACATAAAAGCACCATCCGACTATGGATGAAACACAAACAGAAACTCAAACAACATCCACCCTGCTAGCCCAGGCTGCCGACCTGGAACCTATCCCCTGATCGAAGAAGAAGCAGAACGAGAACTCCAAAACAAGCAAACATCGCTCTCGCGTCATGATCATCGCATAACATGTACCTGCAACTGTTGTTGTAGTAATCTGTGAGCCACGAGGACTCAGCAATCCCATTACCATGGGTATCAATACTAGCAAAGCTTAATGGGAAAGGATGGGGTAAAGTGATGAGGTTGCAGCAGCGACTAAGCAATGTATGGTGGCTAACTTACGCAAATAAGAGCGAGAAGAGAAGCAAAGCAAGCGGTCGTCAACTAGTAATGATCAAGAAGTGATCCTGAACTCCTACTTACGTCAGACATAACCCAGAAACCATGTTCTCCTCTCGATCAACCCCGAAAAGAGACACTCACGGTTACGCACACGGTTGGTGTATTTTAGAAGAGTTTACTTCAAGTTTACTACAACCGGATATTAACAAATTCCCATCTGCCACAGCTTTCAAAAGTTCAAACCCTGCAGGGGTGTCCCAACTTAGCCCATGATAAGCTCTCGCGATCAACGAAGGATATTCCTTCTCCCGGGAAGACCCGATCAGTCTCGAAATCCCGTTTACAAGACATTTCGACAATGGTAAAACAAGACCAGCAAAGCCGCCCGAATGTGCCGACAAATCCCGATAGGAGCTGCACATATCTCGTTCTCAGGGCACACCGGATGAGCAGTCCGTACAACTAAAACCAGGCCTCAAGTTTCCCCGAGGTGGCCCTGCAAAGGGCTCTAGTTTGGACCAACACTCAGAGGAGCATTGGCCCGGGGGGGTTAAAATAAAGATGACCCTTGAGTCTGCAGAACCCAAGGGAAAAAGGCTTAGGTGGCAAATGTTAAAACCAATGTTGGGCCTTGCTGGAGGAGTTTTATTCAAAGCGAACTGTCAAGGGGGTCCCATAAATCACCCAACCGCGTAAGGAACGCAAAATCAAGGAACATAACACCGGTATGACGGAAACTAGGGCGGCAAGAGTGGAACAAAACACCAGGCATAAGGCCGAGCCTTCCACCCTTTACAAGTATATAGATGCATTAATTAAGATAAGAGATATTGTGATATCCCAAAATGATCTTGTTCCAACATGGAGCAATCTTCAACTTCACCTGCAACTAACAACGCTATAAGAAGGGCTGAGCAAAGCGGTAACATAGCCAAACAACGGTTTGCTAGAAAGGGTGAAAAGGTTAGAGGCCGACATGGCAATATGGGAGACATGATATAGCAAGTGATAGGTAGCGCAGCATAGCAATAGAGCGAACAACTAGCAAGCAAAGATAGCAGTGATTTCGAGGGTATGGTCATCTTGCCTGAAATCCCGCAAGGAAGAAGAACGAGTCCATGAAGAAGACAAACGGACGTAGTCGAACGAATCCTCACAACTCCGGAACGAAACCGAAGCTAACGAGAGAAGCAAACCGGAAAGAAGCAAACAACATGGTAAACACGCAATCATAAACATGGCATGATGCACAATCAAGTATGATGCATGTCCGGTTTAAATGAGGCATGGCATGGCAAAATGCAACAAACAATACTACAAATTAAGTGGAGCTCAATATGCAACGACTTGCATATTGACGAAACACCACATTCAAGTTATTTAGTTTGCTCTCATTTAGGAACAAGGCAAGATTAAATGTTGGTTAACATGGCAAGAGGTGAAGCATAATTAATCTAACTTTTTAGGCAAGTTTAAATGAGGCCGGAAATAACAACAACAATTCCGGAAAATCCTCATATTCATATTTCGAATTTGCTACTGTTCTGTCCTAAACACGATTTTAATGTTGTTAAACAGCAAAATAAAGTGCACCATGTTAGACTAGGCATTTTTCTACCCCATTTACATATAAAGTTTATTAAATTCGGAGCTACGGTTAATTAGTTATGAAATAAACCATTTTAACATGCCATCTAGCAAATTTAATCAAACAACATTTTAAACAAATTTAACATGGATGAATGCTGCATATTCTGAAAATGGAAGGAATTCTAAGCATTTAACATGTTTAAAACATTTTAATATGATGCATGGTTGTGGAGTTATTATATGCATGATCTAGAGGGACTTTTCTGAAAACTACAGTCTCCTGGAAATTAGATAAAATCGTCCTGGCAGGGAAAAAACATCACGGGCCGGCTGGCTGGGCCAACAGGAGCAGGCGGCTGGAGGCTCACCATGGGCCTTGGCCCTGTCGGTGGAGGAGGTAGCAGGCCGGTTGAGGAGCTGGAGCAGGCTAGGCCTTGGCCAGCGAGGCAGAGAGGCGCTGACGAGCGGGCGGTCAACGCGGCTGCGTTTGTGGTCGTCTCGCTCGACCACGGGCGAAGCAAAGGACTTGGAGGTGGCGGGGCTGCATCCTCCGGCGACAGGGATGGCGCGGAGGCAGCGGAGGCGAGCAGATCCCGGCGGCGGCGACCATGGACGGGCGGCGGCCATGGCTTCGGTCCCCTGTGGAGAGAAGCGAGAGAGAAGAGAGATCCTGAGAGAGAGTGTTGCCAGTGAGCAAGAAGAAAACAGAGGGGAGGCTGGAGAGGAAGGGCACGATCCTGCTGCACCGGTGCTGCTCCGGTCCGGCAGAGGCGAGGTGGAGCAGATTCGGGAGGAGGCGGTGGAGGCCGGCTCCGAGGCGGACGGGCGCGGGTCAACGGGGCGCAGAGGAGGTCCCTGGTGGCAGGGCTTGGTGAGCTCGGTGTCGAGGAAGGAGCTCCGTAGCGGAGGAAAACTCCACGGCATCCATGGCGGGGCTGACGCAGGGAGCGGCGACGGCACCAGGAACTTGGCGACTCCGGCGACACAGAGGTGGGGGACTCCTAGACCCGTGCCATAGCGCCATGGGGAGGATTCGGTGCTGTGTTCCTGGTTTACAGAGAGGGAGAGGGAGAGTTGAGAGCTTCACCGAAGAAAAGAGAAAGGGGAAGGGAGCAGGGGTGGCGAGGACAGCCTGCTAGTTCCGGCGGCTAGGGACGGCGGGGACGAGGTGCTCGGGGAGCCCCTCGGGCACGAGAGGAGGCTGGAGTCTCGGCGCTCGCGGCACAGGGGCGCACGAAGGAGGAGGTCGTGGTGGCTGGTTGGTTCGATTGGATGGAGGAGATGGATGGTTCGGTGGTGGCTGGATTGGATCGGGCAAGATCCCGAGGAAGGAGGAGGCTGGTCAGGGAAGGATCCCGAGGAACATGCAAGAGTGGGTGGCGGCGCAAGGGGGAATAGGGTTAGGCTAGGGTTAGACTGTTTTGGTAGGTGGGTGGACTATATAAAGGGAAATAGAATTAGGTTAGGACCCTCCGATTTAAATCGGACGGTCAAGAAAAAAATATAGGTTGGGAAGTTCAATTAAGAAAACGGAGATGTTTTATAGATGTTTGGGGATGACCCGGACCCAACGGTGACGACAACCCAGTTCGGGTTCGGGGAAGTTTCAGACTAGGTTGCGAGGGGTCGATGCACTGCGCAAAGAGACTCCGGTTTAGGCAAGAGGGAAAATGAAGAACAAGGTTGGTCTCGGAACGGTCAACAAAAGCAAGGGGGACGCGGCAACTACGAGGGGATGCAAGTTTTAAAATAAAGACGGCAATAGAGTGCCGATGCAATGCGAATGATGCGATGATGAATGCAACAAGCAAATAAAACACACAGCAACAACGAAATAACTGGAAGGCTTCTGAAGCGTCGGTCTCGGGGCGTCACAACACTCCTCCACTTACAAGAGATCTCGTCCCGAGATCTAGGGATGGCACCGGAGAGAAACGGAAGAGGAAGAGGTAAAATAAAGTTGCTTCTTTGACAAACGAGTGAAACCACAAACCTTGAGAGGTTGAAAACTTGAAAGAAAGAACATAACAAAGTTGAACGAAATTGAGAGCACTCATGTAGAAAATAGAAACAAGGAACACCATGTGAACATTGGAGGTTGCAAAGCTATGAATGATGAGCACAATGGACAAGAAGGAATTGAAAGCACTCTGGTTGAAACGAGATAAACAAGGAACACAGAAGAACAAATTCGGGCAGCACTCCGGTTGAAGAGATGCAGGACTTGATAAGATGAAAGAACTTTGACGAGAGCACAACACTCTGGTTAAATGGGTAAACATGAAAATAATATTATCTTGGCAAAACGAGATGATGGGTGAAGAGAGCAACATCACAATGCCTCCGGAAAAATAATAAAAGATAGCTCACTGGAATAAAAGAATGGAGAAGAAAATGCCAACTTCTACCACAAATGAGCTTGGAAAGCACCCCTCGAATAAGGTTATAACGGAGTTGTTGGAAAACTAGCAACGAAAAGAATAAGCTTGTAGTGGGCTTATGGAAACATCTCAACACTTGAGGTGAAATTCTGCCACTAACGAAAAACAATTGCTTGTTTGAGATCAAAGAAGAGATGAAAACTTCTTTCGCCGAGATGATAGGAGAAAACTCGGATCATTGATAAGCACCACAAATAGCAACATTCCTTAGGGAAGGCTTTAGGTGAAATCTATACCAAGATAACTCCAAAGAAGAAATTGATGGATTTAAAATACCTCATTCTTGACAACATGTGAATCATGAAGCACGAGGAGAAATTGCCAAGGATGACATAACACCATCTCAAAAGATAAGGTAGAAAGAATTGCACTTCGGAATGCAAGATGAAGAATGCTTGAACTCCTCAAGACAAAACATGTGTTGAACACCATGTTTATTTTAGAGTATAGCTTGGCAGATCTTAACTCCGAGAGAAACTTGAAGGATAGATCGAGAAAAAAATGAATCCTTGACGAACCACCATGTAGAGCCTCCATGAAGAACTCCGGTAATAAAAGGATGATGAAAAGAAAGAAAAGTTGAAAACACAAGGTGAAGCCTTGCAATGATTTAGATGGAGCTTCGCGACGAGATAATGCAGAAAGCTTGGAACTCTGGAAAAGAAATGATAAAGCATCTCGAACCAAGAAATGTGACATGATGAACAACTCTGGAAAGAAGAAACTAGATCACTTGGATGAAACAATAATAAGAATTACATTATGATGATCCTTCACCAATTAAATTGATGGCAAGCAATGGATTTGGCATAGTACTTATTCTCGTAGAAAGGATTAAGATAGATATGGTGCAAACTTGGGAAGGTCTTCAACGAACCACCGGTAGGATTGGAAAGAACGAATGAATCTATATGATAACGAAGGAAGAGAACTCTTGAACGAACCACTGTAAGAATTAAAAAAAGAACAAAGAAAAGATAGCAAAACACCGGGAAGAATTAGAAAATGAACGAAGATACTTGAGAGAATTTAGATACAAGTGAACGAAGAGATCCCGGGCTGATTAGATAATACTTGAATGATGCACCGGTAAGATTTGGAGAACGAGAGCTGAAAGCTGAGAATGAGGAATTATGACATGATGGCCTTCGGAGGAAAGAAGTGGAAACAACTCATGAAATGCTCCGGATGGGTGAAAAGAATTCTCACAATCAAAAACAATTATGAGAGGATGGCATCAAGCTAGAACCATGAATCTTGAAGAGAATGGAGCAAGATTTAAGAGAAACTCTTCTTCGGTCTTCAAATGTTGAGAATGACGATGAGAAACAGCACCATGAATTGTTGAGGCACTCCGGAATGAAAATTAGAAAGGTTGAACCAACGATGAAAAAAATTTGAAAGATCTTGGAGAAAGACATTTGACTGATGATAATTCATTCTTACGTCAAACTTTGAAAGAATTTGAGAATCGCTCCGGATAAATTAGAAGAGTCAGGTAAGATCCTGGGAAAAGACATGTGGGTTAGGGCCCACTCAAAAGATACACCGTTGAACGATTGCTTGAAAAAAAGAGATTGCAACGGTTGAATTAAATGGCTTGAATGAGATAGCGTCCTCAAAAGAACTTGAGTGAATTGCGAATGGAAACTTGAATCTTCTGAGATATCTTCATCACTCCGGAACAATTGAATAGCGAGAAGTGGATGATTAAGAGGTGCACCGGTACGAGAAAAACATTTGAAACGAGGAAAAGATATGATCGACAAAGCTTGAATTTAATCCAGTAGAGAAGAAAGAGAACGAATAATGATGAAGTTAAGGCTCCGTTAGTATCTTCCTGAGAATCACTGGATAAGAACATTGACGGAAAAGAATGGAGAGACTTCCCATCTATAAGATGGATACTTGATTAAGAAATCTGAGTCCTTGTAGAAAAGGGTGGGAGGGTGGGAAAACAAAGGCAACTTGGGTCGGATGAAATGAGCACTGTTGGAAAAAAACTGAGAGGTGATCTTGCGAATGGGAAAAATGATAGTATAAGCCTAGAGAGAAGCACGCCGGTTAGAAAAGAATTGACATGACAATCTCGACGATCTAGAAGGATTAGTGTCCACATAGGAATATGAGAACACCACTTGAAAAAGGTATGGAATCAACACTTGGCATTAAAGCAACTCGAATACCACAACTTAAAACAAAACAAAGGATTGGCTTGCAGAATAAGCCGGAAACAAACATATGATAGATCCCATATCGTATCATGTGTCTGTTAGAAAGATATCATAGGAGCTACTTGAATTCCCACTTATAAACTCCCGAAACATTCTGGTTATGCAATCTGGTGTTGGGGATACAGGGGACGCAATATATCTCACCCAAACTAACAATACCTAGATCCAGTTGTATCCATCCGTCAACACATAACCAAAAAAACTCCGAAAATCGTGTACCTCAACCTTCGAAAAGCATCCGTTATACGAGTTATGCCAATACTCCCGAACTCCCGCCCCAGTACTGGGTGGCGTCGAGGTGATCTCACCAACAACTGCATAAAAGAGATTTTCGATGTCGGCAAAACTCAGGTATTCCAGAACGGCAACGATAAAATTGTGACGACAACACCTCGGAGCTCAACTCCCCGGGACACTGCCACAACCCCTAAATGTCAAGAGGCACCAAGAACAACGTTCTCGTCACAAAACCATCGGAACGATTCCAAGATACCCGTGTGATCCTAAAAAAATTCGATAACCGCGGGCACGGCTTTCGAAAGTTCAAACCCTGCAGGGGTGTCCCAACTTAGCCCATGATAAGCTCTCGCGATCAACGAAGGATATTCCTTCTCCCGGGAAGACCCGATCAGTCTCAGAATCCCGTTTACAAGACATTTCGACAATGGTAAAACAAGACCAGCAAAGCCGCCCGAATGTGCCGACAAATCTCGATAGGAGCTGCACATATCTCGCTTCTCGTGGCACACCGGATGAGCAGTCCGCATAACTAAAACCAGGCCTCAAGTTTCCCGAGGTGGCCCTGCAAAGGGTTCTAGTTTGGACCAACACTCGAGGAGCATTGGCCCGGGGTTAAAATAAAGATGACCCTTGAGTCTGCAGAACCCAAGGGAAAAAGGCTTAGGTGGCAAATGTTAAAACCAATGTTGGGCCTTCTTTGGAGGAGTTTTATTCAAAGCGAACTGTCAAGGGGTCCCATAAATCACCCAACCGCGTAAGGAACGCAAAATCAAGGAACATAACACCGTATGACGGAAACTAGGGCGGCAAGAGTGGAACAAAACACTGCATAAGGCCGAGCCTTCCACCCTTTACAAGTATATAGATGCATTAATTAAGATAAGAGATATTTTGATATCCCAAAATGATCTTGTTCCAACATGGAGCAATCTTCAACTTCACCTGCAACTAACAACGCTATAAGAAGGGCTGAGCAAAGCGGTAACATAGCCAAACAACGGTTTGCTAGAAAGGGTGAAAAGGTTAGAGGCCGACATGGCAATATGGGAGACATGATATAGCAAGTGATAGGTAGCGCAGCATAGCAATAGAGCGAACAACTAGAAAGCAAAGATAGAAGTGATTTTGAGGGTATGGTCATCTTGCCTGAAATCCCGCAAGGAAGAAGAACGAGTCCATGAAGAAGACAAACGGACGTAGTCGAACGAATCCTCACAACTCCGGAACGAAACCGAAGCTAACGAGAGAAGCAAACCGGAAAGAAGCAAACAACATGGTAAACACGCAATCATAAACATGGCATGATGCACAATCAAGTATGATGCATGTCCGGTTTAAATGAGGCATGGCATGGCAAAATGCAACAAACAATACTACAAATTAAGTGGAGCTCAATATGCAACGACTTGCATATTGACGAAACACCACATTCAAGTTATTTAGTTTGCTCTCGTTTAGGAACAAGGCAAGATTAAATGTTGGTTAACATGGCAAGAGGTGAAGCATAATTAATCTAACTTTTTAGGCAAGTTTAAATGAGGCCAGAAATAACAACAACAATTCCGAAAAATCATCATATTCATCTTTCGAATTTGCTATTGTTCTGTCCTAAACACAATTTTAATGTTGTTAAACAGCAAAATAAAGTGCACCATGTTAGACTAGGCATTTTCTACCCCATTTACATATAAAGTTTATTAAATTCGGAGCTACGGTTAATTAGTTATGAAATAAACCATTTTAACATGCCATCTAGCAAATTTAATCAAACAACATTTTAAACAAATTTAACATGGATGAATGCTGCATATTATGAAACTGGAAGGAATTCTAAGCATTTAACATGTTTAAAACATTTTAATATGATGCATGGTTGTGGAGTTATTATATGCATGATCTAGAGGGACTTTTCTGAAAACTGCAGTCTCCTGGAAATTAGATAAAATCGTCCTGGCAGGGAACAAACATCATGGGCCGAAACTGGCTGGGCCAACAGGAGCAGGGCGCTGGAGGCTCACCATGGGCCTTGGCCCTGTCGATGGAGGAGGTAGCAGGCCGGTTGAGGAGCTGGAGCAGGCTGGGCCTTGGCCAGCGAGGCAGAGAGGCGTTGACGAGCGGGCGGCAAACGCGGCTGCGTTTGTGGTCGTCTCGCTCGACCATGGGCGAAGCGAAGGACTTGGAGGCGGCGGGGCTGCATCCTCCGGCGACAGGGATGGCGCGGAGGCAGCGGAGGCGAGCAGATCCCGGCGGCGGCGACCATGGACGGGCGGCGGCCATGGCTTCGGTCCCCTGTGGAGAGAAGCGAGACAGAAGAGAGATGCTGAGAGAGAGCGTTGCCGGTGAGCAAGAAGAAAACAGAGGGGAGGCTGGAGAGGAAGGGCACGGTCCTGCTGGACCGGTGCTGCTCCGGTCCGGCAGAGGCGAGGCGGAGCAGATTCGGGAGGAGGCGGTGGAGGCCGGCTCCAAGGCGGACGGGCACGGGTCAACGGGGCGCAGAGGAGGTCCCTGGCGGCGGGGCTTGGTGAGCTCGGCGTCGAGGAAGGAGCTCCGTAGCGGAGGAAAACTCCACGGCGTCCATGGCGGGGCTGACGCAGGGAGCAGCGACGGCACCAGGAACTTGGCGACTCCGGCGACGCAGAGGTGGGGGACGCCTAGACCCGTGCGACAGCACCATGGGGAGGATTCGGTGCTATGTTCCTGGTTTACAGAGAGGGAGAGGGAGAGCTGAGAGCTTCACCGAAGAAAAGAGAAAGGGGAAGGGAGCAGGGGTGGCGAGGACAGCCTGCTGGTTCCGGCGACTAGGGACGGCGGGGACGAGGTGCTCGGGGAGCCCCTCGGGCACGAGAGGAGGCTGGAGTCTCGGCACTCGCGGCACAGGGGCGCACGAAGGAGGAGGTCGAGGTGGCTGGTTGGTTCGATTGGATGGAGGAGTTGGATGGTTCGGTGGTGGCTGGATTGGATCGGGCAAGATCCCGAGGAAGGAGGAGGCTGGTCAGGGAAGGATCCCGAGGAACATGCGAGAGTGGGTGGCGGTGCAAGGGGGAATAGGGTTAGGCTAGGGTTAGACTGATTTGGTAGGTGGGTGGACTATATAAAGGGAAATAGAATTAGGTTAGGACCCTCCGATTTAAATCGGACGGTCAAGAAAAAAATATAGGTTGGGAAGTACAAGTAAGAAAACGGAGATGTTTTATAGATGTTTGGGGATGACCCGAACCCAACGGTGACGACAACCCAGTTCGAGTTCGGGGAAGTTTCGGACTAGGTTGCGAGGGGTCGATGCACTGCGCAAAGAGACTCCAGTTTAGGCAAGAGGGAAAACGAAGAACAAGGTTGGTCTCGGAACGGTCAACAAAAGCAAGGGGGACGCAGCAACTACGAGGGGAAGCAAGTTTGAAAACAAAGATGGCAATAGAGTGCCGATGCAATGCGAATGATGCAATGATGAATGCAACAAGCAAATAAAACACACAGCAACAACGAAATAACTGGAAGGCTTCTGAAGCGTCGGTGTCGGGGCGTCACAGTGCCGCTGAGGTTGCCACCACTGATGGTGCCGCCGAGGATGCCACCACTGATGATGGTGGCGCACGCACAGATGGCAGCCAACCGAAGAAGCAACGGAAGGACTAGCGCCCGAACGTGCTCCGCACCGTCAAGGAGGAATACTCAAGTGGACTCCGACGGGAATCCAGCGGAGCCCAAACATATAGTCAAGGGGTACTCGGTTCAGCTCGGGTGCATTCTCCGGAGCACCGTCTCGATCAACACCGAGAACCTTAGGCATAAGGACCGAGGGAATTTGCGCAACCTCCTTGTCGGTGTCAAAACCGGCGGATCTCGGGTAGGGGGTCCCGAACTGTGCGTCTAGGCGGATGGTAACAGGAGACAAGGGACACGATGTTTTACCCAGGTTCGGGCCCTCTTGATGGAGGTAAAACCCTACGTCCTGCTCGATTGATATTGATATTGTGGATGTTTACAAGAGTGGATCTACCACGAGATCAAGGAGGCTAAACCCTAAAAGCTAGCCTATGGTATGATTGTAATGGGTTGTTCTGATGTCGTCCTATGGACTAAAGCCATCCGGTTTATATAGACACCGGAGAGGGCTAGGGTTACATAGAGTCGGTTACAATGGTAGGAGATCTACATATCCGTATCGCCAAGCTTGCCTTCCACGCCAAGGAAAGTCCCATCCGGACACGGGGAGAAGTCTTCAATCTTGTATCTTCATAGTCTTGGAGTCCGGTTGATGATGATAGTCCGGCCGATGATAGTCCGGCCGATGACGATAGTCCGGCTATCCGGACACCCCCTAATCCGGGACTCCCTCAGTAGCCCTCGAACCAGGCTTCAATGACGAGAAGTCCAGCGTGTGTGTAGTCTTCGGTGTTGCAAGGCGGGTTCTCCTTCAAGTTCTATGCACCTGCCGAACAGTGTCCAGCTTCCTCATAAATGTTGCGCGTCTTGGCTTCCACGCCCAATAATGGCCTTCTTCCACGCGTCGCGCGAATGTGAAAAGCCAGGGTGTCTTTTATGTTTTACCCCCTAGTTGTGCGAACAACCTGCCTATAAGGGAGGCAAGAATGCAGATCCAAATCACCATCTTCCTCTCGCAAATACTCATCGGAGCGCTTTCGACCAAGAATCCATTCCATCATGGACCGTCAACGCGGCTCCTCTTCCCGCTCCGGCCCTTTGCCAGAGATTGGAGGAGATGCTCTGTTTCACAACGAGCTGGTGAAGCTCCAAATGGGGGGATATCTCCCTCCGGCCTTCATGGTTCCGGTTCGAGCCGGGCTGGCCACCTACAAAGGTGGGAAGCAAGCGGAGGTTACCCCAAATCCCAACAAAGGGGAGCGGGTATGCTTCATCCCCTATCCGATAAGGGGCTCGGTTTTCTGACATCCATTCCTCCGCGGGCTCCTGGAGTTCTACGGACTCCAGCTTCATCACCTCACGCCCGCCTCAATCCTGCATATTGCGGGTTATGTAGCTCTTTGCAAGCTTTTCCTGGGCGTCGAGCCCCACTTCAAGCTGTGGAAGAGGTTGTTCTGCCTTGTACACCGCTCTCACGAGGGGTCCATATATCAAGTGGGCGGCGCCGAAATATGGCGCATTGCCGGGACCGGATATCCATCCGGAACCCCTAAGAAGGCGCTCAAGACCGGCCTTCGAAATGGTTTTATATAGAAGACGCTCGCTGCGGACCTGTTTGGATCGGCCTCCCGAGTTCAGCAATGCTCCTCTGAAGAAACGCCTTAGTTGGCGTCCATGAGCCCCCATCTAGAGGAAGACAAGAGCATCCATTATTTGATGGGCCGAATAAGGTTATTGGCCCATGCCGGGTTGACCATGATTGGAATCATGGCAACATGCATTACGCGGGAGTGCAGCCACTACAATACAGGCCACCCATGTGGGATTTCAACGGGAGGACGATGCCACCCGTCATGGCCGCAAAGGGCGGATTCGGCCAAGATCCGTGACGATCTTGTCCGCCTGTATAAGGGGAGAAGGAGGATTTCCTTCGGAAGAACCCGTTAAATGGGTTTTCCATGAATAATCCCCGGCCTTGGGTAAGCGAACACTCAGCGTGTCCGACCCGTGCCTTTCGAAACTTGAGTTTCTTATAATGTGTTCTTCTTTCGACGCAGGAACTGCGCCGGACCGTGGAGGGCATGCTAAGTCCGGCTCCGCAGCCCGAGGATCCAGAGAGATCCCGGGATCCGGCCTCCGAAGAGGATCCGGACATAAAGGTGGAGCTAATCGACGGGGTGTTCCACCAGCTCAGCATGGAAAATGCTTTAGTCGCCATCACGGCCGACTATCCCGGATATATCCGGCTTCCCGTGTGATTGCGGCCAAGCCCCGACACCGCTATTCCTTCCTTGCTTATTTCACCACCGTATATGATGGCACTGCAGGGAGGCGCCCTAGGGCGGAAGCCGAGCCTGCGGTGGCTGACCAACAAGGGCGCCTCGGACCAAGAGGCGGAAAAGGAGCGCGGCGCGGACTGAAATGTCGCCGCAAAGGTGTAGCTCACAATTCAGTATTTAGAGCAATGTTCCTAGGAAGCGTTTGAGTGCTCATGACTTCTATAGGGAAAAAAGCGTTCGCCGGACTGCGGGCGTGGAAGTTGTCAATCCAACCTCTACCAGCCGGGCTCCCGCACATGGTCGAGGGGGGGCGGCGCAAGGCGCGAGCCGGACGTTCCTCCGACGGAGGATGCCGACAGACCGTCCGCCACCAAGTCCGAGGTGGAGAGTGCCTCAATCACAGCGCCCACGGACAGTATTTCGTGACGCGTGCTTCTCCCGAGGCGTTGAATGCCTTTAACACGGGGACGCGCACCTTCGTGCTGCTCAAGATAGTTTTATCGAGCCACGGAGCAGTATGTAAAAGACATACGGGTAAGAGAATTTAATAGTTATATATGCCAGTAGCCCCCGAGACTTAAAGTAGTTATATTGAAACTGATTTAAGGATCATATGAAACGTAGGATCTTACCGAGAAGAATACCCAACTGTCTCAGGAGCTGCAAGAGTGCAAGGCCCAACTTGAGGCCGCATTGTGCAGCGCAGGAGGAAACGCAGGACCTCTCCGCAACGCATGTTTTTAGAAAGATAAGTAGCGTTTGGCCTTTGCGCAAGTCTAAAAACGACATTGCGGTGTTGCGGACAATACCGGACGAGCAAGAACTTCGCGCCAACTAAAGGCGGCGAGAGGGTGCTGCATAAGGTGCAGCATGAAAGGAACAAGCTCCAGGATGCCCATGCCCAGCTTGGAGAAGAGCTGAAAGGCGTTCGGGCGAGCTATCGGGCTCCGTTAAGGAGAATCAGCGGCTTCGTCGCGGCATTCATAGTAAGTGCTTGAGCGAACTCCTTTGAAAAGAAGAGTTCGGCGAGGAAGTCAATTTGATGTAATATGTCCGCAGTATGCTCACAGGTTGCCTGCGGAGGAGATGCTCGTAATAACGGGTGATCAACTTCCGAATTGTTGCAACCGATCGAACGAGTTCGGCAGGCTATGAGCGGCGCCATCCAGCGTTATGGCCAGCCTTCTCCATACCCGAGGGTCTTGGGAGCTTATGGAGAAGCTGCAGGGAGTCTTGCAGCGCTTCCATTTATGGAAGATTTCGCCTGCCGCCAAGGTGCCGTGGAGGCACAGGCCATGGTAAAGACGCGGTACAAGAAGGCGGATCCCAACCACATGGCGAAGTCGGACTGTGGGGCCCGATGGGAAGGAGATCCTGTGAGTTTAGTATACGCCAAGTGGAGTTGGCGCTAAATTTTCCCAACAGGATGTAAATTAGACAACCTTGTTAGACGGGATTGAGGAAGAATACAATCACCGATCGACAATGTATTATAAAATGACATACAAAATGCCTTCTAGCCGGATTGTAGATCGTTTGTCTTTGCCGACCTTTTAAGCCGACCTCGGGACCCTAGAGTCCGGAGTGTGTCGAATACCGCCTCGGTTATCAAACAACCGGGGTATGCATGGAGACCAGCGTAGGGGTCATCGGTGCTTTATCGCACAAGTGCCCAACTAGTTATGTTATATTACATGGGTAGTAAGAAACATCTTCCAGGAGAATAGTTCCGTTAAGGGTTCCTTTCCTCTGGGGTGGCATGCCCTAAAGTGCATGTCCGTCTCAAAAAAAGCAGAAAAACATCTGGGGCAGATAAATAAGTGGATAAAAGTCATCTTTTAAGTCACCGACCGAATATTCCCTTAAGAACGCTAGCTTTCGGCTTCACCCGTCGAGGTACACATCCGCTGACCGGCAAGAATAATCGCAGAGGTGCTCCTTTACCTCCTAGCCGAACAATCGGGAACGTGGGGTAAGCACAGAGCCAGCAACCCAGCTCGGCCAAAATTAAGTCATATCGATGCATATAATGGTGAATAAAAGGTACATGTGGAGGCTTGACACATGTGCTGGGCATGAAGCCCGTATAATTAAGCTTCTGGTAAAGAAGCCCCCAGGTATAATGAGTGCGGATAGCACATCAATTGCGTGCGAACGTTGCGCAAGTAGGCCTTTTAAGGCTTGGATGAATAGGGTTGAGGAGAAAAAGATAAACAAAAGGCAGCTGAAGTAAAAAAAGTTTTTGGACGGGGGGAAAGGGACGAACTCTTAGTCCGGCGCTAGGCATAGAATCGTCGGAGGCGGGCTGCGTTCCATGGGTTCGGCTCGAGTCGGTTATCCGATGCATTTCGTAGACGGTACGCTCCGCCGGTCAGGACTTGATCGATGATGAAGGGGCCTTCCCATTTGGGCTTGAGCTTGCCCTTTTTCTTGTCCGGCAGGCGTAGAACCAGTTCGCCAACGTTGTAAGTCTTGGCCCGTACTTCTGCTTTGATATCTTGAGCCTGCTGTTGATAGAATGCGGAGCGAGCCTTGGCGACGTCGCGCTCTTCCTCAATGTGTCCAAGCTGTCCTGCCGATCCAACTCGGCTTCTCTTTCTTCGTACATGCGCACTCGAGGTGAGTCATGAATGATGTCGCAGGCAAAACTGCTTCTGCTGTATACCATAAAAATGGTGTGAATCCGTAGTACGGTTAGGCGTTGTCCGCAGCCCCCAGTCTGAGTCGAGCTCCTCTACCCAAAGGTGTGTCGATTTACGTGAGGACCGCACTAGTATGGGTTTGATGCCGCTCATTATTAGACCATTTGCTCGTTCCACTTGACCGTTGGTTTGAGG
Organism: Aegilops longissima; assembly: GCA_021605205.1. Lineage (NCBI taxonomy): Eukaryota > Viridiplantae > Streptophyta > Magnoliopsida > Poales > Poaceae > Aegilops > Aegilops longissima. The sequence continues at coordinate 419,302,904 of CM038679.1, forward strand.
ATGATAGATGAAGCGTAATCGAGCTTGATGCCCATATTTTGCACCATGATTTAACCTCATCGGCGGTGAAGTTCGTGCCGTTATCGGTGATGATGCTGTGGGGACACCATAACGGTGTACTACCCCGGATATAAAGTCTATCACTGGTCCGGACTCTGCCGTTTTAACCGGCTTGGCCTCTATCCATTTGGTGAATTTATCCACCATGACCAATAGGTACCTTTGCTTGTGGGTTCCCCTTTAAGTGGTCCAACCATGTCAAGCCCCGCACCGCGACGGCGGGTAATGGGTATAGTTTTGAGGGCGGTGGGTGGCATATGGCTCGATTAGCAAAGAGTCGACAACCGACGCATCTTTGGACTAAGTCCCGAGCATCTGCTCGGGCCGTCGGCCATAAAATCCTGTCGGAATGCCTTTCCTACAAGGGCCCGAGCTGCGGCGTGGTGTCCGCCTGGTCCGCATGAATTTCAGCCAGAGGTTTCGCCCTTCTTCTTGGAGATACACCTTTGAAGGACTCGGTTGTGCTTTGCTTATAAAGTTCTCCCTCATAGACCTTGTAGGCTTTAGATCGCCGGACAATGCAGCGGGCCTCATTTTGGTCTTCGGGAAGCTCCTGCCTAAGCAAGTAGGCGAGGAATGGTGCTGTCCACGGGGCAATTACTGCCATTATGTCGTGGGCGGAAGGTGTTATATTATCGGCTGGATCGCCGGTTGGTGCGGCTTGTTCCGGTTTGTTAGTTCCGGACTCCTCTTCCCATAGTACGGATGGCTTGAAGAGCCGTTCCAGGAAGATGTTAGGAGGGACAGCGTCGCGTTTTGCGCCAATGCGTGCCAGTACGTCGGCTGCTTGGTTATTGTCCTGGGCTACGTGATGGAATTCAAGTCCTTCGAACCGGGCTGACATTTTTAGGACAGCGTTGCGATATGCTGCCATTTTCGGATCTTTGGCATCAAAGTCTCCATTTATTTGGGATATTGCGAGGTTTGAATCCCCGCGCACCTCTAGGCGTTGAATGCCCATGGAGATTGCCATCCGGAGACCGTGTAAAAGGGCCTCGATTCGCTGCGTTGTTGGAGTCCGTGTACATTATCTCGAACGTATTGGACTGTGTCTCCGGTCGAGGACGTCAATCGACGCCATCCCCCATCCGGCTAACATTTTAGAGCCGTCGAAGTGCATAATCAATTGGAGTATCGCCGTATTCTTTAGGGAGTTCGCCGTCCATTCAGCGACAAAGTCAGCCAAAACTTGTGACTTTATAGCTCGCGAGGTTTGTAAGATATATCAAATGGTAAGAGCTCAATGGCCCATTTTGCAATCCTGCCCGCGCGGCGCGCGGTTGTTTATAATGTCGTTAAGTGGTACTTCATAGGCCATTGTTATCGAACACTCTTGAAAGTAGTGTCGAGCTTCCGGATGCCATGAACACCGCGTATGCTATCTTACGATAGTGTGGGTAACGGACTTGCGGGGTTAACACAAGGGATACGTAGTATACTGGTTTTTGAAGAGGGAACTTATGCCCTTCTCGTTTCTCGTTCGACGACGAGTACCGCGCTTACAACTTGATGCGTGGCTGCGATGTATAACAACATTGGTTCGCCCGGGTTGGGCGCAGCCAGACCGGATTTGTTGCCAATATGGCTTTTATTTCTTCGAGTCCGGCGGTGGCAGCATCCGTCCACTCGGTGTTCGATGCGCTGAGGAGGCGATAGAGGGTAATGCCTTTTCTCCTAGACGGAGATAAAGCGGCTTAGAGCCGCCACGCATCCATCAATTTTGTATTTGCTTGAGGTCTTTTGGGATATCTAGCTGTGACAGAGCTCGGATCTTGGCTGGGTTTGCTTCAATTCCTCTACCGGATCTGATGAAGCCCAGCAGCTTTCCACCGATACGCCGAAAACACATTTTTCCGGATTCAGCTTGATGTCATATTCTCGAGGTCGTCGGATGTGAGCCTCAAGTCGCCTACTAGAGTTTCGACGTGTTTAGTTTTGACGACTCGTCGTCTCGTATGCCTCTACTGTTTTGCCGATCTGGGTAGCCGACATGTCCGAATCATGCGCCGATATGTTGCGCGGCGTTTTTAAGTCCGAAGGGCATCGTGTTGAAGCGAATGGGCCATATGGAGTAATGAATGCCGTTACGGCTTGATCCGCTTCGCCATCTTGATTTGATGATAGCGGAGTATGCGTCCGTGAAGCACAATGAATCGTGCCTGCGGTGGCATCGATGATTTGGTCGATCTTGCGGGAGGGGAAGGATCCTTTGGGCAGGCCTTATTTAGGTCTTTGAAATCGACACATAGGCGCCAGAGATTTGTCCTTCTTTGGTACCATTACCAAGTTTGCTAGCCAATCCGGTGCTTGATGTCTCGATGAATCCGCTTCCAATAGTTTGGCTAGCTCTTCTCCCATTGCCTGTCTTTTGGGTTCGAAAATCGTCAAGAGCCTGTTTGATCGGCTTGAATCCTTTTAGGATGTTTAGGCTATGTTACGCCAATCTGCGTGGGATTCCGGCATATCCGAGGGGTGCCGAGCAAAATGTCCCAATTTTCGAAGGAATTCTCGCAGATCGGCGTCTACATCGTGGTTCAATTGTGCCCCGATGGAGGCCGTCTTTGTGGGGTCCGTTGGGTGGACCTGGAATTTTACTATTTCATCTGCTGGTTTAAAGGAGGTGGACTTGGATCTCTTATCGAGTATCACATCGTCCCTGTTCACCGTAGAGCGTAGCGCGGTGAGTTCCTCTGCCGCTAGGGCTTCGGATAGTGCCTCTAAGGCTAATGCGGCTGTCTTGTTTTCGGTAGCGAGTGCTATGTCCGGATCACTAACAAGAGTGATTATTCCGCGGGCCTGCATTTTGAGCTTCATGTACCCGTAATGGGGCACGGCTTGAAAAATTGTGAATGCCTCTCGCCCTAATATAGCGTGATATCCGCTGTTGAACAGGGCCACTTGGAACGTGACTTCTTCGGATCTGTAATTGTCCGGTGAGCCGAATACCACATCGAGTGTGATTTTTCCTGTGCAGCGCGCCTCCCGGCTAGGGATTATTCCTCTAAAGGTTGTGATGCTTCGCTCAATGCGGCTCCAGTTTATTTCCATTTTTTGAAGGGTTTCCTCGTAGATGAGGTTTAGTCCGCTGCCGCCATCCATGAGGACTTTTGTAAGTCGAAAGCCGTCCACTATTGGACTAAGTACCAGAGCGGCTGGAGCTCAGGCTTTCCGGAATTTAGGTTCGTCGCTGGCGTTGAAGGTGATGGCTGTGTCGCTCCATGGATTGGTTGTTGCTACTTGGTAGACTTCGGCGAGGCCGCGGATTGTTCGTTTCCGCATATTATTTGATGCGAAAGTCTCGAAGACTGTTGATACCGTACCGATGTTGTTGGAGTGGTTTTCCGGGGCTAGAAGCTCCTCTCCACTTTTGGCCACCTGTCGTAATATCCAACATGCTCGAAGGTTATGTGTTGGGACGGCGCCTTCTGTACTGTGAATTTTACAGGGTCCGCTAAGCCATCCCTCTAGTACGGTTCCGTGCCCTTTATGGGGTCTTTGCTTTTTGGTTTTTGCATCTGGTGCCTGAGTGTACTGCACCCTTTTGTTACGGACTAGGGTTGTATTCGGGGCCGGATTGTCCCAAAAATTATTTTCGGTTGTCCGAAAACTCTCCATTGCATAGTACTTTCGTACTATGGACGCCAGGTCGGCGAAGCGTGTAATTTCACGGCGGCTGACGGCGTTCAAGAGTCCCTCGTCCGTGCAATTATTGCAAAAAATTGAGACTGCGTTTTCCTCTCGGCAGTCCTTTATCCTGTCCATAACCAGGAGGAATCTGGCCCAGTAGTGATGTACTGTCTCAGCGGGCTCTTGCCGGATTAGAGATAGATCGCATATGTCTGGGCGGGTGGGTGGAATTAAGTCCGGAACCCTACCCATCTCAAGGCTCGAAGGCCGAGAAGTTCCCGAATTTGGAAGCTTGGATTGCTGGACATTGTCCAACGAGTTTGGTCCGATGCCTGACTTTAAGTTCAGTGCTTGATCGAAGTCCGTCCCTCCGCGGGGATCCGACATGGGGGGGTTCGGAAGCCCGGACATGACTAGTTTTCAATATAGGAGAAGCGTCGCCGCATTGTTCCTCTACCACTGCAACATGGTGGGTGACACGGGAGAGTTAATCTCTCTCGGATCGGTTTTAAGCCCAATCTGTTTGTAGTCCATGAGCGACTCGGTGGTGGCGATGTGATCCAAGAGCTCGTTCTGACGAGAGCTCTATTGGATCCAGCCGCTCGGCGAATTCGAGCTGACGTGAAAATTGCTTTTGACGACTTGAGAGGTCATTGTAGAAGCGGTGGCGGACGGCGGTCATAAGAAACCACCTAGCCGGATAGTTTGGCGGCGGCCGTGGCTCCTTTGGCGAAAATACCGTCCTTGAAGGCGGGAGGAGGCATCCTTCCTATCGGTGGCGGCATGAGGAACTCTCAATGAAAGCACCAATGTCGGTGTCAAAACCGGCGGATCTCGGTAGAGGGCCCGAACCAGGTAAAACATCGTGTCCCTTGTCTCCTGTTACCATCCACCTAGACGCACAGTTCGGGACCCCCTACCCAAGATCCGCCGGTTTTGACACCGACACTCCTCTTCACGAAGCTGCACGAACGATACAAGTTCCCTGCTGATTTTGAAAACACACGCCTCTCAGGGAATAAAGTGAACATTGCCGCCCTCACGAGGATGAGCACGGCCCTGTCTACTTGGAGAAGCGCGGTGAAGAGAATGATTGAGAAAGGTGATAGTTATGAGAAGATCAAGGCGAAAAATCCTTCGATCAGCGAAGAGGACTACAAGGAGTTCAAGATCAAGTCTTGAGAGCAAAGGCAACCTCCGAATCAAGTCGATGGGGAAAGAAATGTGGGAGTTGAACTTAGGGAACACAAACTCGGTCCCGGGATTCTGAGTGGCGAAGCCTATATGGGACAAGGAGGATGCGAGCGTGCCGAGCAAGGCCTACCGCCCGCTTCGAGAAATACAGCGGTGACAAGCGCACCAGGAACTATGTCGGGGCCCGGTACAAGGAGGACCCGGTAACAAAGGAGCTTACCACGGATCTGAAGACCAGGCGCTTGAGCTTGTTCAGCGAAGGAGACCGCAAGCGATGCGCTGGGTCGTCTCGAGCACCCCGCTTGGGACAGCACTCTAAATAGGGCGTTGAGCGTAATGAAAAACAAGGATAAGCTCGAGAAGCCGTCGTCGGCTGGTCGTGTGGCCGCAAAGGCTTGTCCACAAAATGGTCGTTATATTATACCGCTGGTGGGCGAAAGGAGAAAAGACCAGCTCGGAAAGCCGGTCGCGAGGTTCAAGAACTCAAGGCACAAGTGGCGCGGATTCGGAGATTGTCCAAGAGCAAGTGCACCAACAAGCGGGATCGACGCTCACCGGCATTATGCCTACCTTGATTCATGGGGTCGACGACGTGGATTGCGGGTGGCCAGCAGGGCCGCCCGATTCCCACTTCACGGCCAGCAACTCGCTGACAACGCAGCGCGCGCCATTGGTGTCTCCGGCGACGGCGGTATTGGTGTCTCCGACGCCGCACGGCCGGCATTGAGCTTAATGCACCGGGTGTCGCCGCCGGCACCTCGCCAAAGAAGCGGCCCCTCCGTCGATTACCGCCCGCCGTTGGCGGTGCCTTGACATTAGCCGAGCTCGACGCCATCATCACGGTAACTAATTAAGCCTCTCGGCCGAGGACTTCATCTCCTTTTGCCTTTGATTGGGCATCCCTGATGCCCTACATGTTTTCGCAGGGCGCCGCCGACATTCCGTGCACTCTCCTGCACTTCATGAACGACGAGTTGGACGATGTCACCAAGGGCAAAATCATTCAACCGGGCAACCCCGTGTTCCACGGTAAACCGATGCCACCCACCGTCTATAGGGTTCAACGGGTTCGGGTGCTGCCAGGCTGCGACGAGTTGTTACCTCCGATTCGACCCGCCGGGGCCGACGAAGATGATCTGATGACCCTCAGCGCCTTCCTAAGCTGGCCCCTGCTTTGGCGGAAGAGCCAGATTCGTTTGGGTGCGGGGGACACCACCCCAAAGACAACACCGCCAGTCGTGTCGGCGCCAAGCCATGGCAAGACCGCCGCAACGCTACCGGACATGCCGGACATCCCTATGGCACAGGATCCGAACATGCATATGGCACAGGATCCGAACATGCATATGGCACAGGTTCTAGACGACGACGACAACAACGACGGCCATACATTTAGCAACATCGATAAGTACTTTGCCAAACATGGGTACGATGACGAATTCTGCGGGCCTCTTTCTCAAGAACCCAACCAAGACGACCGCGGTCTAGCTGGTACGGCGGACAAACCCAGCTACAGCAACAGCGTCGTCGGCGTTCAGTTCTCGAGAGACGCCTCCGACTACCGACTTCACCGAGCCTCGAGATAGCCGAGGTGCCAAATATTATCAGCCCCAACACACTCAAGAAGGCGGTCTGTGAGCAGAACTCGGTCCCATTACAATAGAAGATCAAGAAGGGACGGAAAAGAAAGAGTAACAAGGGTGCGAGCCAGCCGGCACCGAGTACGATCCGTGCTCGGGGACGGGCCACCTTCACCTAAGGATATCTCGAGGAGGGTGCATGTGGCAGGTAGGGCGATGCTACCGACAAATATGCTCAATGCTGCAACCGGTGCTATGCGGAGTCTCGCTTGATGTTGTTCTTTCTTTGGAGAAGCGGCATCTCATAGAGAATGATGTGGCATACCCGTTTCGTGGCCAAGGTGCGGAGGGCAAGGGCTTTGTGGATGGCGCCATCGGGGTAATGATCGTCCTGCGGTTTGATGACATCTTTGCTATGTTTAACCTTCATCCGCTGCACTACACCTTCGCTCGGCTGTTTTCGCTGAGTATGGAGATGCGGAGCATTAGAGACAAGACCTCGGACATCGTGATAGTCGACCCCTTCTACATGCGTGCCAAGATCTTGGGCAGCGCTGGGGACCGGCAAGTCGCGAGTTCTTACCTCGGCGCCATTCGCAAACCCGGATAAGGATAACTTTCGGTGCCTTACTTTCCCGAGTAAGTCATCCCCTCACCGCCCCATAACATATGATTTCTTAGATTTCGATCGTTCTTTTTTTTTCTAATATTCCGTGTTCTGTGCAGTGACACACATTGCACACTCATCCTCTTAAGCCCGAAATATTCCGTGGCCACGTATTTCAACCCGGACCGTGACTCCAAGATAGACTACACAAATATCAAGAAAGTTCTTGATGATGTTCTCCCCGGCTACGCCAAATCTGGAGGCACCTTCGCCAAGCCAGCTCGTAGGCGGTATGGCGCGCACGTGTTTGCCCACAATACAAAGTTCTCCTGCGTCAAGCAGCCGCCTGGCGGTCAGAAGGATGCCTACTACGCCCTCCATCACATGCGGCGATCATACGGGACCATCATCACCTTCGCTACCGATAATCTCAAAGATTGGGCCGCGAGCTTGTCGGCAATCCAGACGCGGACATCGACAAGAATTCTTTCGCATCCAAATCGAGTTTGCGGAAATTATCCATCAAGATGTCCTTCGTACCTCGAGGCAGTTCTACCTCGACATCAACCGTCCAACAATGAGATAGACACAACGCTACAAATGCAGGCTGATAACGCCCGCGATTTCATGACCATCACGACGACGGCGGCTTCATCCACGCCCGGTCCCATGAGTCGAGTCGATGAGTGATGCTATGTGTAGTTCTGAAACATTGATTGGCTCATGTTGTAATTAAACTTTAATGAACTTGTATGTCTCTTTGGGTTGGACAATCGTTCAACTTAGATGTAATCGATGCTATTAATGTCTTGCTTTTCTCTTCCGATCCTTTTATTGCATACTTATATATTGCTTATGTATTGTCATTGTTTGGCTTGTGCATAGAGATGACGTCGTATGTCGTGTGTACAAGGGTAAGGTTCCTGAGTCTCGACGATCGGGAGGAGTGTCGGAGACAGGTTCACCGTTCAGCGGTAATAGTTACAAAGGGTACACCACTAGGGCGGAGGCGGAATCTAGATACGCCCGCTATCTAGCGGGAGAGAGGAGGGAGCGTTGGAGGAACCGGATGAAGACCAGTTTCATCGCGATGATGCTCATCGTGATGACCGCAGCTCTCTTCTATGTGATGGTAGTTTAGATGATCGATATCGACTTGTAATGTGAAGACAAACTCACTACTCGCGGTCTCGAGACTTGTAATGTTCTATCTTTGTTCGGTCTTTTGAATTCGGAGACTAATATGATGAATTGTATTCGAAGACTAATCTTCTATTGTATTCGATGAATCTGCTGTTGCTGTGTGATGTTGTCTAAATTCTGTCCAATAATATATTTTGTAACCTGTGAAAATATCAGAAAAGAAAAAAAATCCCTAATATTCATACTAGTGGCGCACCACACAAGACACTAATGGCGCACTGTGATAATCACACTGATGGCGCACAGCCATGGGTGCGCCATTAGTATGCCAAAGCACATGGGTACATATGGCCCCCTGGGAGGCATACTAATGGCGCACTCTGAGCTATACTAATGGCGCACCAGGTGGTGCGCCATTAGAACACCCGATACTAATGGCGCACCAGTGGTGCGCCATTAGAATTTAATTCTAATGGCGTGATGCTAGTGGCGCACCAGTGGTGCGCCATTAGTAGGCAAAACTGGTGTGCCACTAGCATGCCTTTTCCTAGTAGTGTCATATAGCAGCCATAACCTAGGGCGATACAAAACTAGCTCCAGTTCATAAATATAATGTAGGAATGTATTCCGTAAATAGTCATACGTGCTTATGGAAAGAACTTGCATGACATATTTTGTCCTACCCTCCCGTGGCAGCGGGGTCCATAAGGAAACTAAGGGATATTAAGGCCTCCTTTTAATAGAGAACCGGAACAAAGCATTAGCACATAGTGAATACATGAACTCCTCAAACTACGGTCATCACGGAAAGTATCCCGAATACTGTCACTCCAGGGTTTACGGATCATAACACGTAATAGGTGAATATAACTTGCAAGATCGGATCTAGAACATAGATATAATGGTGATAACATAAATGGTTCAGATCTGAAATCATGGCACCCGGGCCCAAAGTGAAAAGCACTAAGCATGGCAAAGTCATATCAACATCAATATTAGAACATAGTGGATACTAGGGATCAAGCCCTAACAAAACTAAGTCGATTACATGATGAATCTCATGCAACTCCTCACCGACCGGCGAGCCTACGAAGGAATTACTCACTCCTGGTGGGGAGCATCACGGAATTGGCGATGAGGAAGTGTTGGTGATGACGAAGATCGAAGATCCCCCTCTCTGGAGCCCCAAACGCACTCCAGATCTGGCCTCCCGATGAAGAATAGGAGGTGGGAGCAGCTCCGTATCGCGAAACGAGATAATTCTTCCTCCCTGATTTTTTTCTAGAAAAATAGGTCTTTATGGAGTTGGACTCAAGGTCTGTGGGGCCGCCAGGTGGGCACAACCCACCTGGGTGCGCCTGAGGGGGGGCGCCCTGGTGGATTGTGCTCACCCATGGGCCCCCCTCCAGTGGTTCTTGGCTCTAGTATTTTTCTTTTATTGTATAAAAATTCTCCATAAAGTTTCGTTCCAATCCGAGAACTTTTATTTTTTTACAAAAACAACATCATGGTAGTTCTACTGAAAACAATGTCAGTCCGAGTTAGTTTCAGGTTGATCTATCAAGTACAGAATTGATCTACCTCGAGTCCAAAACAAGAGGAAAAGCGTTAGGAAAAGTAGATACGACAGAGACCTATCAAGTACAGAGTTGATCTACCTCGAGATCGTTAGTGTAGGACCTTGAGAAGAGGTGTCTAGAGGGGGGTGATTAGACACTAAGTACCAAAGTTGCAGTTTTTAAGTTTCTTTAAAGTTTGAGTGGAGTTTAGGCACAAGTTTAATATTCACAACATATAGCAAGCAAGCATGAAAAGAGTATATGAGCAGCGGAAAATAAAGCATGCAACTTGCAAGAATGTAAAGGGAAGAGATTGGAGGATTCAAACGCAATTTGGAGACACGGATGTTTTTGGCGTGGTTCCGATAGGTGGTGCTATCGTACATCCACGTTGATGGAGACTTCAACCCACGAAGGGGTAATGGTTGCGCGAGTCCACGGAGGGCTCCACCCACGAAGGGTCCACGAAGAAGCAACCTTGTCTATCCCACCATGGCCGTCGCCCACGAAGGACTTGCCTCACTAGCGGTAGATCTTCACGAAGTAGGCGATCTCCTTGCCCTTACAAACTCCTTGGTTCAACTCCACAATCTTGTCGGAGGCTCCCAAGTGACACCTAGCCAATCTAGGAGACACCACTCTCCAAGAAGTAACAAATGGTGCGTTGATGATGAACTCCTTGCTCTTGTGCTTCAAATGATAGTCTCCCCAACACTCAACTCTCTCTCATAGGATTTGGATCTGGTGGAAAGAGGGTTTGAGTGGAAAGCAACTTGGGGAAGGCTAGAGATCAAGATTCATATGGTAGGAATGGAATATCTTGGCCTCAACACATGAGTAGGTAGTTCTCTCTCAGAAATAGGATGCTGGAAGTGTAGGTTCAGTCTGATGGCTCTCTCCACGAATGAAGAGGAGGTGGAGGGGTATATATAGCCTCCACACAAAATCTAACCGTTACACACAATCTTCCAAACTCGGTGGGACCGAATCGTTAAACTCGGTCAGACCGATTTAGCAAATAATGTGACCGTTAGGGTTTTCGGTGGGACCGGAATGCAACTCGGTGAGACCAATTCGGTTAGGGTTAGGGCATAACATAATCTCGGTAAGACCGATTACACAAACTCGGTGGGACTGATTTTGGTAATAAGCTTTCCAGAGAGTTGGTCAGGCAAACTCGGTTTGACCGATTATCAAACTCGGTGGGACCGATTTTGATAATAAGTTAACCAGAGAGTTTGCATTGTAAACTCGGTAGTACCGATTGCTCAAACTCGGTGAGACCGATTTTGATAATGGACATACACAGAGAGATTACAATCCCATCTCGGTGAGACCGAGATCCCTATCGGTATGACCGATTTGCCTAGGGTTTGTGGCGGTGGCTAAGACATCCAAACTCAGTGGCGCCGGATAGAAAGAATCAGTGGGGCCGAGCTTGACTTTAGGTTTAGGACATATGTGTGGAAGTGGGAAAGTAGTTGAGGTATTTGGAGCATATCACTAAGCACATGAAGCAAGAGGCTCATTAAGCAACACCTCATCCCTCCTTGATAGTAATGGATTTTCCTATAGACTCAATGTGATCTTGGATCACTAAAATGTAAAATGAAGAGTCTTGAGCTTGAAGCTTTAGCCAATCCTTTGTCCTTAGCATCTTGAAGGAGTTCCCACATCCTTTAGTCCATGCCACTCCATTGTTGAACTTATCTGAAACATACTAGATAAAAGTGTTAGTCCAACAAGAGATATGTTGTCATTAATTACCAAAACCACCTAGGGAGAACTTGTGCTTTCAGTTAGATGTGGTCTAACTCTAGGGCTAGGTGAATGTGATTGTGTTGACGTTCCCTCTACGGGCTAAACCCTTTGGCTTATATACATGCCAGGTTGGGTATCTAGGGTTACAAGGTTGGCATTTAGGCACGGAGGCAGCATGAGAAGTCATGGAGCATATGTCAAGTCTTCGGCAGATGCGATCTTGATCACTGATAACCCACAAGTATAGGGGATTGTTTGTAGCCTTTTTCAATAATTAAGAGTGCCAAACCCAACGAGGAGCGGAAGGTAGAACAAATATTCCCTCAAGTTCTATCGACCACCGATACAACTCTACGCACACCTTAACGTTTGCTTTACCTAGAACAAGTATGAAACTATTTTGTGGGTGTGATGCTAGAACTACTTTGCAAGAATAAAACTACGAGTACTTTGAAGAGAAACAGGCAATCCAAACTTCAAATGATATAAGTGAAGCACATGAAGCATTCTATAAAGCCATACTCAAAAGATATGGGTGAAGTGCAATGAGCATTCTATAAATCAACCAAGGACTATCTCATACTAGCATGGTGCTTTATTAAAATAAAAATAAAAATCACACAACGCTCCAAGATTTACGCATATAACATGGACAAAACAAAAACCGAGACGTACTGATACTTGTTGAAGAAAGATGGGATACCTTACGAAGCATCCCCAAGCTTAGATGGTTGAGTCTCCTTGAATATTTACTTGGGGTGCCTTGGGCATCCCCAAGCTTCATCCACACAAAACTTAACAGAAAACTCTATGAGATCCCTTAGTATAATAATGCAAATCACTACTTTAAGTACTGTTGCAACCCATTCATATTTTTCTTTTGCATTATAGCTACTGTATTATAACTTCTCAATGGCTTATACCACCGATACAATCGATAGTTCCATCAAAACAAGCAAAACAATGCATCAAAAACAGAATTTGCCAAAAACAGGATAGTCTGTAGTAATCTGAACACTGACTATACTTCTGTAACTCCAAAAATTCTGAAAAATTAGGACAAAATAAACATTTTGCGTAGCAGTACGATGTAAAAAATTCAGAAAATTTTGACATTCCAGTAAAAAAATGAAAATTCACGCACTACAGCCAAAGTTTCTGCTTTTGCACCGCACATACCAACAAGCGATCTAATCATCCTAAAGGCAAATCTTGGCACATTATTTTTATAATACAATGGATTTGTACAAGGGGATAATTATTTTTGTTGAAAAGTTTTTGTAATTCAAGGTTCACAAAGTTTCCATGGGCATGAACAAAGTTCAAGGCATGCTCTGGCTTCCATGGTGCTCGTCTTTCTCACTTTCACTTTTCCTTTTGTAAAGTTTTAAGTTCCCCTCTATTTTTTTTGTTTTTAAACTTTATAAAAGCACACAACAGAATAAAATGACTCTCTAAAACTTCTGGGTTGTCTCCCTAGCAGCGCTTTCTTTAAAGCCATTAAGCTAGGCATAAAGTGCTCAAGTGATTGATTCACCCGGATCCCAAGGTATATCAAAGCCAATTTTAATTAACAATGCTTTGTAATTAAGTAGTGAGCACAAAACAACATATATCATGCAATGACGAAGTCTAACTTTCTTCATATTCCTCGGCATGTCATAAAAGAGCAATTCATGCACATCAAGTAAGGGCCAACACATAGCATAAGCAGTTTCTTGCAATGTTATCGTATTGGAAACATAGAGAGGTGGAGATGTAGTTTCTCTCTCATAATAATTGCAAGTAGGAGCAGCAAGCACATGCATATTGTATTCATAAAAACTTATCATGTGTAGTAGTAAAATGCAACCCATCAATATAATCCTTAATAAGAGAAAACTTCTCTGATATAGTGTAGTTGGGAGAATTCAAAAAGATAATAGGACTATCATGTGTGGGTGAAATAGCAACAATTCCATTCTTAACATAACGAACTATAGCAAGTTCCTCTCCATAAGCATAATTCATATTGGCATCTTGGCCACAAGCATAGCAAGCATCAAGTTAATCAAAAAGGGATATTTCAAATGAATCCAAGGGATCATAGCAATCATCATTGCATTCATTCTTCGATAAGCACAAAGGGAAATTAAATGATGTATAAGTTGAAGAGTTACTCTCATTAGAAGGTGGGCACGGGTAAGTAATCCACTCTTCCTCCTTTTGTTCTTCTCTCTCCTCCTCGTCCTTTTCATCTAATGAGCTCACAATTTCATCAATTTCTTCTTCCATAGTTTCCTGCAAAATATTAGTCTCTTCTTGGACAGCGGAGACTTCCTCAAGAAATACATCAATATCGGAATTTTAATTATAATTTTCATAGCAATATTTAAGTATAGCAAAATTTTCAGGTCTATAAACAACATCATCAAAATATTCATACTTTTCAAACAAAGATTCAATTTCATAAGCACCCTTAAAAGCAACAAATTCTTCTATTCGTTCCCCATCGTAGTAATCATATCTATCATTAGCATAAGAAGACAAGGTTTCATCATCGTTAAATTTGCATAAAAAGGGAAGGTATGGAGCCTTCATCCTAGAGAAACAAGTATAATCATATCTCAAGCATAGATCATGAGCATACCAATGCAACGTATGAATTCGATCCCATAACAGTTTCCCTTTTTGAGTCAAGCGATAATCCCTAAAGTATTCACGTTGATCCAACGTGTCTCCTGTTATCAAGTTGAATGGGGTTTTCTCAGGATTATCGAAGTAGTGTTTAACATTTTTCACATAACGAGCATCGAGGGTTTTAGGAGGTTCCCCATCTCCATGAGTAGCAAGTATAACTTTTTTTTTGGTATTTCGTGTTCCATATCCATAACTAAAGATAGAGAACAACTTAGAACCAAAAAAACTACTTAGTGATAAAGCAAACAAGCACACACGAGAATATTCACCCCACGCTATTGCTCCCCAGCGACGGCGCCAGAAAAAGGTCTTGATAACCCACAAGTATAGGAAATTGTTTGTAGCCTTTTTCAATAAATAAGAGTGTCGAACCCAATGAGGAGCTAAAGGTAGAACAAATATTCCCTCAAGTTCTATCGACCACCAATACAACTCTGCGCACACTTTAATGTTTGCTTTACCTAGAACAAGTATGAAACTATTTTTTAGGTGTAAAGCTAGAACAACTTAGAGCATCTCCAGCCGCGCCCCCAACAGGCCCCCCAGACCATCTTTTGCCGCCGGCGCACAAAAAACGGCCAAGTCGCGTCCAGGAGCCCTTTTTTCGCCGATTTCGGCCGAAATTGGCGCCGGCGAACCCAGGCAAACCCGGCGCGCTGGGGGACGCCTGGGGGCGCCGGGGAAAGCGATTTTGGCGCAAACAGGAATGGGCCCGCCGAGTCAGCGACACGCCGCTTCGTCGTCCTCATTGCCTCGGCACCCGCGGGAATCAATGCCAAGGCTGCCACGCCGGTCAGCCTCCATTGATGCCTCACGGCGGCGCAGTGAAGGCACCTGACGCGCATCCCGCCCGCCCCAACCGCGTGTCGCCCGGTATGCCGGTTCTCACCGCCCCGCTTCGGCTATAAAGCCGATCTCCCCGCCGGTGAACGCTACAGCCGCCACAACTCTCACCTCGTCTCACCCATAGAAGCCACTTCTCCCCCCTCTTCCCCGCCGACGAGCAATGGCTGAGCGGTACCCCGGTTACTCCGTGGTGGTGAACGGCTTCGGCCGACGCCATCTCCACGAAGATGAGGCGCGCCTCCTCTACGAGGCCGACTATCCGGCGCCCCCAGACATGCGGGTGCCAGGCACGTGGAAGTTGAGCACCGCGGCGTCCCAGTACCACGGTGCTCACCGGGGCTGAACGGCGGGCCGAGATCGCCCGCATCCGCTCGTCGCTGACCGAGGCGCAGCGGAACGAGCCGAGGTACTTCACTGACAGCAATACGTTGTGGACGATCTACTTCGAGTGCCGCCGCGAGGACCAGATCGCGTCCTCCAATGACATCATCCCCCGCGGCCGCTACAACACCGACGGGCGGCGCGAGTGGTGGGGCGTGCCCGGCCGCACCCTTGAGGCCTTCCTCGACCACATCGAGACCGGCAACACGTCGCGCCTCGAGTACCCGCCACGCCCATCATTCTCTCGCCGCCGTGGCAGCTCCTGGACGCCGCAGCGAATGGAGGCGGGGACCTCCTCGTCGTCGAGCTCCAGCTCCCTCTTCTCCGGCTCGCCGGTGCTCTGCCCCGTCCAGCCGGAGCCGGAGGAGACGTCGCTTCGGCGCCGCACTCATAGTGGTGCCCTCTTCATCAACGAGGGCGGCCGCCCCTCCCCGCGTTCCCACTGCCTAGTCCGACCGAAGACCGAGCCGGGCTGCTTCCCGTGAAGCCGGAGCACGCGGAGATGGCCGCCGCCGACGAGACCGCCCTCAAGTGGGCGAAGGAGGACTACGTCCGCAAGCTGGTGGCGCGCCAGCGCCGGGCGTATGATGAGATCAAGGCCCGGCGCGCGGACGCGAGGAGGGCGGCGGCGGCGTCGTCCTTGTCAGTGATGAGGAGGACGAGCCCGGGACATCCAACCCCTCGCGTCTCGTCAACCCTAGTCAGGGATGTTGTAGGGACGACGGCGGCCCCAGCGGGGCGCAGGGTGGTGACGACGACGGCGGCGGCGGCGACGACTACACCCGCTTCTACAGGCTCCTCGGCATGTAGAATGCGGGCGGCGGCCGCGGCGTAGCTAGGCGTAGTTTGTTTGTTTCTCCATTTTTGTACAAATTTGAATGAAAACTAGCCGAATTTGTGCCATATTTGTATCAGATCGCCGAGTTTGAGCGATTTTGGGGGCGACCTGGGGCGACGATTGGGAACGCAATCGCCCTCACGCCGAAAGCAAACGTCAGTTCAGCCCCAGGCGGCGCTTTTTCGGTGTCCTGGGGGCCCAAATGGCTGGAGATGTTCTTAGCAAGAATAAAACTATGAGTACTTTGCGAGATAATGAAAGTTAGTTGTTTAGTAAATAGCTTTTTGTCACTCAAGAAAGTTATTTGTCCCTAGGTGATTGATAACTAGACCGGTGATCATTATTGCAATTTTATATGAGGGAGAGGCATGAGCTAACATACTCTTCATACTTGGATCATATGCACTTATGGTTGGAACTCTAGCAAGCATCCATAACTACCAAAGATCATTAAGGTAAAACCCAACCATCGCATTAAGTATCAAGTCCTCTTTACTCCCATACGCAACAACCCACTTACTCGGGTCTGTGCTTTTGTCACTCACGCCGCCCACCATAAGCGAATCATGAACGTATTGCAACACCCTATAGCGGGGATCCCTCACGTTTGTGCGACACGGAGGGCACCATAGGACAACACCAAAATAAAACATACAACTCAAACCAATCACGATCATCAGTCAACCCATAGGACAAAACGAATCTACTCAAACATCATAAGATAGCCATAGATATGGTCATTGGGAAATAATATACAGCATTGAGCACCATGTTTAGGTAGAGATTACAGCGGGTAGAAGAGAGGTTACACCGCTGCATAGAGGGGGGAGAGTTGGTGTTGACAGCGGCAAAGTTGTTGGAGTAGATTGCCGTCACGATGATTGCCTCGGCGGCGCTCCGGTGCTAGTGGGAGAAAGGGGGAGAGAGCCCCCTCCTTCTTCTTCCTTGGCCTCCCCCCCTAGATGGGAGGAGAGTTCCTCCTCTGGTCAGTGGCCTCCATGGTGGCGGAGGGGTGGGAGCCCCTCCGAGATTGGATCTCCCTCTCTGTTCTCTTTTGTTCCGCGTTCCTGTTTTCTGGCCCATCACCGTTTCTTAAATTCCCGGAGATCCGTAACTCCGATTGTGCTGAAATTTTTACACAATTTTTTCCATAAATTATCTTTCTTGCACCCGAAGTCGAGCCCCAACCGACTTACGGGGTGCCCACTAGGCACCACCGCACGCCAGCGGGGGGCAGGCGCGTCCTGGTGGGTAGTGGAGGTCGTGGGCCTGCGTTTGCATTGTTTCCACCTCCCAAAAATCACATATATTCTAAAATAATTCTCTGTAAATATTTATCGCGTTTGGACCTCGTTTGATATGGATATTCTGTGAAGCAAAAAACATGCAGCAAACAGGAACTGACACTGGGCACTGGATCAATATGTTAGTCCCAAGAAATCATATAAATTGTTGCCAAAAGTATGTAAAAGTTGTATAATGTTGACATGGAACAATAAAAAATTATAGATACGACGGAGACCTATCAATCATGCACTCAACGTATGGCTTTTGGAGTCCATCTTGAGGAGAATGAGAGCCCACTGTGGCCCGAGGAACACGGGCCGACTAGGTTAGCACCCCCTAGTCCAGGACACCGTCACCACTCATGCTAGTATTCAATGTTAAATATCCGCAATGCATGATTATGATCGTTGTCGCTCTCTAATTGGTTGCTTCTCAATGTATTTGATAGCCTTCGCATGTACTAAGCGGGAATATAAATTGCTTGTGCATCCAAATCCTTAAACCAAAGTTGTTCCAGATGAGTCCACTATATCTACCTATATGTTGTATTACTCTGTTGTTCCAAGTAAAATTGCATGTGCCACCTCTAATCATTCAAATAATCATCTGTTTTGTGTGTGTGTACCGCTCATGGAACAACGTGGGGGAGGGGGCGGCGGTCAGTATCTTCCATGCTAAGCAGCTTATTCTCACGGTGGTTGTTTATTTACTTTTCATTGCATAAGAGAGGCTGGTAATTAGGGTGCCCAGTCCTATAATCAAAATGAAGAAGAAAAATAAAACAAACTTTCCCGGAAAGTTGATTATTTGGAGGGCCCCCGTGAATTCGGCTAGCCATGGCTAGTGTTTGTACGGTTGAGGGGGAGTAAACCTTTACCTTTCCGCTTGGGAACCGCTGATAATGTGTTAGCATGGAAGATATTGAAAATCCTTTGTCGCGACGTTGACAGGAAAAGCACACCTCTCACCTTCGAGCTCTGGCACCTATGCAAATATCTGCTTCCCTCTGCGAAGGGCCTATCTATTTACTATCATGTTATTTACTTGTATTGTTGAGTCATCACCTTCTCATTTTAAATACCAATCCTGAGAGCGCTATTGTCATTCTTATGCATTGAGTCTAGTTAATGTTGGGTATACCGTGACTGGATCTCTTCTACCCTGAGTTATAATGTTTAGTCGTTGCTTTAACTTCAAAGGTGCTCTGCATC
The DNA here is from genome assembly GCA_021605205.1 of Aegilops longissima. Taxonomy (NCBI): domain Eukaryota; kingdom Viridiplantae; phylum Streptophyta; class Magnoliopsida; order Poales; family Poaceae; genus Aegilops; species Aegilops longissima. Next base: position 419,321,677 of record CM038679.1, read on the forward strand.
TATGTTTTGAGGTCTCAGTAAGGGCTAGCGAGATACCATGTTATCATATTATATCATGTTATCTCAGGATGTGGCGCTGCATTTAGTCGCATTGGAGAAACCCGCTTAGAGAAATTTCATAGTGATGGATTTTAAAGTCATCTGATTGTGAATCATCTGACACTTGCAACTTTTATCCAAATGGTGAAGTAAACTAAAATATCATTCGCAGGACATAAAGAACGAGCAATAAAATAATTGGAAATGTGCATGTTGATGTGTGTAGACCAATAACTATTGTTGCAAGAAGTTGATTTATCTGTTTGCAAGGATGACTTAAGTAGATATTTATATTTACTTATTGAACCATAATCTGGATCCTTTGAAATGTTTCAAAAGTATTTTTGGATGAAGTAGAAATTATTGTATCAAGAAAATTATGTTTCTACAATTGGATTGCAGAAAGGAATATTTGAGTTACAAATTTAGCGATTGTCTGATGAGTTGTGAAAAGAGTTTCTTAACTTGCACCTCGTGGAACATCATTGTGAGTGGTGTGTCTGAGTAGATGTAATCGAACCATGTATGACATGGTGAGATCAACTATGAAACTAAATCAATTTGCCAAAAATAACAATGTGAAGCTTTAGAGACTGTGAATTTTACACTGAGAAAGAGTGCCATCAAATATGTTGAAAATGACGCCATATAAGATATGGTATGGTATGCTAAACCATTTGGTTTTTCTTAATATTTGGGAATATAATACATAATTAAAATGTTTATGAATTTATTTCCCAAGTCAGATAAGTGCTACTTTGTAGGTTATCCCAAATGGTTGGGTATTCCTCTATCACTATGTCAAGGCGAAGTGTTTTGCCACATAGTGCAGTAAATTTTGAAGAAATTTTTTTCTGCAAAAGAGTGAGTAGGAGGACAGTCCAACTCGACGAGATTATAGATTCTTCGTCACCAGGTCAAAGAAAATATACACTGGACTGGAAGTAGTTCCAGGATTTCCTATCACGACTGATATAGAAGCCCTTATATGAGATAAAGAGACTTTGGTCAAAATTGCAGCTGAACTATATATTTTGGGAAAACTCGTGAAAACCTTCATGGTATGCATACGAGATATTGTTGGACAAACAATGAACCTATAAATAATGCTTAAAGTCAGTTCGGGTTAAACTAGCAATTACTACATATTTCAATTATGAGATATAATAGATGGATGTCAAAAGGATTCACATGAGATGGGAATAGAATTAGAGTTGTATATGATACGGTCCAAGGTAATTTTGTCGGACCAGAGGATGCTAGTAAGTGTGCGAACTTCAAGAGATCCTATAATGGACTGAAGGAAGTATAGCGGAGTTGGAATCTTCGTTCTAATGAAATGGTCAAAAATGATCTCATCGACAAAAGTGAAGATACCTGTATTTACAAGAAAGTAAGTGGGAGCATGGTAATATTTCTAAACAATGTGTGTACATGACACATTGTTGATTGAAAATATAAATTCCTTGACACAAATTAGGACTTTATTTGAACTAATTTTCCAGTGAAGTGCTTAGGCAATATAGCCTTGGTATTAGGCATAATAATCTATGCAGATAGTAGTGCCTAATCGGTGTTAGACAAATACATATTGACAAGATACTAAAATAGTTTACTATAAAAACTTCAAGAAGAGTTTCTTGCCGAGGTCACATGGAAAGAGTTTTTAAGCAAAAATCAGTATTTGGAATACTGATGAGCAAAGTACATGATTGAGATTTCACCCATGGTTGTGTTGTGAATAAACCATGTATTCCATGCTATGTAAACAAATCAGATATGTCCAATACTCCAAGCAAGTTGTGAGTAAAGTTACCAGCATGATCAAATAGTTGGTCATAGGACAACAGTGAAAATGTTGTTGAGTACCAGAATAAGAAAGATGACATGTTTCTCGGATACAGAGAGAATGAAGAGATTGATGTAAGGAGTTACGTAAATACAAGACTCGTTGTAAGTAGTTACATCGATTAAGTCTTCATCAGTGCTCCAAGTGATTTTCGAGTTCAAATTAAAGAATATGTGTAATACATAAAATGCTGGTGCGGTAAGTTGGAATTGATCCAAGAAGGTTGCCGTGGCGAATTCTCTGACAAAGACTGAGTATGTTATTGCTTTAGAAGCAACAATGGTGGGTGATGGATCAAGCAGTTCATTTATAAACTTGGTATGATTCCATGGCTCAGTCTAAGGAATCAAAGGTCATATCGGTGATTCAAGACATACAAAGCTAGTTCCGCACAAATTATGAATTTTTTGAAAGCATGAAAGATGCAAAGGAATGCAAAGATACACTCGGATTTGAACTTGTATTTGAGAAGATGAAGGCTATACCACAAGCAAAGCATTAACTAACACCGGAGTGCCATTGGTGTAAAAGAAAAATGTGCTATAGATATTGACTTTAGTGCAAGTGGGAGTCTGTTGGAAATATATCCTAAAGACAATAATGTTATATTATTAGATCTCATGTTTATAATTAAGAGTTTGTATTCTATGCTATAAACTCCTATGATTTTGGAATATGCGATTTAGTGGAAACTCATATGCAAGATGATAAACAGTAAAACCTGATTCACAGTCTCGCCTCTAAGACAACCTCAAGTGTTGTTTGTGATCATGTTTTTTCAGATCTTAGGATATCGTTAAGTGTAACGATAGTCTTCAAAAACCATGTAGTATTGTTAGGATTATATCCACGACATCTCATGTATAATAAAAATGTATACAAAAAATGTACAATGTGTGTGAAAACAGTTGATCGTGTATTTAGAAGATATTAATCAACCAATTGAAAAAATGTTAATTTGTATTTAAAAGGATAATCAAGCACTTGAAAATGCTATATGTATATAGAAAAAATGTTAATCAAGCATTTGAACTTTTTTAATATCTATTGGAAAACTGTTGACCATGTATTCCAAAAATGTTAACCTTGTATTTAAATAATTTCAAACCTGTATTCGAACATGTATTAGATATATACCAAAAATATACAATGTGTATGTAAAGTAATAATAAAATATAAGCTCTCAAAAAATTATCATGTGTTTCAAAAATATTAACTGTTTATAAAAATATACAATTTTTTTACTATGTACTCACAAAAAAGTTAACATATGGTGAACAGAAAAGAACCAATCAAAAGCGGCCAAACACAAAGTAAAAAAAGAAGAAACCCAATAAAACCAAAAGGAAAGAAACAATAAAATATAAAAACTAGCAAATCACTTCAAAGAATGAAAATAAAAAAAAGAAAAAACAAAGAAAACCCACAAAACTGATTAAAACCCAAAAAGTACTAAAAATCAGAATAAAGAAAGAAAGGCAAAAGGAAATAAAAAAACAAAAACAAAGAAAGAAAAACAAAAAACAAGTGAAAATCAAGAAAGAAACTAAGAAAATCAATGAATAAGCGAAGAAAACAGGGGAAAACATGTATAAAACAAAGAATAAAGAAAGAAAAACAAGTAAAAACAAACAAAAATCCTCAGATAAAACTAGACTAAACCATTCAGCAACCACAAACTCGAACAAAGAAACCCAGTTTGCGTCTAGTAGCTACATTGCGGGGGGCAAAACATTCAGTTTGTGTCTCCTATTTGACACGTAGGTCGTTCGTTAGCGACCTAGCCCCTACCCCTTACAGGATCTGATTTTCTTCTGCGCCATCCCATTTCGGGGTCCTTCTCCATCAGTTTTGGGAAGGTTGTAGAATCTTCTCTTAAGCCGTTTTTTATTCTGTTTTTTTTATTTTTTTTTCTTTCTTTTTATTTTTATTCTTTTCTTTTTACGTTATTTTTTATTTTATTTTTTGTTTTCTATTATGTTGTATTTTTATTCTTCTTTCCTTTTTAAATTTTTCCTTTTTTCGCAGTTATAACCATTTTTCAATTTTATGAACATATTTTCTCAAATCGCGAACGCTTTTTTAAAATCTTGAACATTTTTTTACTCGTAAACATGTGAAAGTTTATCAAATTTGTGAAAAAATTTCACCAAGTCGCGATTTTTTTTATAAATGATAAACATTTTTATAAATTTGCAAACATTTCTTGAAACTGCGAACACTTTTTTTATCCCGTGAACCATTTTTTGGATCGGTGAAAATTTACCAATAGAGGCGCATTTTTTCTGAAATTGGTAGAACAATTTTTGTAATTCAAGAACATATTTTTGTTTTGACGAATATTTAGAAATGTATGGATATTTATTGTATCAGGGACTATCTTTAAAATTTCGAGAATATTTTTTAAAATTCATACTAGTTTTTGATTCACAATTGCGTATTCAATTTCATAACCACTTTTTATTCACAATTTATTTTTTTCAATTTCATAACATTTTTTTGGAAAATCAGGAATATTTTTTGAAACCACGAATACTTTTTGATGTCTTGAACATATTTTTATTGTAATTTTTTACTGAAATTTCAGAACATTTTGAAATCCCAAATTAACTAAAATAGAGAAAATCAGAAAAGAAAAAAATAAATTAAAAAACAAGCGTGCCGCACATGGGACGGCCCAAAAGGGCATGCTGGGGAGTGACCAGTGCTAAAAATTTGAAAGTCCGGTCTTTTTTATAATATAAACAAAATTTAAAATTTTTCTGAAAAAAAAATTTAGTAAAATTCTGAACAATTTTGGGAAAAAAATCATTTTTTAAGTCGATCATTTTTTGAAAATTTAAATAAAATTTGATATATTTTGTAGAAAATCTGGACATTTTTTGAACTTCGAACAAATTTTGAAAATCTTGACAATTTTTTTATTTGGAACATTTTCTGTAAATTAAATTATTTTGGAAGTTCTAAACATTTTTTGAAACACGTTGTCGCTCGCTTCGTTCATGCATGCTGACCAGTGAACGACTGTTGGGTGTTCTCTCTTCGCGCATGCTAAGAGGGTATTTGGGTTCCCTAAAAAAAGAAAATATTTAGGCTGAGCTCGTGCATGTTGAGGCGGCCCCGTACAGCGTACCAAACATCCAAAAGTGGCTCGAGAAGGGCACTTTTGAGCTCGTGCACCCTCCAACACTCTACCAAACACACCCTATATGGCATAGCACATGCCAGGCAGCGGACGCGCGCGCACCCCTGCTGCACCCGCGCACCCCAGGCAGCGGCGGCCCATGAGCTGCAGCGGGGGGCTTGTTTCCTTCTTATTTCGTTTTTTTAATAATTCAGGATTTCAAAACCATTCCAAAATTTGAAAAATATGCGAACTTCAAAAATGCTCGTGGAGCCAAAAATGTAGCTGAATTTGAATAATGTTGATGAATTTGAAAAAAATTTCATGAATTTGGATAATGATGAACTTTTTTTTATCAGATGAACAAATTGTGAATTTGACGAAAAAATTTTGAACTTTATGAACAAATTCTTATCAAGGACATTTTCTTAAAAAAATCGGATGACATTTCTGAAAAATGGATGAAAATTTAACATTTTAAAAATTGACGTTGAACCCAACTTTGAGTAAGATGAACAATTTTTGAATTGGATGAACATTCTTCAGTTTTTCAACTTGATGAATACATTCTTAATTTAAGATCACTTTTAAAAAAAATCGGATGAACTTTTTGAAAACTGGGTGAACATTTTCTAAAATTATGCAGAATCTTTTTTGTATTTTATGAACAAGTTTTGAATTTCATTAACATTTTTGGAATTTAGTGAACAAAAAATGTTCAAGATTTTAAAAAATGGTCAGAGAAAGAGAAAGAAAACAAATAATAAAAACGGTGATGAAGAAGAAATTAAAAGTTGAAAAACAAAAAGAAAAACAGAAAAAAATAAAAAAACAGGGGACCTCGCGGCCCACATGGGCCGGCCCAAAAGGCGGGCAGAGGAGCTGGGGGTGGGGGGGGGGGGGGGTCGCTACGGGGCTAGGGGTGTAGGATTATTGATCCAGCTTAGCGTGTGGTACTGGAGGTCGAGATGAAAGAAGCACTCGCCTAAGCTGATCAATAATCCTACACGTACAAAGAGGCTACGTAAACCTTCCTTCCTAATTCTATCCCACCCCCACACACACACACACCCTCCCCTTTTTATTTTTAGTGGGGGTGGGCCCCGCCTCTGCCTAACACCAATCAAAATCTACCAACTACCTAATCACCTAAGTGTAGCATTGCTCAAGCTGGATATAGTCGCCTATAGTCGCCGCGCAATTGAAGGCCAGAAACGCACGATGAACACAAGAAGAGGCGTCCTCCTCGTGCGGCTCTCCTTTAACCTCGGCTTGTTTGCGAGCTCAAGGCCCATGCGCAACCCTCATTCTCCGGCTTGTCCCAAATTAGCACGCGCTTATAAAATGACGAATCCTCATCTCCGGCTCCTATTTAGTCCAACTTGTAAGAAATAAAGTAGACCCCTTCCATTGGTTGAGGGGCCCAAACCTCCTAAACACCTCCCATTTAATTGTAATTGTATCAACTGATCGGGAGGTGTTGATCGTCGTAAACCTACCATGAGCAAAGGCGCCATAATCGGCGCGTCGACCGTCCTGGTGGTGGCGGTCGTCGCTGCCGTCTGCGTCGTGTCCTTCAAAGAAGCTAAAAATGAGGAGGACAGCACGGAGCTGACGACGTCGGTGAAGTCGATCAAGTCCTTCTGCCAGCCCGTGGACTACAAGGCGGCGTGCGAGAAGACGCTGGGGGAGACGGCCGGCAATGCGACGACCACGACGGAGCTGGCCAAGGCCATCTTCAAGGCCACGTCGGAGCGGATCGAGAAGGCCGTGCAGGAGTCCAGCCTGCTCAACGAGCTCAAACACGACCCACGCACGTCGGGCGCGCTCAAGAACTGCAAGGAGATGCTCCACTACGCCATCGACGACCTCAAGACCACCTTCGACCAGCTCGGCGGCTTCGAGATGACCAACTTCAAGCACGCCATGGACGACCTCAAGACGTGGCTCACCTCCGCGCTCACGTACCAGGAGACCTGCCTTGACGGCTTCGCCAACACCACGACCGACGCCTCCGCCAAGATGCGCAAGGCGCTTAACGTCTCCCAGGAGCTGACGGAGAACATCCTGTCCATCGTGGACGAGTTTGGGGACACCATCGCCAACCTGGACCTGTCCATCTTCAGCCGGCGGCTGCTCGGGCACGACGGCGCGCCCAGGTGGATGTCGGACTCCAAGCGGAGGCTGCTGGAGGTGTCTCCCAGCGAGCCCGACTTCAAGCCGGACATGACGGTGGCGGCGGACGGCAGCGGCGACTACAAGACCATCAACGAGGCGCTGGCCAAGGTGCCGCTCAAGAGCGAGGACACGTACGTGATGCACGTCAAGGAGGGCACGTACAAGGAGTACGTGTCCGTGGCGCGCAACGTGACGAACCTCGTCATGATCGGCGACGGGGCCGGCAAGACGGTCATCACGGGGGACAAGAACTTCATGATGAACATCACCACCAAGGACACGGCCACCATGGAGGCGATCGGCAACGGCTTCTTCATGCGCGGGATCACGGTGGAGAACACGGCGGGCGCCAAGAACCACCAGGCCGTGGCGCTGAGGGTGCAGAGCGACCAGTCGGTGTTCTACGAGTGCCAGTTCGACGGGTACCAGGACACGCTCTACACGCACACGAGCCGGCAGTACTACCGCGACTGCACCGTGAGCGGCACCATCGACTTCATCTTCGGCAACGCGCAGGTGGTGTTCCAGAACTGCGTCCTCCAGGTGCGCAAGTGCATGGAGAACCAGCAGAACATCATCACGGCGCAGGGGCGCAAGGAGAGGCACTCCGCCGGCGGCATCGTCATCCACAACTGCACCATCGAGCCGCACCCGGAGTTCAAGGACCACATCGGCAGGCTCCGGACGTTCCTGGGGCGGCCGTGGAAGGAGCACTCCCGCACCCTCTACATCCAGTCGGAGATCGGCGACCTCATCGACCCGCAGGGGTGGCTGCCGTGGCTCGGCGACTTCGCGCTCAGCACCTGCTACTACGCCGAGGTGGACAACCGGGGGCCGGGGGCCGACATGAGCAATCGCGTCACGTGGAAGGGCGTCAAGCACGTCACCTACCGGCAGGCGCAAGAGAAGTACACCGTGGAGAGATTCATCCAGGGGAAGCTCTGGATCTCCAAGTACGGCGTGCCCTTCATCCCGGGGTTGCTGCCGCAGGAGCAGGCTGCCCACACTGACACTGAGCCAAGCTAGCGTTCATTCGGGGTCGAGGATGAAGATGGATTGTGGACAAGGGTTGTTAATTTTATGGATAGAGGATCGGTTGTACGTACACTGTTGTTGATGTATATCATCTGTGTATCGTCGTACAGTATATGTGAGATGCATGTCAATGTAGAATGTAGAATGTATGTGCGTGTGCACTGCTCTTTCGGACACCCATGCTCACAATTGGACAACTTACGACTCAAATAGAACAGGATTTAAGACGGTTTAATTACCACATGTTGATCTTTTTGCTTGTGTTTATCTATCTAGACGTCTTGCAGTGCTAAATTGTACTCCTTCGAACACCGACCTTTTTTAAAAGATCCAGCTTCCTGATTTTCTTTTCAAACACCGACTTTTTTTTTAAGATCCAGCTGTTGCTGCCATTCATTTCATTAGCAGAGAGAACACCGACTTGTAAATGAGCCAAACTTGGACCTGGATCCTCGCCAACAAGGGCATAAATAGATGCACTTGCCAGAAAAAAGGTGATGCCAAATTGAAAAATGCCAACACATTGTTGCTTCCTATTTGAAGAGAGCAAACGAAATTATGTTCAGTAAAGCAAACAAATATTTCCTTTTATTCCGGGCAAAACCATGAGGAAGATACATAAGCAAGCAACAACATCATCAAACAACAGCATGGCACCCTTTGATAGTTACAAATACTGAATACACGACCTTTTTAACTTGTCAAGTCCACACTCTGCTCAGTGCTCCCGCGTCACTACTTGCGATTGGAGCGGCTTTATTAGATCAGGAAAAAAGCACACAAAAATCATACCAGGGACAGCATAATCATAATCATAACCATATATGTTCCCTCTCAGCTGGTTCAGTTGTAGGCGTCCGGGTTGGCGACGAGGTAGGCCTCGGCGGCCTTGAAGATGGCCGTGACAGACTCCTTGGCCTTGGTGATCTCATCGTTCACCTCCACGCCCGGCAGCAGCTTGTAGGTCGACTCCACCTTAACGACGCTCCCACCGTTGGCCGCCGGCTCCACCTTGATGTGCGAGGTGGCCGTCTCGATGGCGGTGCCGATGCCGCCGCCCTCGATGAGGGTGGACTTGCACTCGCACTTGTCGGCGTCGATGAACTCGAGCCTTTCTTTCATGAGGCTGAAGGGCATGGCTGCAAGATCAACTGTGTGTTATGCTTTGACCCAGGATGTGTACCAGACTGAAGCTGGCATGAATTGTGCGTGACGCGTGGTACCTGAGGTGAAGTTGAACTGCCTGACGCTCCCGATGCCGCCTTCGCCCTCAACAGGGTGGGCGCTGGCGACGATGTGTGGTGCGAGCTTGGGGGCTAGTGTGTGCCAGTCCATGACGCCGGCGCGGAAGAGGCGCGGTGCGGCGACCGGCGATTCGATCTCGTGGGTCCAGCTGTCGGTGGAGGCCATTGCTGTGATGATCAAGGACGACCAGTGCAAATGATGTGTTGAGCTGTGGCTGTTGTAATGGCGCACTGGGTTGCTTGGTTTCCTGAAGAGCGGAAGTGAGCGCCATAAATAGAGGCTCCAAGGCGGAGGTTGGTGAAGCTTGAACGGATAGGTGTGGTGAGTAGCGGGGGCTGGTGAAGGCGCTAAGCCAGGGTCGAGTTTGTCCAGATTGGATGACACCGTCGGTCGGCTAAGCTTTTATCATTGCAGGGTCTGAAAGCACGCCCTTTTTTCAATATATTTAGTTAACGGAGAAGACTCTGTTGTCCAATTGGCACCACGGTCCGCGTGAGCAAATTATTCCAGAATGTTTAGTTAAAGAATTAGAATGACGGACTCCTAGTCTCCTAACCAAAAGCAAGATATAGATACTTGGGGTTGGTGTGGAAGTAATGCATACAGCACGCCGACGACGCGAGCGGCGACCATCAGTGACATGCAACCTCGCGTGTTACCTGTAGAACTACGATCTGGCATGCATGTTCTGTGTGAACTCTCTTACTTGTACTAGTACGCAGTGACTTAGGATTCCAGGGGGGACGTTTAACTGCAAATTAATCACTGTTTCGATGTTGCTCCTGCAATTCAGATGCATGGATGCGCAAAGTCTCTCGGATGCATAGATAGGATAAGTTTCCATACAAAAATGCCTTTCAGATATTACCTCCTGTTGTCAAAATTAGTGCAACCTTCCGTCGTTGCGCGGTTTTACAAACTCGACTATGGGCTCTAAGCTTGAAAAATACATCTTGACCGTACACAAAGTCGAAAAGTCTCTCGGAGACATGCCAACAATGCTGCGATTCTACTCAGCATTATCGTCACTATTTTCAGACAAATCCACGTCTTCACCATACACCATTTCATCAATTTCATTTTCTTCCTCTTCATCAGATTGGACTGCGGCCTTCGCCGATACATCTTTCACATCCTTGTCAACCTAAGGAAAGTGAAACACATAATAACTTTATCATTGATAACTTAGCAGTAGTACTAACTATTAACTTATTTTCAGCCTTGTAAATGGATGAAAACCTGTGCCATTATCAGCCGAAGACGACCAGAAAGCTTCAGTAAATCTTCAGTTGCTGTGTATCTTTCTGCACACATCTGCAAAAGAAAGATCAGTTTTGCTTAGATTAGTGGCATGCCAATTCATGGCCAAACATCCAGCAGACAAAGACTGTCTAGTAGTTGGCATATCAACTTTAACCACATTGGTTGGTAGCTTATTCAAATTAATCATGTGATCCAAATAAGGTAAGGCACTGATGTTGCATTTCTCTCCCGAATAGATTAGGAAGCAAAAAACACATGGCAGCAGTATTTACTAGTTTAACTACCATCTCCCAGATTTATCTTTAACTCTACGATCATCTGCTCAATGTGAAGCCGAAGTATAACTTGTCACTGCCAACTACACTACTACAGATACAACTTGAGATCCTAAATGAAAATCCATCTTGCAAAGATGACATGAAAATAAGAGATCTAAGCTATACAAGTGTAGGGGCAAATATCATCAGCACAATAATGTGTTTCACCTTCCAGACTGTGCTCTTCACACTGACCATAGAAGGTTACAATCGTGAGTTTGCATCTGGGCTTTTTCACTAACAGAGGTTTCCTGTAGGCCAATTTGAATGTGCACACTGTGTTCAATTGCAGCAGGTGAGTTCTCGCCACCATTGATACATCTTTCTCAAAGAGGTTGCCAGGAAACTACAATAACAGTTACATCACGAACATTCTGAACATGGTGCAGTGGCCAGTGCATATATGCGTTGTGCATTATCTAATACCAAACATATAGGTCAGTCGCTATAGCACAAGCCTTCTCCATAACAAGAACAATACTAGTAGTACTCCATAATACAGTACACATAAGTACTTGAACCTTTGCAACTCATTAAGATGCCAATTTAACCACAATAGTTTGTTATCATCTATTTAGAAACTCAAGAAGTCTAATATCAAGAAAAATGAAACAAAACACATATGATTTTCACATACCTAAACTACAAATCTAGACAATGTCACCCCTCCTATTGGAGGGGTATGTTCAATGATCTACAAAGCTCATGGGAGAAACAAACAGATATATATATATATATATATATATATATATATATATATATATGCAAGTTATGCAATGCAACAAGCTTCAACTAGTACCGCTAAGTGGTAAGAAGAAATAGTACCTTCTCCAGGTCGCTAATTAGTTTTCTTGATTTCTCGAGGGATAAAACGACCATGAATTACCAGTAAGCAGTATATCCAACGCAAAAACAAGCTCAGCGCTACCAGATCTGTCGAGAGATACATATCAGCAACCAACACAGAATAAACGGTGGTGAAAATGTGCAGTGGTGAAAGACATGGATGCAGAGCACCTTGATCTCCATGCACATACTAAATTCTCTAGAAGCTTGCAAGCATCTCCAGGCTTTAAAGATCTTAGATGTGCTCGAATCTATTGAACAACAGAACACAACATCAAAATTGTACCCCTTCACATCAACGAATTAACTTCGATAGCTACACGTACATAGTAAAGATGCAAACAGTGATAGAACTTTAAGCTGAAGCTGAGTTACGACAAACCTTCTTGCTGGGTAAATTAGCGTCAATTGTTATGCCACTGCTACTAAACATATCTGATAAGATTTTAGTGGCCATGTCAGGATGGCCGACGAGACTCTGATCAATGACGCCATATTTCCTCATCAGATCTTCAATGCATATGCAGTCGTTTTCAATTCTTTGCACTGGAACTAAATAAGGAAAATGGTATTTTAGTGATGTGACCAAGCTGTATACTAGAACATTCTGAAAATAAATGATTCAGAATAGTAAATATAACAGGCACATCCTGGTTCTCCCTACAAAAAAGTAGTATAAAACTCGAATATGCTAATAAATAGCAATACATTACTCAGTTGTCACAGAATTAGTTGCTACATCGTCCCACGTGGAGAACACAACAAGGTTATGCCCCTGCAGTTGATAGTTTATGTAGACTCCAACTGTTGGTTGTGTTTCATCACTTGCAGAAGAGGAGAAGACATGGCAAGAGATAATTTACCTCTTTTCTCGGTCAACCTTGAAGTGGTAGCAAGGTCACTATCAATCGCAAGTTTGACGCCACTCGGTTTTGTTACACCATGTTTCCTTTTCTTTTCTTGTGTATGAAGCTTCGGAAGAGGAAGAATGGCATCTTCTGCATTCGCACGGTCTAGAGCAGTGATAGTTACTACAAAAAAACAGACCAAGTTCAGCCCAAGATTCGCCATTAATAAACTTCACAAATGAAGGCGGTAACAATAAAGCTCCTAAGCAAATCCCCATTTCTAAACAGGGTTTGAATGGTTGACCCATTCGGATATTCATATAAATAAATAACACATAAGGTGAATTACCACCATAACTGATGAGCATTAGCATACCTTTTGTTTTAGCAGATTGACCTTTCTGGTGCATGGTGGGTTGAACTGTAGGTAAGAGAACTCCATCTTCAGATACACCCAAATTAACATCCTTACCATAACAAACCAGCAGCTTATCGAAAGATGGTTTCACCACGGATCCATATGCCAGAAGGACATGAGCCGAATTAGGTCCATCTATTCCTTGAAGTTTTGCGGCAAATATCGTGAAATCCTGATTCGTTCTTGAAAGGGAGGACTCGGACAAGGCAATCTTAGTAGGCTTCTTATTGCACAAGTCATCCATGTTATTCCCAGACCAGAAATAGCAGATACCAACCTCAGAGATAGCCAACACATCTATTTCTCCTTCAGTAGCATTAGTACCTGAACACATGCAGTCCACAAAGATTGCTGGGTGTTCCATAGAGAGTATACAGCTTGAACTCTGACTTTTACCACTGCCCAACTTCCAAATGGCAACATAGCGTTCCCCAACTCCAGATGACAGAACATATTTGCCATTGTTACTAAAAATCATGTTTCTCACAGACACCTAAATGTTCATGTAGTCAATAGCAACAGGTGTGCACTTAGAAAAAGCAATACAATTGAAAAGATAACAAATTCAGAAGAGGATCACAGTACAGGAGGGCATACAAGACAAACTCACCGGATGCCCAGAGAATTTTTGAACTTTTTTGTTGTCAGAAGCGTCGAAGGTCCTCAACTGACCAGCTGCTGTTGCCAAAACTGTTCCATCTGATAAGATCAAATACAAAGTGCATTTCATTTCTTTGAACTGGGGTGGAAATGATTGGTATGGAGGAGAGCAGATACAAGCAAAACAAAATGGGCATGCATGCCTCATTGCAGCATAAGATTAATACACATACAGACATATATTATATATTAAAAGACCCTTAGCTCAAAGGATACATATAATGTTAACAATAGCATACATTTGCGCATATATCATATAAACAGATAGATAAAGTTCAGATTTCACAAAGAAAAAGGATTATAAACAAGTAAAAGCGGCATTTTTCAGGACAGTGGGATTTTCTTTAAATGGATCCATGTGTCTGGTAGATAATAGGTGTGTTGCATTACCATATCTACTTCGAATAGATCATTACCATTATAGTTTGAAAAGCAAACTGTGGAGATCATTTAGAGATTCTAGGCCATGACATGGCCAACACCATGAGGGCGCCAACATGATAACATGGATAAAAGATGGTCAATATCTATTTGTTGAATATAAAGGTCATTACGATCATCAACTATTTACTGTTGTAAGGGTAAGTCAGAGCAATTAAACTATGTCTGAAGAAGAAATCATAACACAGACGAAAAAACATCCATAGTGCAGATGAAAAAGCAAGACATGGATGATTTAGCAACATAGAGAGTAGTGAAACACTGAAAATAGATATAAATCAAGAAGACATACCTGATGAAACTGCCAACGCAGATATTGCCTTCGACGAAGATTTAAATTTCCCTGCAACAGATCCATCTGAGGCATCAATCTTACAGACCATGCCATCAGCGCCTCCTGTGTACGCACTCCGCCCATGCCTCGAGTATGCCACTGCTGTCACACCCCTGAACAAATACAAAACACACACCGACATAAGTGAACACATCTGAGCCTAAGCTCCGCAGAGATTAACCCCAACAGGAAATAGCAAACAAAGCCAAGATTACAACTGCGGGTATGTGCTTCAACAATGCGTCAAAAGGAATTTCGTAATTGGCATGGCATTATGAACATTTCGTACTAAGAAAATGTGGTTTCCACAAATGAACAACGAGGTTCCCCTCCCAGCATGACACAAATGCACTGAACCACCAGCCATACCCAGGATGACAATCGCTGATCCTCCACTTCCAGTGGCCCGCAGCAACGTCGAGCGCAAGGACATCGCCACTGCCCGTCCCAAGCACGAGCAGCGAACTCCCAGCCTTCCGCTTCTTCTGCTAGGCAAAAAAACACAAGCAATGACGCACAGCACACGCACACACACGGGCGCAGCGCCAGACAGCAGCAGCTCGAAAAATGGGAGTGATTTCTCACCTTGGTGGAGAGTTGTACCCACTTCATGCAGGTGTAGTCGAGGGCGAGGTGGCCGCGCTTCGTCTCGGGGAGCGCCCCGACCTCCACCGCGGGGATGTCGGCGAACTCCGTCTGCAAGTGGCCGCGCACGGCGTCCCATACCTGCGACAGAGGCAAACCGTCGGGTTAACAGAGGAAGCGGCAACTCCAGCCGCTCCGGCGTGGATGGGCGGCGTTTGATTCCGCACCTTGATGCGGCCGTCGCCGGACGAGAGGGCGAGGAAGTCGGAGGAGGGGCTGAAGGAGGTGAGGAGGTCGCGAATCGGGGCGAGGGCCGGCGCCATGGCCGCGCTGGGCGGATGGTCGTCGCGGCGGCGGCGGCGGCGGCGGGTGGGGAGGGAGAAGAGGGGTTTATGCGGCGGCGCGGCAGGGAAGGGTTTTGAGGGACCGAGTGGTCGGAGCCTATCTATCTCGGCGCGACCCCGGTCGGTTTCGCTTTGTGGCGCGTGGGACGCGGCTTGGCCGGACCAGGAGGACGGGCTAGGGTTTTTCCTTCCACCCTAACAGAAACAGCAAACCGTTTCGCTATTTCTTGCCCCGCCGCCATCCCCCTGCTCCTGCCCCCTGGCTCGAGTTCCCACGACGCCCACGCCGACCTTGACGCCCATTCCCGGACCAGGAGGACGACTGCTGCTGCTCGGCGCCCACGCCGACCTTGACGCCCAGAAGCTGCTCGGCGACCTCGGCTGTGAACTGAACCAAGCCCACGCCCCTGCCTGCTACTGCTGGACTTCGACCGCGTCGCCACGCCTGCCCCGACTCGCCGCCGCGACCTCCGACGGCCAAGTATGATTACTTTCTCCTGTTTTGTTCGTTCCTAGGTTGCAGGCGGGGCGGGATGCGGCTGCCCGCCACACACCGCTAGAATTAGCCGCGGGTAGTGCGGCAGCCTCCGCATAAGCCAATTTGACAAGGAAACGTCAATATGTACGTAAGAATTAACACTATTTAGTGCGGCCGATGATGCTTGTCTACTTTTCAGTTACAGAAAGACACAAATTACTGCAGTGTATGTACAGTCGAGGATCACTAGCCAGTGTACAGAAAGAAACACGATTCAGTAAACTCAACGTTTTGCTTGGTTTCTTGCTCATTCAGAAAGACACAAGATTCAGAAAAGTGTACATAAAGACACAGGATTCACTATACAGTGAGAGAACCCTCTAAATCTGAAACATAACTCCCATTGAGTAAAATCAACATTCAGTAATCCTGATGCCCATTTAGTAAACTCAACAGGATTACAAACCACTGCTTGGTTGCAGTGACATCTTCAGGTTTTGGGTTCTTGGAGGAGAGGAAAGGGAGCAGCGAGGATGCAGACCATGCAGAAGTGGACGGCGATGAAACGACAACTCCGGTTGGCAAGGGAAGCGACGGAGGAACATCCTCTTGGAGGAGACGTGAGGGAGGCGTGAGGCAGTTCTGATGTGGAGATGGCGGCGGTGTCGCCGTCGACCCCATCAGCAGGAATGGCTAGCAGGTGCGAGGAGCGGCGCACTGATGCAGGCGTTATGTCGGGAGCGGAGGATGGGCGTCAAGTCGGCGGCGGCGGCAGGTCGGAGGAAGGGTGCCCCATCGGAAGAGAGTACGTCTTTTTTTTTGGAGAAGAGGCGGGGGTGACACGGGTTTTTTTTTTAGAAGCAGGGGGTGACGCGGTTATGCGGCTCATCCCGTTGAGCCCGCGGTCAGCCCAGCGGCAGTTTGGCGGGCTCTTTTGTGAGCGCTGCAGCCTGGCGGGATATCCCGTCCACCTTGCAACCTGACGCGTAGTATTCTTCACGGCGGCGTGAAGCGAATTTGCAAATGCTTCTCATTTGCTGCTGAATTGTAAGTTTAGTGTGAAGAGGCGAGTGTATATGCCTTTCTTTTGAGTATCTTAGACAGACGGTAGTGGTATTTTGTCATGTAAACTGAACTAACTACACTTTGGTTTTCATCACTAGTGGTATGTTGGAACCTCTGGTTTTGACTTGTGGTATTTTGGCCATTTTCTCAATCCCGCCTCATCCATCTCTTCCACCGCAGTTGATCGATGGAGCCCAACGCCGACAAGCTACGTGGTCTTCGCATCACCTCCCTGGACGATGAAGACGGTGATGAGACAGAACTGCCCAACCAACCTCTGCCCGCCTCCACCGTGACCGTGGCTGCGGCCGCCTCGGGCTATGATGACGAGGACGAAGATGACGAAGCAGAA
This sequence comes from Aegilops longissima, assembly GCA_021605205.1. Lineage (NCBI taxonomy): Eukaryota > Viridiplantae > Streptophyta > Magnoliopsida > Poales > Poaceae > Aegilops > Aegilops longissima. Next base: position 419,339,098 of record CM038679.1, read on the forward strand.
GTCATGCTTGGATTCCTGGAGAAGCCGAAGCATCCCGGCCTCCTCCTCCGCCACCTCTTTCCTAGCAAGGCTGGAGGCATCCCGGTCCGTGGAATAACGGCCATCATATTAAGCGACACACTTTGATTTTTGATGCGATTGGAGCAGGTATTAATGTGAGGTGTTTGTGTATTTTGTCCAGGCGTGGTTGGATCCCGTGAACTTGCCCACGGGGAACTCCAGCTGCTGTGGCTTCTGCGGCGAGCCTCTGCACTTTGTCCTCCAGGTTATTGCTTTGTGCCTAGAAGCAATTGTACCTGTTATTTTCTTTCCGGAACTTGTACTAGTTAAATGGATGAAAACTTCATCTCAAATTGGCTTTGGATCTCTGTAGATTTATGCTCCGATTGAGAGCAATGCAGCAGCATTCCACCGCACTCTGTTCATGTTCATGTGCCCGTCGATGGCATGCTTGCACCGAGACCAGCACGAACAGTGGACACGCAACCAAGGCAATCCTCGTAGAAGGTGAAGCAAGTCCCATAGCTGCTGTGTTGGCTTTTAGACTAGAGACTGAAAACATTTTGCTGATCCTGACTGCCTCGTTGGATTGCAGCGTGAGGGTTTTCCGGTGCCAGCTGCCTCGTACCAATGTGTTCTACTCAAGTGAACCTCCAAGTCGCAATAACTCTGACAAGCCACTATGTGCTGGAGGTAGTTTTCCTTTTTGTTCAGTTACATGGCATCTTAGATTTACTGTGCCTAATAAGTTTGGTATGCTATTAGTGCTACATTTCCTGCATTACGTAGTAATTAGCTAGTTATCCTAGAGAAAATGTGCTTATGTCCAGCAGATCTCTTTCACTCTATCTAGCTATTGCATAAATACATTCTTCATTTACACTTACGAATTCCTAGATCATATTTTCAATATGCTAAAATCTTGAAGTTATCATCTTCATTTGTTTATGCTGGTTGCTCCACATATCGCACCTTGCTTCTAATGTCTTCCTTGGGAAACATATAATCTTTTGCTTTCTGTTTTTTTCCTAGAAAAGCATCGCACTGTCAATGTGCCGACTGCTGAGACTAAGTTTGGTGGGGTTTGTTAGATGCTGATTAATTTAGTATATTGATGCGCTTACATCCGTAGGCAACAATGGCCATCTTCTGTCAGTCAAACTGGTTATGTTAATAGATGGCCATATTCCAAGTAATTTATATTGATTTCCTTCGTTTACTTGACTCTGAGTTGCCAGCTGCTCTGTGTCATTGGTGTGGTACATGGAAAGGGGATAAAATATGTGGTGGCTGCAAGAAATCACGTTACTGTTCTGAAAAACATCAGGTATTCCCAAATCATTTAATCATCCTAGAGATCTCTTGGGCATCTCATGTTTGTGTTAAATCTACCCCTTTGTCATGTCCAATTATACAGCCTTTGGTTTGATCCTTGCCAATTTTTGGACACACTCATGATCCTTTGTCCACCTCCAATACAATAAAGTATTGACTGGCTTGGACACCAACCAAACAGAGCCTACATATCCCTTTGGCAGCCAGGTCCTACTTTGGATGAACAAAATTTGTGACTCTTTCTCAGGCACTGCACTGGCGCTCTGGTCATAAAAATGATTGCCTACAGATAATCAATTCTTCTGAAGCTTCAAGTTCTGTGCTGCCAGCTGTAGGAAAAGGTAACAATGTTTGAAGACTAATAATGCTATTAAGGTCGTAATTATTGAATGTCTTTATCCTCTTATAATTCCTCTCTATTTGCAGTTCCAGCTAGGACTTCTTGGCCGGAATATCAGATAGCAATTGACGATGAAGTTGATTTGGATTCTGATGGTTGTGATGAAGACGGCTCAAAGTCCTTGGTGATGCAAAAGCATGGTAAACCAGATGATACAATGCAGTCATGGATGGATCAATTTGAGGTTTTTAGCCGTGCATTCTCTCTTTTATGCTTGCCAACATAGCAACCACTGTTTATTCACTGCTATGTTATATAGGCTGATGCTGACAACCAATGCTGGGCATATTTTCAAGAACGTATCTCAAGAGCACCAGAGCAAGTATTGAGGTATGGATAACTTGCATGAATCCTCTCCTTGTTCGGTGATGTTTTCAATTTACTTTTGCCTGTTCAGGAAAATAGTAGTTCGATATTGTTTCAATCGTTCAGGCTTGCATATTTATTCTCAGCAATATATGTTTTATGCATATTACTAATAAAAGTCTAAATTACGCAGATACTGTCGAGATCCAAATGTAAAACCTCTGTGGGCTTTATCAGCTGGGCGTCCATCAAATCCTGACATCCCTTCATGTAGCTACTGTAAAGGTCCACTATGCTATGAATTTCAGGTTGGTCAATTTGTCTAGGGCCAAAAATATTTGCATTTCTGATATAGCAACACATTTCCACACAACTAGTAAACTCAAAAACCCAATTGTTTTTCCATGATAACTCCCCCTTGTAGCAGTAATAGGCTGTGGCAGGGTATGCATGGCATGGTTTGTGCCTATAAGTTATGACCAGGCTGTTTTTCCTTGTGTCCGAATAGGAAACTAAAAGAATGTTGTTAATGAATTACTTCTGTGAACTTATGGTATCATGTTTTCCTTTCAACCCCCATGAGAGCAATGTCCAAATAATTGTACCTATGGAACTTCATATGTGTGAAGTTTATGCTTAGTCAGTGTCTCAGTGATGCCCCCAACATGCTTATCAGTAGTCATTACATTTCCCTCCCTCGTGCTTGCGTATACAGGATCATGTGCTTACATATCCTTACACTGTGTTTACTGTATCTCCAGATAATGCCACAATTGCTTTACTACTTTGGTGTGAGAAATGAACCAGACTCTCTTGATTGGGCAACAATTGTTGTGTACACGTGTCAAGGATCATGTGATCAAAATATTAGCTACAAGGAAGAGTTTGCATGGTTTCAGTTATATCCTACGTCAATCTCAAGGCCGTAGTAATGTTTACCTGTTCCACAGAGTGGCGTCTGCTGCTGCAGGTTTGTAACTCTCCCCATTTAACTTTGTTGTTAATCTACAAAAGCTCATGCATATGGTCAATGCATGTGATCCACTAATAAGCAACGGTTCACTTTGGCATGATTTATTGTGTTTTATCAGTATACACTATCCCCTGTCAAATGTGTATTATGATACGAGTAATTTAAGTAAATGCACTAATTCTGAGAGATTTTTTTAATAGAATGTTCCAAGAGCTGAGAATTTTCCTATGCCCATTGATGCATCTATTGCTTGAACAAGTGAAGGGCCAATAGTTATTGTAAAAGTTAGATAGGTATAAGCTTATTTGATGTTGTGTTTTTGGATTCTAAAGCTATGCTAATTGCTAATCACCATTTTGTTTGCTGTATGCACCTGCACCTGCATCTGCAATGTATGGGCATATTCCTTCGGAAAACAAGTTAGTCAAAAATCAATGTAGTTTGAATCTATTCTCTTGATCTTGTTGTTAGCTTTGTTGTTTGATCTGCCTGGCCTTTTAGCGGGAGCAAGATAGAGATGCAACGGAGTCCTAGTAACCTATATTTTGCTCTGTAAGCTGTGTTAATGAAAGTTAGTCGTAGTAACCCATATTTTGCTCTTTTGTTTCACCAGGGGAGTTGGAACTTGAAAGTGATGGTCTACCTTGCATTTCAACCTGAAGACATGCGTTCCAAGCCACATAGATATTTTTTTTGGATGTCAACTTCAATGCTCAGGGCCATGTTCCCAATTAGCTCGCTACATTGGGCTTGGTCTACTATTTAGCCACTAGGGCCATCTAGAGCATTTGATGTGAAATAGTTGTGGTCGCCAGCATTGCCGGTTCAGTGTGCATCTTTATTTCGTTATATAGGATTCTTCGTCTCTTTATGTGGACACCTTGGACCGTTTTGGGGATTACTCGTTAGGGTTCTGGTCTATCTCGTTGGTCTGTTATTCGAGATTTCTTGCATTTTTGCTTTCGGCATTGACCGCATGTAAAGTAGAGAGTCTCCACATTGCCCCTTTTTTAGGAGTTGAAATTTTGATGGCTACCTTACGTTTTATCTGTTCCATGCGTATAGGATATTCCATGAACATCGTGTGGTAGTTGCCTTGTGTTAAAAGCGATTTTTTGCAACGACAAAATTTGTGTGTTTGGCATGGTCCCATGTGCCACTTCCTCCATGGTTTGGGTTCATGGCTGCACGTTTTGCTGAGCCAGATACGCGCAGACCGGTTGGGGCGTTGCTTGCACGACCCAGTTGCTGGCTGTCCCCATGGAAACATCCTCGAGACGAACCAGCACGGCGGCGTGCAGTGCTGCCTTTTGTTGCAGAAGAAAAGATGATCGAGGAAAAGGGGAACCGCCGCTGCCGCGTCTCGTCGTCAGCAGGACGCGGCGTGCCCGTGTAACCATGCTGCCGATTCCCGTGTAATGTAAACATTTGGCGATCAGGGGAGGCACGGCAAGTATCCATCCATCGGCATTATTTTTCTTTCCTTGGCTCCGCTCGCCATCACTCCATGTGCCGCGGCAATGGCATGGCCCTGCCTGGCAAGTGGCCGGCCAGAGGAAACAAAGCAAACAAATCAACTTTTCCTGCTTACATACGTGCGAGTTTCTGGGCGGCACTGGGCCGCTTCCGTTGACGGCGACTGCCACCGGCCGCTTACGCTTACAATAATAACGGGATGGATGGATCCCTGCAGTGCTCGCCGGCAATCAAGGGTCCATGCCACCACACTCCTCTTCTTAACTGGAGGAGGAATCGCCCGCCCCAGAGATCCACCGTAATGAAAGATCGGATCTGCTGGTCTGCGTCACCACGTACAGACGGACGGTACAGTACCAGTGCACAACTTACCCCGCAAGAATTGCAAAACTAGTGTCGGTTTTGGTTACTGCTGTCTACCAGAACGGCCGTGAAGCTGACCCACTCAGCTGCCTCGTTTAAAACGTATATACTGCGTGAAGACTAGGACTCTGTGTGCATACTTGGGCAGTCCACGGTGATGTCACGTGGCTGAAAAAAAAATACTACTCCCACTCTGCTCCAAAACTATAATTTTCTGGACTCACAGGTTTGCTTTTCGCTTAGGCTGGTCATAGTGGGGAGAATCTTGGTAATAACGTGTATATATTCTTGGCTATATTCTACTACCTCTATAGTGGTAATAAATATATGTAGTGTAAATGCATCATTTCATTTATTACTTCATGTACTCATTTAGCATTGAATCATTAGATGATGGTAACATATTATATTCTTTCATTTATCTCTCTCCTCATTAACTACTTGACACATCATCACTTTTGCTTATGTGGCATCTATATTACTACTTATGTTACTCCCACTATGACCAGCCTTACGTAGGCAGACCATAATTTACTCGTTTGATCAGGGTCTCTTAATTGCCCTCGCCATCTCACACCAAGCAAACCAAAACAAATGAGCAGTGAATGCCCCTCGACCGACACAGGCCCAGCTCCCAGGCTATGCACACGCAGCACGTTCACTTACCGTACTACTGACGGCTGGGACCGCAGCTATATGTGGACCCGCATGTCAGGGGTGAGGAACGACGCGGATGAGAGGAGGAGATAGGGACGCGGGTTTAAACGTTGGAAAAAGTCACCGCGTCATGTGCACCCTCAGGTCAATTCAATTCAATCTCCTCCTCAGCTGCGACGTTGCTGGCTACAACTGTCCGCCACTGGGAGTGATGGCGCTCCCCCCGTTTCGACATCACGGGCTATCGGATCTGCTATACTCCCCGCGGGCGGGTCTCCATCACGAGTTCCCCCGCGTTTTTACAGACGGCACCGACCGTGGATCTTGTGCATACGAGAGGACACACGCACGACCTGACCCAAAAATGCAGACGCACGGGATTATTACCGGCACTCAACGGACCCTTCCAACTACTCCCTTCGTCCTTGTTTATTCATTTTCCACGTCGAATTTGATCAAGGATCTAATTAATAAAATATTAATGCATGTCAACAAAAATTATATCATTTGATTCGTATTTGAACATATCTTTCGATGACATTGTTTTTGCTATGTATAACTTACATTTTATTAGTGAAAATTCTGATCAAAGTATGACCCTAAATATATGGAGGACTAATAAACTAGGACGGAGGTAATAATTTAACTTGCCTCTCTTGAATTTCAGCTGGGTGGGACCCAGCCTTTCCCCTTAATCCAATCGCAAGTTGCCACCTTAAATCCATCCCGTAATAAGCCCGTGAAGGACCGTCGATGCAGCATTGCTTCGATCTGACCTCTTGGTTTGAGAAAATCAATCAATTAAAAGATATAAACGAGTGCGTAGCTTTCTTTTTCTTGCGAAAACATACTTTTTCAGTAAAGATAACTCCTGAACAACCAGGATTTTAGAATTTGGGTCTGAACGTTCTTTTCTCCGTTGGATTTGATTACACGTCTTAAAGCAGTGGACCCGAGCCATGTCAGCGAACGATATTCAATACATTAGTTTAGTATGAAATATACAACAAGAGTTTCTTGCAAAGTCACATAGAAGTGTTAAATATGTTCCATGGTATGTTAACAACCAGATATGTCTAGTTCTCCAAGTAAGTTGTGAGTAAAGTTAACAGAATGATCAAATTGTTGATCATAGGGAAACAGTGAAAATGTCGTTAAGTACTAGCGACATGTTTCTCACATACGGAGAAGATGAAGAGAATGTTGTAAGGAGTTACATCAATACAGACTCGTTGTAAGTAGTACATCGATAAAATCTTCATCAGTACTCCAAGCAATTTTCGGGTTCAACTAAATGATTAATGGTGACACGGTAAGTTGGAATTGATCCAAAAAAGTTACTGTGGTGAATTCTATAACATAAGACTGAGTATGTTGTCGCTTTAGAAACAACAATAGAGGGTGATGAATGAAAGGTTCATTTATGAAATTGTTATGTTCTCTAGATGATTATGCAAATGGAACACTATTCTCGATAGTGGTTATGTAGCTCAATCTAAGGAATCAAAGGTTCTACCAGCGATTCAATATATACAAAGCCTGTTTCATGATATGTCTCCAACGTATCTATAATATTTGATTGTTTCATGCTGTTATATTATCAGTCTTGAATGTTTTATAATCATTTTATAGTCATTTTATATCATTTTTTGGTATTAACCTATTGACATAGTGCCAAGTGCGAGTTGTTGTTTTCTGCATGTTTTTTTACATCGCAGGGAATCAATATCAGACGGAGTCCAAACGCAACGAAACTCCACGGAAATTTTTTTTGGACCAGAAGGAACACAATGGGCCCTGGCTGCACCTGGGGGGGGGTGCTCCGAGGAGAGCACAACCCACCAGGGCGCTCCAGGAGGCCCAGGCGCGCCCTGGTGGGTTGTGCCCACCTCGGGTGCCCCCGGACCGCCTCTTTGCTCTTTAAATACCCCAATATTCCCAAAACCCTGGGGGAGTCGACAAAATATTCATCCAGCCGCCGCAGAGTCCAGAACCACCAGATCCAATCTAGACACCATCTCGGATGGGGTTCACCACCAACATTGGTGCCTCTCGGATGATGCGTGAGTAATTCTTTGTAGACCTTCGGGTCGTATTAGTAGCTAGATGGCTTCATCTCTCTCTGTGAATTCTCGATACAATGGTCTCTTGGAGATCCATATGATGTAACTCTTTTACGGTGTGTTTGTTGGGATCGATGAACATTGAGTTTATGATCAGATTTATCTTTTTATATCCATGAAAATTATTTGAGTTTCTTTGATCTCTTATATGCATGATCTCTTATAGCCTCGTATTTCTTCTCCGATATTTGGGTTTTGTTTGGCCAACTTGATCTATTTATCTTGCAATGGGAAGAGGTGCTTTGTAGTGGGTTCGATCTTACGGTGCTTGATCCTAGTGACAGAAGGGGAACCGACACGTATGTATCGTTGCTACTAAGGATAAAACGATGGGGTCTATCTCTACATAGATAGATCTTGTCTACATCATGTCATCGTTCTTATTGCATTACTCTGTGGCGGGATCTACGTGTGAAGCGGAGTACATAGCTGCTTCAGAAGCAGCAAATGAAGGAGTCTGGATGAAGGAGTTCATATCGGATCTAGGTGTCATACCTAGTGCATCGGGTCCAATGAAAATCTTTTGTGACAATACTGGTGTAATTGCCTTGGCAAAGGAATCCAGATTTCACAGCAGAACCAAGCACATCAAGAGACGCTTCAATTCCATCCGCGATCAAGTCAAGGAGGGAGACATAGAGATTTGCAAAATACATACGGATCTGAATGTTGCAGACCCGTTGACTAAGCCTCTCTCACGAGCAAAACATGATCAGCACCAAGACTCCATGGGTGTTAGAATCAATACAATGTAATCTAGATTATTGACTCTAGTGCAAGTGGGAGACTAAAGGAAATATGCCCTAGAGGCAATAATAAAGTTGTTATTTATATTTCCGTATATCATGATAAATGTTTATTATTCATGCTAGAATTGTATTAACCGGAAACTTAGTACATGTGTGAATACATAGACAAACGGAGTGTCACTAGTATGCCTCTACTTGACTAGCTCATTAATCAAAGATGGTTAAGTTTCCTAGCCATGGACGAGAGTTGTCATTTGGTGAACGGGATCACATCATTAGAGAATGATGTGATTGACTTGACCCATCCGTTAGCTTAGCACTATGATCGTTTAGTTTATTGTTATTGCTTTCTTCATAACTTATACATGTTCCTATGACTATGATATTATGCAACTCCCGAATACCGGAGGAACACTTAGTGTGCTATCAAACGTCACAACGAATCGGGTGATTATAAAGATGCTCTACAGTGTCTCCGGCGGTGTTTGTTGAGTTGGCATAGATCGAGATTAGGATTTGTCACTCCGATTGTCGGAGAGGTATCTCTGGGCCCTCTCGGTAATGCACATCACTATAAGCCTTGCAAGCAATGTGACTAATGAGTTAGTTACGGGATGATGCATTACAGAACGAGTAAAGAGACTTGCCGGTAACAATATTGAACTAGGTATGATGATACTGACGATCGAATCTCAGACAAATAACATACCGATGACAAAGGGAACAACGTATGTTGTTATGCGGTTTGACCGATAAAGATCTTCGTAGAATATGTAGTAACCAATATGAGCATCCAGGTTCCGCTATTGGTTATTGACCGTAAGTGAGTCTCGGTCATGTCTACATAGTTCTCGAACCCGTAGGGTCCGCACGCTAAACGTTCGATGACGATCGGTATTATGAGTTTATGTGTTTTGATGAACCGAAGGTTGTTCGGAGTCCCGGATGTGATCACGGACATGACGAGGAGTCTCGAAATGGTCGAGACATGAAGATTGGTATATTGGAAGGTTATGTTTGGACACCGGAATGGTTTCGGATGAGTTCGGGCATTTACCGGAGTACCGGGGGGTTACCGGAACCCCTCGGGGGCTTAATGGGCCTACATGGGCTTTATTGGAAGAGAGAGGAGAAGGCCAAGAGGAGGGGCGCCCCCCCCCCCAAGCCCAATCCAAATTGGGAGGGGGGCCGGCCCCCCTTTCCTTCCTCCCCTCTCTCCCTTCCTTCCCTCTCCTATTAGGACTAGGAAAGGGGGGTTCCTACTCCTAGTAGGAGTAGGATTCCCCCCTTGGGGGCGCGCCCTAGGAGGCCGGCCGGCCCTCTCCTCCACCCCTTTATATACGGGGGAGCGGGCACCCCATAGACACACAAGTTGATTCTTAGCCGTGTGCGGTGCCCCCCTCCACATATTTCCACCTCGGTCATATTGTCACGGTGCTTAGGCGAAGCCCTGCGTCGGTAACTTCATTATCACCGTCACCATGCCATCGTGCTGACGAAACTCTCCCTCGACCTCAGCTTGATCTAGATTTCATGGGACGTCACCGAGCTGAACGTGTGCAGATCGCGGAGGTGTCGTGCGTTCGGTACTTCGATCGGCTGGATCGTGAAGACGTTCGACTACATCAACCGCGTTACTAGGCGCTTCCGCTTTCGGTCTACGAGGGTACGTGGATACACTCTCCCCGCTCGTTGCTATGCATCTCCTAGATAGATCTTGCGTGATCGCAGGAATTTTTTTGAAATACTGTGTTCCCCAACAGTGGCATACGAGCCAGGTCTATGCGTAGATGTTATATGCACGAGTAGAACACAAAGAGTTGTGGGCGATAATAATCATACTGCTTACCAGCATGTCATACTTTGATTCGATGAAGCGGCTCAGACCGACATTATGTGTACGCTTACGCGAGACTGGTTCTACCGACGTGCTTCGCACCCAGGTGGCTAGTGGGTATCTGTTTCTCCAACTTTAGTTGAATCGAGTGTGACTACGCCCGGTCCTTGTTGAAGGTTAAAACAGCAAACTTGATGGAAAAATCATTGTGGTTTTGATGCGTAGTGATGTCTACTACGCAACCTTCTCCTTGTAGACGTTGTTGGGCCTCCAAGTGCAGAGGTTTGTAGGACAGTAGCAAATTTCCCTCAAGTGGATGACCTAAGGTTTATCAATCCGTGGGAGGCGTAGGATGAAGATGGTCTCTCTCAAGCAACCCTGCAACCAAATAACAAAGAGTCTCTTGTGTCCCCAACACACCCAATACAATGGTAAATTGTATAGGTGCACTAGTTCGGCGAAGAGATGGTGATACAAGTGCAATATGGATGGTAGATATAGGTTTTGTAATCTGAAAATATAAAAACAGCAAGGTAACTAATGATAAAAGTGAGCGTAAACGGTATTGCAATGCTAGGAAACAAGGCCTAGGGTTCATACTTTCACTAGTGCAAGTTCTCTCAACAATAATAACATAATTTGATCATATAACTATCCCTCAACATGCAACAAAGAGTCACTCCAAAGTCACTAATAGCGGAGAACAAACGAAGAGATTATGGTAGGGTACGAAACCACCTCAAAGTTATTCTTTCCAATCAATCCGTTGGGCTATTCCTATAAGTGTCACAAACAGCCCTAGAGTTTGTACTAGAATAACACCTTAAGACACAAATCAACCAAAACCCTAATGTCACCTAGATACTCCAATGTCACCTCAAGTAGCCGTTGGCATGATTATACGATATGCATCACACAATATCAATTCATCTACTCAAACCAACACATAGAACCTCAAAGAGTGCCCCAAAGTTTCTACCGGAGAATCACGACGAAAACGTGTGCCAACCCCTATGCATAGGTTCATGGGCGGAACCCGCAAGTTGATCACCAAAACATACATCAAGTGAATCACGTGATATCCCATTGTCACCACAGATACGCACGGCAAGACATACATCAAGTGTTCTCAAATCTTTAAAGACTCAATCCGATAAGATTACTTCAAGGGGAAAAATCAATCCATTACAAGAGAGAAGAGGGGAGAAGAAACATAAGATCCAACTATAATAGCAAAGCTCGCGATACATCAAGATCGTACCAAATCAAGAACATGAGAGAGAGAGATCAAACACATAGCTCTTGGTACATACCCTCAGCCCCGAGGGTGAACTACTCCTCCTCGTCATGGAGAGCGCCGGATGATGAAGATGGCCACGGTGAGGTTCCCCCCTCCAGGTGTCTTGGAACAGGTCCCGATTGACTTTTGGTGGCTACAGAGGCTTGCGGCGGCGGAACTCCCGATCTAATCTCCGTTCTGGAAGTTTTAGGGTACGTAGGTATATATGGGTGCAGGAAGTACGTCGGTGGAGCTTCGGGGGCCCCACGAGGCAGTGGGGCACGCCCTAGGGGGGTGGGTGTTGGGGAACGTAGTAATTTCAAAAAATTTCCTACGCACACGCAAGATCATGGTGATGGCATAGCAACGAGGGGAGAGTATTGTCCACGTACCCTCGTGAGACCGTATCTTGAGCGTTATGACAACGCTGTTGATGTAGTCGTCGTCTTCATGATCCGACCGATTCAAGTACCGAACGTCGGCACCTCCGAGTTCAGCACACGTTCAGCTCGATGGCGATCCCGGACTCGATCCAGCAAAGTGTCGGGATGAGTTCCACAAGACGACGACGGCGTGGTGACGATGATGATGCTCTATCGGTAGCAGGCTTCGCCTAAACTCAGCGACGATATGACCGAGGTGGAATATGGTGGAGGGGACACCGCACACGGCTAAGGAACGATCCGTAGATCAACTTGTGTCTCATGGGCTGCCCCCCGCCTCGTATATAAAGGAGCAAGGGGAGGAGGCCGCCCTAGGAGGGCGCCAAGTGTGAGTCCTACTAGGACTCCCTAGTCCTAGTAGGATTCCACCTCCCTTGTTGGAGTAGGAGAAGGGGAAAGAGGAGGAGAGGAATAAGGAAAAGGGGGCTGCGCCCCTTGTTCAATTCGGACCAGAGGGGGGGCGCAGGCCTCCTTCCTTTTGGCCTCTCTCCTCTATTCCCGTATGGCCCAATAAGGCTCATATACTCCCGGCGAATTCCGTAACTCTCCCAGTACTCGAAAATACCGAATCACTCGGAACCTTTCCGAACTCCGAATATAGTCGTCCAATATATCGATCTTTACGTCTCGACCATTTCGAGACTCCTCATCATGTCCCCGATCTCATCCGGGACTCCGAACTCCTTCGGTACATCAAAACTCATAAACTCATAATATAACTGTCATCGAAACCTTAAGCGTGCGGACCCTACGGGTTCGAGAACTATGTAGACATGACCTAGAACTATTCTTGGTCAATAACCAATAGCGGAACCTGGATGCTCATATTGCCTCCTACATATTCTACGAAGATCTTTATCGGTCAAACTGCATAACAACATACGTTGTTCCCTTTGTCATCGGTATGTTACTTGCCCGAGATTTGATCGTCGGTATCCAATACCTAGTTCAATCTCGTTCTTGGCAAGTCTCTTTACTCGTTACGTAATGCATCATTCCGTAACTAACTCATTAGCTACATTGCTTGCAAGGCTTATAGTGATGTGCATTACCGAGAGGGCCCAGAGATACCTCTCCGACAACCGGAGTGACAAAACCTAATCTCGAAATCGCCAACCCAACATGTACCTTTGGAGACACCTGTAGTACTCCTTTATAATCACCCGATTCGTTGTGACGTTTGGTAGCACCAAGTGTTCCTCCGTAAACGGGAGTTGCATAATCTCATAGTTACGAGAACATGTATAAGTCATGAAGAAAGCAATAGCAATATACTAAACGATCAAGTGCTAGGCTAACGGAATGGGTCATGTCAATCACATAATTCTCCTAATGATGTGATCCCATTAATCAAATAACAACACATGTCTATGGTTAGGAAACATAACCATCTTTGATTAATGAGCTAGTCAAGTAGAGGCATACTAGTGACTATATGTTTGTCTATGTATTCACACATGTATCATGTTACCGGTTAATACAATTCTAGCATGAATAATAAACATTTATCATGAAATAAGGAAATAAATAATAACTTTATTATTGCCTCTAGGGCATATTTCCTTCAGTGGGCGCGCCCCCCACCCTCGTGAGCACCTCCCTTATCTCCTGACGTGGGGTCCAATTCCATCCGGTAGCTTTCCTTCCAAAAATAACTTCTCCGATTGATTTAGCCTCCGTTTAACTCGTTTGATATTCCTTTTCTTGAAACACCGAAATAGGCAAAAACAACAATTCAGGCTGGGCCTCCGGTTAATAGGTTAGTCCCAAAAATAATATAAAAGTGGATAATAAAGCCCAATATTGCCCAAAACAGTAGATAATATAGCATGGAGCAATCAAAAATTATAGATACGTTGGAGACGTATCAAGCATCCCCAAGCTTAATTCTTGCTCGTCCTCGAGTAGGTAAATGATAAAAAAGATAATTTTTGATGTGGAATGCTAGTTGGCATAATTTTATTGTAATTCTTCTTAATTGTGATATGAATATTCATATCCAAAGATTCAAGACAAAAGTTCATATTGACATAAAAATAATAATACTTCAAGCATACTAACTAAGCAATTATGTCTTCTCAAAATAACATGGCCAAAGAAAGTTCATCCCTACAAAATCATATAGTTTAGTCATGCTCCATTTTCGTCACACAAGAATGCTCTCATCATGCACAACCCCGATGACAAGCCAAGCAATTGTTTCATACTTTAATAATCTCAAGCTTTATAAACCTTCACGCAATACATGAGCGTGAGCCATGGATACAGCACTATGGGTGGAATAGAATATGATGATGGGGGTCATGTGGAGAAGACAAAAAAGGAGAAAGTCTCACACCAACGAGGCTAATCAATGAGCTATGGAGATGCCCATCAATTGATGTTGATGCAAGGAGTAGGGATTGCCATGCAACGGATGCACTAGAGCTATAAATGTATGAAAGCTCTGTTGGGGAACGTAGCAGAAATTCAAAATTTTCCTACGTGTCACCAAGATCTATCTATGGAGAAACCAGCAACGAGGGGAAGGAGAGTGCATCTACATACCCTTGTAGATCGCTAAGCGGAAGCGTTCAAGAGAACGGGGTTGAAGGAGTCGTACTCGTCGTGATCCAAATCACCGGAGATCCTAGTGCCAAGCGGACGGCACCTCCGCGTTCAACACACGTACAGCCGGTGGCGTCTCCCATGCCTTGATCCAGCAAGGAGAGAGGAGAGGTTGGGAAGACTCCATCCAGCAGCAGCACAACGGTGTGGTGGTGATGGAGGAGCGTGGCAATCTGCGCAGGCTTCGCCAAGCACCGCGGGAGATGAGGAGGACTTGGGAGAGGGGAAGGGCTGCGCCAGGGGCAAGGGTGCAGCTCCCATGCGCCTCCCCACTATATATAGGGGTGGAGGGGGATTATTTCTTGGACTTGGGCGTTGGCAAAGGTGAGAGGAAAGAAATCCCATCCTTTCCTTTCCCCACCGATTGTTATCCCCCCTTTTTAGGGATCTTGATCTTATCCCTTTGGGATATGATCTTATTCCTTCTAAGGGGGATCTTGGTCGCGCTTGACCAGGTGTGTGGGGCCTTGCCCCCACTACCACGTTCATGTGGGTTCCCCATGCAGGTGGGCCCCACTCCGAACCTTCTAGAACCTTCCCAGTACAATCTGAAAAATCCCAACATTTTCCGGTGGCCAAAATAGGACTTCCCATATATAAATCTTTACCTCCGGACCATTCCGGAACTCCTCGTGACGTCCGGGATCTCATCCGAGACTCCGAACAACATTCGGTAACCACGTATCTATTCCCTATAACCCTAGCGTCATCGAACCTTAAGTGTGTAGACCCTACGGGTTCGGGAACCATGCAGACATGACCGAGACGTTCTCCGGTCAATAACCAACAACGGGATCTGGATACCCATGTTGGCTCCCACATGTTCCACGATGATCTCATCGGATGAACCACGATGTCAAGGACTCAATCAATCACGTATACAATTCCCTTTGTCTAACGGTATTGTACTTGCCCGAGATTCGATCGTCGGTATACCGATACCTTGTTCAATCTCGTTACCGGCAAGTCTCTTTACTCGTTCCGTAACACATCATCCGTGATCAACCCCTTGGTCACATTGTGCACATTATGATGATGTCCTACCGAGTGGGCCCAGAGATACCTCTCCGTCACACGGAGTGACAAATCCAGCCTCGATTCGTTGCCAACCCAATAGACACTTTCGGAGATACCAGTAGTGCACCTTTATAGCCACCCATCACGTTGTGACATTTGGTACACCAAAGCATTCCTACGGTATCCGGGAGTTGCACAATCTCATGGTCTAAGGAAAAGATACTTGACACTAGAAAAGCTTTAGCATCTGAACTACGATCTTTGTGCTAGGCTTAGGATTGGGTCTTGTCCATCACATCATTCTCCTAATGATGTGATCCGTTATCAACGACATCCAATGTCCATGGTCAGGAAACCGTAACCATCTGTTGATCAACGAGCTAGTCAACTAGAGGCTTACTAGGGACATGGTGTTGTCTATGTATCCACACATGTATCTGAGTTTCCTATCAATACAATTATAGCATGGATAATAAACGATTATCGTGAACAAGGAAATATAATAATAACTAATTTATTATTGCCTCTAGGGCATATTTCCAACAGTCTCCCACTTGCACTAGAGTCAATAATCTAGTTCACATCGCCATGTGATTAACACTCACAGGTCACATCACCATGTGACCAACATCCAAAGAGTTTACTAGTGTCACTAAACTAGTTCACATCATCAAGTGATTAAGACTCAATGAGTTCTGGGGTTTGATCATGTTTTGCTTGTGAGAGAGGTTTTAGTCAACGGTCGCAACATTCAAATCCGTATGTACTTCGCAAATCTCTAGGTCATATTGTAAATGCTGCTTCCAAGCTCCACTTGGAGCTATTCCAAATGGTTGCTCCACTATACGTATCCGGTTTGCTACTCAGAGTCACTCGGATAGGTGTTAAAGCTTGCATCGACGTAACCCTTTACGCCGAACTCTTTATCACCTCCATAATCGAGAAACATGTCCTTATTTACTCCTGAAGGAAATATGCCCTAGAGGCAATAATAAAGTTATTATTTATTTCCTCATATCATGATAAATTTTTATTATTCATGCTAGAATTGTATTAACTGGAAACATAATACATGTGTGAATACATAGACAAACATATAGTCACTAGTATGCCTCTACTTGACTAGCTCATTAATCAAAGATGGTTATGTTTCCTAACCATAGACATGTGTTGTTATTTGATTAATGGGATCACATCATTAGGAGAATGATGTGATTGACATGACCCATTCCGTTAGCCTAGCACTTGATCGTTTAGTATATTGCTATTGCTTTCTTCATGACTTATACATGTTCCGGTAACTATGAGATTATGCAACTCCGTTTACGGAGGAACACTTTGGTGCTACAAAACGTCACAACGTGAATCGGGTGATTATAAAGGAGTATTACAGGTGTCTCCAAAGGTACATGTTGGGTTGGCGTATTTCGAGATTAGGTTTTGTCACTCCGATTGTCGGAGAGGTATCTCTAGGCCTTCTCGGTAACACACATCACATAAAGCCTTGCAAGCATTGCAACTAATAAGTTAGTTGCGAGATGATGTATTACGGAACGAGTAAAGAGACTTGCCGGTAACGAGATTGAACTAGGTATTGGATACCAACGATCGAATCTCGGGCAAGTAACATACCGATAACAAAGGGAACAACGTATGTCGTTATGCGGTTTGACCGATAAAGATCTTCGTAGAATATGTAGGAACCAATATGGGCATCCAGGTTCCGCTATTGGTTATTGACCGAGAATAGTTCTAGGTCATGTCTACATAGTTCTTGAAACCGTAGGGTCCGCACGCTTAACGTTACGATGACAGTTTATTATGAGTTTATAAGTTTTGATGTACCGAAGTTTGTTCGGAGTCCCGGATGTGATCACGTACATGACGAGGAGTCTCGAAATGGTCGAGACATAAAGATTGATATATTGGAAGCCTATATTTGGATATCGGAATGGTTCCGGATGAAATCGGGATTTTACCGGAACACCGGGGGGTTACCGGAACCCTCCCGGGGGATATTGGGCCTTAGTGGGCCATGAGGGAGAAGAGGAGGGCCGGCCAGGTCAGGCCGCGCGCCCCCTCCCCCCATAGTCCGAATAGGACAAGGAGAGTGGGGGCGGCGCCCCCCTTCCTCTTTCCCCTCCCCCCGTTTCCTTCTCCAACAAGGCAAGAGGGGGGAGTCCGACTCCCGGTGGGAGTTGGACTCCTCCAGGCGCACCCCTTGGGGGCCGGCCGCACCTCCCCTTGCTCCTTTATATCACGGGGCAGGGGGCACCCCATGACACACAAGTTGATCTACGGATCGTTCCTTAGCCGTGTGCGGTGCCCCTCCACCATATTCCACCTCGGTCATATCGTCGCGGAGCTTAGGCGAAGCCCTCGCGCCGATAAAGCATCATCATCGTCCTGCACGCCGTTGTCTTGTGGAACTCATCCCCGACACTTTGCTGGATCGGAGTCCGGGATCGCCATCGAGCTGAGCGTGTGCTGAACTCGGAGGTGTCGTACGTTCGGTACTTGGATCGGTCGGATCGTGAAGACGTACGACTACATCAACCGCGTTGTCATAACGCTTCCGCTTACGGTCTACGAGGGTACGTGGACATACACTCTCCCCTCTCGTTGCTATGTCATCACCATGATCTTGCGTGTTCGTAGGAAATTTTTTGAAATTACTACGTTCCCCAACAGTGGTATCAGAGCCTGGTTTTATGCGTTGATGTCATATGCACGAGTAGAACACAAGTGAGTTGTGGGCGATATAAGTCATCTTGCTTACCAAAGATGTCATACTTTGGTTCAGCGGTATTGTGAGATGAAGTGGCCTGACCGACATTACGCGTAACGCTTACGCGAGACTGGTTTCACCGCTTCGAGCACTCGTTGCTTAAAGGTGACCGGCGGGTGTCTGTCTCTCTCACTTTAGTTGAACCGAGTGTGGCTACGCCCGGTCCTTGCGAAGGTTAAAACAACACCAACTTGACAAACTATTGTTGTGGTTTTGATGCGTAGGTAAGAACGGTTCTTGCTCAGCCCGTAGCAGCCATGTAAAACTTGCAACAACAAAGTAGAGGACGTCTAACTTGTTTTTGCAGGGCATGTTGTGATGTGATATGGTCAAGACGTGATGCTATATTTTATTGTATGAGATGATCATGTTTTGTAACCGAGTTATCGGCAATGGCGAGGAGCCATATGGTTGTCGCTTTATTGTATGAAATGCAAGCGCCATGTAATTGCTTTACTTTATCACTAAGCGGTAGCGATAGTCGAGAAGCAATAGTTGGCGAGGCGACAACGATGCTACGATGGAGATCAAGGTGTCGCGCCGGTGGCGATGGTGATCACGGCGGTGCTTGAGATGGAGATCACAAGCACAAGATGATGATGGCCATATCATATCACTTATATTGATTGCATGTGATGTTTATCCTTTATGCATCTTATCTTGCTTTGATTGACGGTAGCATTTTAAGATGATCTCTCACTAAAATTATCAAGACGTGTTCTCCTTGAGTATGCACCGTTGCCAAAGTTCGTCGTGCCCGGACACCACGTGATGATCGGGTGTGATAAGCTCTCGTCCATCTACAACGGGTGCAAGCCAGTTTTGCACACGCAGAATACTCAGTTAAACTTGACGAGCCTAGCATATGCAGATATGGCCTCGGAACACGGAGACCGAAGGTCGGCGTGAATCATATAGTAGATATGATCAACATAGTGATGTTCACCATTGAAAACTACTCCATCTCACGTGATGATCGGTTATGGTTTAGTTGATTTGGATCACGTAATCACTTAGATGACTAGAGATGTCTATCTAAGTGGGAGTTCTTAAGTAATATGATTAATTGAACTTAAATTTATCATGAACTTAGTACCGATAGTATTTTGCTTGTCTATGTTCTTCGTAGATAGATGGCTCGTCTTTGTTGTTCCGTTGAATTTTAATGCGTTCCTTGAGAAAGCAAAGTTCAAAGATGATGGTAGCAATTACACGGATCGGGTCCGTAACTTGAGGATTATCCTCATTGCTGCACGAAAGAATTATGTCTGGAAGCACCGCTGGGTGCCGAACTGCTTTGCAGAGCAACGCGAGAAGTTGTGAGCGTCTGGCGAGCAAAGCGATGACTACTCTATAGTTCGATGTGCCATGCTTTACGGCTTAGAACCGGGTCTTCAACGACGTTTTGAGCGTCATGGAGCATATGAGATGTTCCAAGAGTTGAAGTTAATATTTCAAGCAAATGCCCGGATTGAGAGATATGAAGTCTCCAATAAGTTCTATAGCTGCAAGATGGAGGAGAATAGTTACATCGGTGAGCATATACTCAAAATGTCCGGGTATAATAATCACTTGATTCAACTGGAGTTAACCTTCCGGATGATAGTGTCATTGACAGAATTCTCCAATCACGCCACCAAGCTACAAGAGCTTCGTGATGAACTATAATATGCAAGGGATGACCAAGACAATTCCCGAGCTCTTCGCAATGCTAAAAGCTGCGGAGGTAGAAATCAAGAAAGAGCATCAAGTGTAGATGGTCAACAAGACCACTAGTTTCAAGAAAAGGGCAAAGGGAAGAAGAAGGGAACTTCAAAAGAACATCAAGAAAGTTGCTGCTCAAGAGAAGAAACCCAAGTCTGGACCTAAGCCTGGCCGAGTGTTTCTACCGCAAGCAAACTGGTCCTTTGGAAGCGGAACTGCCCCAAGTATTTGGCGGATAAGAAGGATGGCAAGGTGAACAAAGGTATATGTGATATACATGTTATTGATGTGTACCTTACTAGACCTCGTAGTAGCACTGGGTATTTGATCTTGGTTCATTGCTAATATTTGCAACTCAAAACAGGGACTACTGGAATAAGCGAGCAACGGCAAAGGACGAGGTGACGATGCGCGTGGGAAAGCGGTTCCAAAGTCGATGTGATCGCGGTCGGCACGCTACCTCTACATCTACCTTCGGGATTAGTTTTAGACCTAAATAATTGTTATTTGGTGCCGGCGTTGAGCATGAACATTATATCTGGATCTTGTTTGATGCGAGACGGTTATTCATTTAAATCGAGAATAATGGTTGTTCTATTTATATGAGTAATATCTTTTATGGTCATGCACCTTGAAGAGTGGTCTATTTTATTAAATCTCGATAGTAGAAATACACATATTCATAATGTCGAAGCCAAAAGATGCAGAGTTAATAATGATAGTGCAACTTATTTGTGGCATCGCCGTTTAGGTCATATCGATGTAAAAGCATGAAGAAACTCCATACTGATGGACTTTTGGAATCACTTGATTATGAATCACTTGGTACTTGCGAACCGTGCCTCATAGGCAAGATGACTAAAACACTGTTCTCCGGTTCTATGAAGAGAGCAACAGATTTGTTGGAAATCATACATGCAGATGTATGTGGTCCGATGAATGTTGAAGCTCGTGGCGGATATCGTTATTTTCTCACATTCACGGATGATTTAAGCAGATATGGGTATATCTTCTTAATGAAGCATAAATCTGAAACATTTGAAAAGTTCAAAGAATTTCAGAGTGAAGTTGAAAATCATCGTAACAAGAAAATAAAATTTCTACGATCTGATCGTGGAGGAGAATATTTGAGTTATGAGTTTGGTCTACATTTGAAAAATTGCGGAATAGTTTCGCAACTAACGCCACGTGGAACACCACAGCGTAATGGTGTGTCCGAATGTCGTAATCGTACTTTACTAGATATGGTGCGATCTATGATGACTCTTACCGATTTACCGCTATCGTTTTGGGGTTATGCTTTAGAGACGGCCGCATTCACGTTAAATAGGGCACCATCAAAATCCGTTAAGACGACTCCTTATGAACTATGGTTTGGCAAGAAACCAAAGTTGTCGTTTCTGAAAGTTTGGGGCTGCGATGCTTATGTGAAAAAAACTTCAACCTGATAAGCTTGAACCCAAATCGGAAAAATGTGTCTTCATAGGATACCCACAGGAAACAGTTGGGTACACCTTCTATCACAGATCCGAAGGCAAGACATTCGTTGCTAAGAATGGATCCTTTCTAGAGAAGGAGTTTCTCTCGAAAGAAGTGAGTGGGAGAAAAGTAGAACTTGATGAGGTAACAGTACCAGCTCCCTTATTGGAAAATGGTTCATCACGAAATCGGTTTACGTGACACCTACACCAATTAGTGAGGAAGTAAATGATGATGATCATGAAACTTGAGATCAAGTTTCTACTGAACTACGAGGTCAACTAGAGTAAGATCCGCACTGAGTGGTGCGGTAATCCTATTCGGAAGTCATGTTACTTGACCATGGTGAACCTACAAACTATGAAGAAGCGATGGTGAGCCCAGATTCGCACAATGGCTGGAAGCCATGAAATTTGAGATGGGATCCATGTATGAGAACAAAGCATGGGCTTTGGTTGACTTGCCGATGATCGTCAAGCCATTGAGAATAAATGGATCTTTAAAAAGAAGACCGACGCCGATGGTAATGTAATCTGTCTATAAAGCTCGACTTGTTGCGAAAGGTTTTCGACAAAGTTCAAGGGTTTACTACGATGAGACTTTCTCACCAGTAGCGATGCTTAAGTCTGTCCGAATCATGTTAGCAATTGCTGCATTTTATGATTATGAAATTTGGCAAATGGATGTAAAACTGCATTCTTGAATGGATTTCTAGAAGAAGAGTTGTATATGATGCAACCAGAAGGTTTTGTTGATCCAAAAGGTGCTAACAAAGTGTGCAAACTCCAGCGATCAATTTATGGTGCAGTGCAAGCCTCTTGGAGTTGGAATAAACGCTTTGATAGTGTGATCAAAGCATATGGTTTTATATAGACTTTTGGAGAAGCTTGTATTTACAAGAAAGTGAGTGGGAGCTCAGTAGCATTTCGATATTATATGTGGACGACATATTATTAATTGGAAATGATATAGAATTTCTGGATAGCATAAAGGATACTTGAATAAAAGTTTTTCAATGAAAGACCTCGGTGAAGCTGCTTACATATTGGGCATCAAGATCTATAGAGATAGATCAAGGCGCTTAATTGGACTTTCACAAAGCACATACCTTGATAAAGTTTTGAAAAAGTTCAAAATGGATCGTGCAAAGAAAGGTTTTTACCTGTATTACAAGGTGTGAAATTGAGTCGGACTCAATGCCCGACCACAAGCAGAAGATAGAGAGAAATGAAAGATGTTCCTATGCTTCAGCCATAGGCTCTATCATGTATGCAATGTTGTGTACCAGACTGACGTATGCTTAGCAATAAGCTTGGCAGGAAGGTACCAAAGTAATCCAGAGTGGATCATCGGACAGCGGTCAAGAACATCCCGAAATACGAAAAGGACTAAGGATATGTTTCTCGTATATGGAGGTGACAAAGAGCTAGTCGTAAATGGTTACGTCGATGCAAGCTTTGACACCGATCCGGACGATTCTAAATCGCAAACCGGATCGTGTTTTTATTAAACGATGAAGCTGTCAGTTGGTGTAGTTCTAAACAAAGCGTCGTGGCGGGATCTACATGTGAAGCGGAGTACATAGCTGCTTCGAAGCAGCAAATGAAGGAGTCTGGATGAAAGAGTTCATTTCCGATCTAGGTGTCATACCTAGTGCATCGGGACCAATGAAGATCTTCGTGACAATCTTGGTGCAATTGTCTTGGCAAAGGAATCCAGATTTCACAAGAGGACCAAGCATATCAAGAGACGCTTCAATTCCATTCGGGACCAAGTCCAAGTGGGAGACATAGAGATTTGCAAGATACATACGGATCTGAATATTGCAGACCGTTGACTAAGCCTCTTCCTCGAGCAAAACATGATCAGCACCAAGACTCCATGGGTGTTAGAATCATTCTTGTGTAATCTAGATTATTGACTCTAGTGCAAGTGGGAGATCAAGGAAATATGCCCTAGAGGCAATAATAAAGTTATTATTTATTTCCTCATATCATGATAAATGTTTATTATTCATGCTAGAATTGTATTAACCGGAAACATAATACATGTGTGAATACATAGACAAACATATAGTCACTAGTATGCCTCTACTTGACTAGCTCATTAATCAAAGATGGTTATGTTTCCTAACCATAGACATGTGTTGTTATTTGATTAATGGGATCACATCATTAGGAGAATGATGTGATTGACATGACCCATTCCGTTAGCCTAGCACTTGATCGTTTAGTATATTGCTATTGCTTTCTTCATGACTTATACATGTTCCGGTAACTATGAGATTATGCAACTCCGTTTACGGAGGAACACTTTGGTGCTACCAAACGTCACAACGTAATCGGGTGATTACAAAGGAGTACTACAGTGTCTCCAAAGGTACATGTTGGGTTGGCGTATTTGAGATTAGGTTTTGTCACTCCGATTGTCGGAGAGGTATCTCTAGGCCTTCTCGGTAACACACATCACATAAAGCCTTGCAAGCATTGCAACTAATAAGTTAGTTGCGAGATGATGTATTACGGAACGAGTAAAGAGACTTGCCGGTAACGAGATTGAACTAGGTATTGGATACCAACGATCGAATCTCAGGCAAGTAACATACCGATAACAAAGGGAACAACGTATGTCGTTATGCGGTTTGACCGATAAAGATCTTCGTAGAATATGTAGGAACCAATATGGGCATCCAGGTTCCGCTATTGGTTATTGACCGAGAATAGTTCTAGGTCATGTCTACATAGTTCTCGAACCCGTAGGGTCTGCACGCTTAACGTTACGATGACAGTTTATTATGAGTTTATAAGTTTTGATGTACCAAAGTTTGTTCGGAGTCCCGGATGTGATCACGGACATGACGAGGAGTCTCGAAATGGTCGAGACATAAAGATTGATATATTGGAAGCCTATATTTGGATATCGGAATGGTTCCGGATGAAATCGGGATTTTACCGGAACACCGGGGGGTTACCGGAACCCTCCCGGGGGATATTGGGCCTTAGTGGGCCATGAGGGAAAAGAGGAGGGCGGCCGGGCAGGCGCGCGCCCCCCCCTAGTCCGAATAGGACAGGAGAGGGGGCGCGCCCACTTCCTCTTTCCCTCCCCTTTCCTTCTCCAACAAGGCAGAGGGAGTCCTACTCCGTGGGAGTAGGACTCCTCGGCGCACCCCTTGGGGCCGGCCGCACCTCCCCTTGCTCCTTTATATCACGGGGCAGGGGGCACCCTATGACACACAAGTTGATCTATGGATCGTTCCTTAGCAGTGTCAGGTGCCCCCTCCACCATATTCCACCTCGGTCATATCGTCGCGGAGCTTAGGCGAAGCTCTGTGCGATAAAGCATCATCATCGTCACCACGCCGTCGTCTTGTGGAACTCATCCCCGACACTTTGCTGGATCGGTCCGGGATCGCCATCGAGCTGAGCGTGTGCTGAACTCGGAGGTGCCGTCGTTCGGTACTTGGATCGGTCGGATCGTGAAGACGCGTCGACTACATCAACCGCGTTGTCATAACGCTTCGCTTACGGTCTCACGAGTGCGTGGACATACACTCTCCCCTCTCGTTGCTATGTCATCACCATGATCTTGCGTGTTCGTAGGAATTTTTTGAAATTACTCGTTCCCCAACAACTCAAGGACAATTTTGACATTGTCCAATGATCCATTCTGGATCATTCTTGTACCCCTAGTGACTCATGGCAAGGCACACTTCGATGCGGTACACAAGATAGCATACTATAGAGCCTACGTCTAAAGCATAGGGGCGACCTTTGTCCTTTCCTCTATTCTGCCGTGGTCGAGCTTTAAGTCTTAACTTCATACCTTACATCTCGTGCAAGAACTCCTTCTTTGGTGATCCATCTTGAACACCTTCAAGATCATGTCAAGGTATATGCTCATTTGAAAGTACCATTAAGCATTTTGATATATCCTCATAGATCTTGATGCTCAATGTTCAAGTAGCTTAATCCAGGTTTTCTATTGAAAAACACCTTTCAAATAACCCTATATGCTTTCCAGAAATTCTACATCATTTCTGATCAACAATATGTCAACAACATATACTCATCAGAAATTCTATAGTGCTCCCACTCACTTATTTGGAAATACAAGTTTCTCATAAACTTTGTATAAACCCAAAATCTTTGATCATCTTATCAAAGTGCATATTCCAACTCCGAGATGCTTACTCCAGTCCATGGAAGGATCGCTGGACTTAGCATACCTTTTAGCATCCTTAGGATCGACAAAACCTTTCTGATTGTATCACATACAACCTTTCCTTACGAAAACTGGTAAGGAAACTCATTTTGACATCCATCTGCCAGATTTCATAAATGCAGCTAATGCTAACATGATTCCGACGGACTTAAGCATCGCTACGGATGAGAAAATCTCATCGTAGTCAACTCCTTGAACTTGTGAAAAACTCTTCGCCACAAGTCGAGCTTCATAGACGGTGACATTACCGTCCACGTCCGTCTTCTTCTTAAAGATCCATTTATCTCAATGGCTTGCCGATCATCGGGCAAGTCCACCAAAGTCCATGCTTTGTTCTGATACATGGATCCTATCTCAGATTTCATGGCTTCTAACCATTTGTCGGAATTTAGGCCCACCATCGCTTCTCCATAGCTCGTAGGTTCATTGTTGTCTAGCAATATGACCTTCAAGACAGGATTACTGTACCACTCTAAAGTAGTACGCATCCTTGTCACCCTACGAGGTATGGTAGTGACTTGATCCAAAACTTCATGATCACTATCATAAGCTTCTACTTCAATTGGTGTAGGCGCCACAGGAACAACTTCCTATGCCCTGCTACACACTTGTTGAAGTGATGGTTCAATAACCTCATCAAGTCTCCACCATCCTCCCACTCAATTCTTTCGAGAGAAACTTTTCCTCGGGAAAGGACCTAATTCTAGAAACAATCCTTTTTGCTTCCGGAACTGAGATTGGAGGTATACCCAACTGTTTTGGGTGTCCTATGAAGATGCATTTGTCCGCTTTGGGTTCGAGCTTATCAACCTGAAACTTTTTCACATAAGCGTCGCAGCCCCAAACTTTTAAGAAACGACAATTTAGGTTTCTCCAAACCATAGTTCAAACGGTGTCGTCTCAACGGAATTACGTGGTGCCCTATTAAAGTGAGTGCGGTTGTCTCTAATGCCTAACCCATGAACGATAGTGGTAATTCGATAAGAGACATCATGGTACGCATCATATCCAATAGGGTGCAACTATGATGTTTGGACACACCATCACACTATGGTGTTCGGTAGGTATTTATTGTGAAACAATTTCCACAATGTCTTAATTGCGTGCCAAAGCTCAGTAACTCAGATACTCATCTCTATGATCATATCATAGACATTTTATCCTCTTGTCACGATGATCTTCAACTTCACTCTGAAATTACTTGAACCATTCAATAATTCAGACTTGTGTTTCATCAAGTAAATACACTCAAGATCTACTCAAAGCATCCGTGAAGTAAGAACATAACGATATTCATCAGCATGCCAAGACTCATTGGACTGCACACATCAAAATGTGTTACTTCCAACAAGTTGCTATCTTGTTCCATCTTCTCAAACCGAGGCTTTTCAGGTCATTTTGCCCATGTGGTATGATTTGCATATCTCAAGTGATTCAAAATCAAGTGAGTCCAAACGATCCATCTGCATGGAGTTTCTTCATGCGTATACACCAATAGACATGGTTCGCATGTCTCAAACTTTTCAAAACGACTGAGTCCAAAGATCCATCATTATGGAGATTCTTCATGCGTTTTATACCAATATGACTTACATGGCAGTGCCACAAGTAAGTGGTACCATCATTACTATCTTATATCTTTTGGCATGAAAATGTGTATTACTATGATCGAGATTCAATAAACCATTCCTTTAGGTGCAAGACCATTGAAGGTATTATTCAAATAAATAGAGTAACCATTATTCTCCTTAAATGAATAACCGTATTGCGATAGACATAATCCAATCATGTCTATGCTCAACGCAAACACCAAATGACAATTATTCGGTTTAATACTAATCTTGATGGTAGAGGGAGCGTCGATGTTTGATCACATCAAACTTGGAAACACTTCAACACATATCGTCACTCACCTTTAGCTAGTGTTTATTCCGTAGCCTTTTATTTGAGTTACTAACACTTAGCAACCGAACCGTATCTAATACCACGGTGCTACTAGGAGTACTAGTAAAGTACACAATAACTTAATGTATATCCAATATACTTCTATCGACCTTGCCAGCCTTCTCATCTACCAAGTATCTAGGGTAATTCTGCTCCAGTGGCTGTTCCCCTTATTACAAAAGCACTTAGTCTCGGGTTTGGGTTCAACCTTGGGTTTCTTCATTAGAGCGGCAGATGATTTGCCGTTTCATGAAGTATCCCTTCTTGCCCTTGCCCTTCTTGAAACTAGTGGTTTCACCAACCATCAACAATTGATGCTCCTTCTTGATTTCTACTTTCGCGGTGTCAAACATCGCGAATATCTCAAGGATCATCATATCTATCCCTCATATGTTATAGTTCATCACGAAGCTCTAGCAGCTTGGTGGCAATGACTTTGGAGAAACATCACTATCTCTGGAAGATCAACTCCCACTCGATTCAAGTGATTGTTGCACTCAGACAATCTGAGCACAAGCTCAACGATTGAGATTTTCTCCCTTAGTTTGCAGGCTAAGAAAATCGTCGGAGGTCTTATACCTCTTGACGTGGGCACGAGCCTGAAATCCCAATTTCAGCCCTCGAAACATCTCATATGTTCCGCGACGTTTGGAAAAACGTCTTTGGTGCCTCAACTCTAAACCGTTTAACTGAACTATCACGTAGTTATCAAAACGTGTATGTCCGATGTTCGCAACATCCACGCACGACGTTTGGGGTTCAACACCGAGCGGTGCATTAAGGACATAAGCTTTTTTCTCGTCCGCATAATCGCCATCATCAACTTTCAACTATATTTTCTCTAGGAACATATCTAAACAGTGGAACTAAAGCGCGAGCTTACGACATAATTTGCAAAGATCTTTTGACTATGTTCAGATAATTAAGTTCATCTCATGAACTCCCACTCGATAGACATCCCTCTAGTCATCTAAGTGATTACATGATCCGAGTCAACTAGGCCGTGTCCGATCATCACGTGAGACGGACTAGTCATCATCGGTGAACATCTTCATGTTGATCGTATCCTCCATACGACTCATGCTCGACCTTTCGGTCTCTTGTGTTCCGAGGCCATGTCTGTACATGCTAGGCTCGTCAAGTCAACCTAAGTGTTTCGCGTGTAAATCTGGCTTACACCCGTTGTATGTGAACGTAAGAATCTATCACACCGATCATCACGTGGTGCTTTGAAGCGATTTAACTTTCGCAGCGGTGCACAGTTAGGGGAACACTTTCTTGAAATTTTAATGAGGATCATCTTATTTACTACCGTCGTTCTAAGCAAATAAGATGCATAAACATGATAAACATCACATGCAATCAAATAGTGACATGATATGGCCAATATCATTTTGCTCCTTTTGATCTCCATCTTCGGGGCTCCATGATCATCATCGTCACCGGCATGACACCATGATCTCCATCATCATGATCTCCATCATCGTGTCTCCATGAAGTTGTCTCGCCAACTTATTACTTCTACTACTATGGCTACCGGTTAGCAATAAAGTAAAGTAATTACATGGCGTTTGTTCAATGACACGCAGGTCATACAATAAATTAAGACAACTCCTATGGCTCCTGCCGGTTGTCATACTCATCGACATGCAAGTCGTGATTCCTATTACAAGAACATGATCAATCTCATACATCACATATCATTCATCACATTCTTCTTGGCCATATCACATCACATAGCATACCCTGCAAAAACAAGTTAGACGTCCTCTAATTGTTGTTTGCATGTTTTACGTGGCTGCTATGGGTTTCTAGCAAGAACGTTTCTTACCTCGCAAAACCACAACGTGATATGCCAATTGCTATTTACCCTTCATAAGGACCCTTTTCATCGAATCCGTTCCGACTAAAGTGGGAGAGATCGGCACCGCTAGCCACCTTATGCACCAAGTGCATATCGATCAGTGGAACCTGTCTCACGTAAGTGTACATGTAAGGTCGGTCCGGGCCGCTTCATCCCACAATACCATCGAAACAAGATTGGACTAGTAACGGTAAGCATATTGAACATCATCAACGCCCACAACTACTTTGTGTTCTACTCGTGCAAAAAATCTACATAATAGACCTAGCTCATGATGCCATTTGTTGGGGAACGAAAGGCAAAATTCAAAATTTTCCTACGTGTCACCAAGATCTATCTATGGAGAAACCAGCAACGAGGGGAAGGAGAGTGCATCTACATACCCTTGTAGATTGCTAAGCGGAAGCATTCAAGAGAACGGGGTTGAAGGAGTTGTACTCGTCGTGATCCAAATCACCGGAGATCCTAGTGCCGAACGGACGGCACCTCCGCGTTCAACACACGTACGGCCCGGTGACGTCTCCCATGCCTTGATCCAGCAAGGAGAGATGGAGAGGTTGGGGAAGACTCCATCCAGCAGTAGCACGACGGTGTGGTGGTGATGGAGGAGCGTGGCAATCCTGCAGGGCTTCGCCAAGCACCGCGGGAGATGAGGAGGACTTGGGAGAGGGGAAGGGCTGCGCCAGGGGCAAGGGTGCAGCTCCCATGCGCCTCCCCACTATATATAGGGGTGGAGGGGGATTATTTCTTGGACTTGGGCGTTGGCAAAGGTGGGAGGAAAGAAATCCCATCCTTTCCTTTCCCCACCGATTGTTATCCCCCCTTTTTAGGGATCTTGATCTTATCCCTTTGGGATATGATCTTATTCCTTCTAAGGGGGGATCTTGGTGCGCCTTGACCAGGTGTGTGGGGCCTTGCCCCCACTACCCACGTTCATGTGGGTTCCCCATGCAGGTGGGCCCCACTCCGAAACCTTCTAGAACCTTCCGGTATAATACCGAAAAATCCGAACATTTTCCGGTGGTCAAAATAGGACTTCCATATATAAATCTTTACCTCCGGACCATTCCGGAACTCCTCGTGACGTCCGGGATCTCATCCGAGACTCAGAACAACATTCGGTAACCACGTATATCTATTCCCTATAACCCTAGCGTCATCGAACCTTAAGTGTGTAGACCCTACGGGTTCGGGAACCATGCAGACATGACCGAGACGTTCTCCGGTCAATAACCAACAGCGGGATCTGGATACCCATGTTGGCTCCCACATGTTCCACGATGATCTCATCGGATGAACCACGATGTCAAGGACTCAATCAATCACGTATACAATTCCCTTTGTCTAACGGTATTGTACTTGCCCGAGATTCGATCGTCGGTATACCGATACCTTGTTCAATCTCGTTACCGGCAAGTCTCTTTACTCGTTCCGTAACACATCATCCCGTGATCAACCCCTTGGTCACATTGTGCACATTATGATGATGTCCTACCGAGTGGGCCCAGAGATACCTCTCCGTCACACGGA
Organism: Aegilops longissima; assembly: GCA_021605205.1. Taxonomy (NCBI): domain Eukaryota; kingdom Viridiplantae; phylum Streptophyta; class Magnoliopsida; order Poales; family Poaceae; genus Aegilops; species Aegilops longissima. The sequence goes on from CM038679.1 coordinate 419,370,193, forward strand.
GTGACAAATCCGATCTCGATTCGTGCCAACCCAATGACACTTTCGGAGATACCTGTAGTGCACCTTTATAGCCACCCACCACGTTGTGACGTTTGGTACACCCAAAGCATTCCTACGGTATCCGGAGTTGCACAATCTCATGGTCTAAGGAAAAGATACTTGACATTAGAAAAGCTTTAGCATCTGAACTACACGATCTTTGTGCTAGGCTTAGGATTGGGTCTTGTCCATCACATCATTCTCCTAATGACGTGATCCCGTTATCAACGACATCCAATGTCCATGGTCAGGAAACTGTAACCATCTGTTGATCAACGAGCTAGTCAACTAGAGGCTTGCTAGGGACATGGTGTTGTCTATGTATCCACACATGTATCTGAGTTTCCTATCAATACAATTATAGGATGGATAATAAACGATTATCATGAACAAGGAAATATAATAATAACTAATTTATTATTGCCTCTAGGGCATATTTCCAACAAGCTCAACAAAAGAAACTAGTGGGTGTGCATACAACTTGCTTGCTCACGAAGACCTAGGGCACTTGAGGAGGCCCATCGTTGGAATATACAAGCCAAGTTCTATAATGAAAGATTCCCACTAGTATATGAAAGTGACAAAACAAGAGACTCTCTATCATGAAGATTATGGTGCTACTTTGAAGCACAAGTGTGGGAAAAAAGGATAGTAGCATTTCCCCCTTTTATTTATTTATATTTTTTTGGGCCTTCTTTTTCTTTCTTTTTGGCCTTTCTCTCTTTTTTTTGGGACAATGCTCTATTGAATGATGATCATCACACTTCTATTTTATTTACAACTCAATGATTACAACTCGATACTAGAACAAAGTATGACTCTATATGAATGCCTCCGGCGGTGTACCGGGATATGCAATGATTCAAGAGTGACATGTATGAAATAATTATGAACGGTGGCTTTGCCACAAATACTATGTCAACTACATGATCATGCTAAGCAATATTACAATGATGAATGTGTCATGAAGAACGGAATGGTGGAAAGTTGTGTGGCAATGTATCTCGGAATGGCTGTGGAAATGCCATAATAGGTAGGTATGGTGGCTGTTTTGAGGAAGATATAAGGAGGTTTATGTGTGAAAGTGTGTATCATATCACGGGGTTTGGATGCACCGTGAAGTTTGCACCAACTCTCAATGTGAGAAAGGGCAATGCACGGCATCAAGAGGCTAGCAATGATGGAAGGGTGAGAGTGCGATAATCCATGGACTCAACATTAGTCATAAAGAACTCACATACTTATTGCAAAAATCTACAAGCCATCAAAAACCAAAGCACTACGTGCATGCTCCTAGGGGGATAGATTGGTAGGAAAAGACCATCGCTCGTCCCCGACCGCCACTCATAAGGAGGACAATCAAATAACACCTCATGTTTCAAATTTGTTAGATAACGTTTACCATACGTGCATGCTACGGGACTTGCAAACTTCAACACAAGCATTTCTCAAATTCAAAACTACTCAACTAGCATGACTTTAATATCACTACCTCCATATCTCAAAACAATTATCAAGCATCAAACTTTTCTTAGTATTCAACACACTCATAAGAATTCTTACAAATCTTGAATACCTAGCATATTAGGATTAAGCACATTACCATGCTATTTAAGACTCAAAATAATCTAAGTGAAGCATGAGAGTTCATCTATTTCTTCAAAATAAAACTACCACCATGCTCTAAAAGATATAAGTGAAGCACTAGAGCAAATGACAAACTACTCCGAAAGGTATAAGTGAAGATCAATAAGTAGTTGAATAATTATGCAACTATATGAAGACTCTCTCATTTAATAAATTCAGATCTTGGTACTTTATTCAAACAGCAAGCAAAGCTAAATAAGATGACATGACGCTCCAAGCAAAACACATATCATGTGGTGAATAAAAATATAGCTCCAAGTAAAGTTACCGATGAACGAAGACGAAAGAGGGGATGCCTTCCGGGGCATCCCCAAGCTTAGACGCTTGGTTATCCTGGGCATCCCCAATCTTAGGCTCTTGCCACTCCTTATTCATAGTCCATAGAATCTTTACCCAAAACTTGAAAACTTCACAACACAAAACTTAACAGAAAACTCGTAAGCTCCGTTAGCGAAAGAAAACAAAACACCACTTCAAGGTACTGTAATGAACTCATTCTTTATTTATATTGGTGTTAAATCTACTGTATTCCAACTTCTGTATGGTTTATAAACTATTTTACTAGCCATAGATTCATCAAAATAAGCAAACAACACACGAAAAACAGAATCTGTCAAAAACAGAACAATCTGTAGTAATCTGTAACTAACGCAAACTTCTGGAACTCCAAAAATTCTAACATAAATTGGTGGACCTGAGGAATTTGTCGAGTAATCATCTTCAAAAAGAATCAACTAAATAGCAATCTCCAGTAAAAAGTTGAAGCTAATCTCGTGAGCACTAAAGTTTCTGTTTTTTACAGCATGATCATAAAGACTTTACCCAAGTCTTCCCAAAGGTTCTACTTGGCACAACACTAAATAAAACATAAAACTACATCTAAACAGAAGCTAGATGGATTATTTATTCCTAAACAGAACCAAAAAGCAAGAAACTAAAATAAAATTGGGTTGCCTCCCAACAATCGATATCGTTTAACGCCCCTAGCTAGGCATGATGATTTCAATGATGCTCACATAAAAGATAAGAATTGAAACATAAAGAGAGCATCATGAAGAATATGGCTAGCACATTTAAGTCTAACCCACTTCCTATGCATAGGGATCTTGTGAGCAAACAACTTATGGGAACAATAATCAACTAGCATAGGAAGGCAAAACAAGCATAACCTTAAAATTTTAAGCACATAGAGAGGAAACTTGATATTATAGCAATTCCTACAAGCATATATTCCTCCCTCATAATAATTTTCAGTAGCATCATGAATGAATTCAACAATATAACCATCACCTAAAGCATTCTTTTCATGATCTACAAGCATAGAAATTTTATTACTCTCCGCATAAGCAAATTTGTTCTCATGAATAGTAGTGGGAGAAAACTCAACAAAATAACTATCATGTGATTGAAAATTAAGATCAAGATGACAAGTTTCATGGTTATAATTATTCTTTATAGCATAGGTGTCATCACAATAATCATCATAGATAGGAGGCATGCTTTCATCATAGTAAATTTGCTCATCAAAGCTTGGGGGACAAAAAATATCATCTCCATCAAACATAGCTTCCCCAAGCTTGTGGCTTTGCATATCATTAGCATCATGGATATTCAAGGAATTCATACTAACAACATTGCAATCATGCTAATCATTCAAAGATTTAGTGCCAAAAAATTTAATGCATTCTTCTTCTAGCACTTTGGCACAATTTTCCTTTCCATCATTCTCACGAAAGATATTAAAAAGATGAAGCTTATGAGGTAAACTCAATTCCATTTTTTGTAATTTTATTTTATAAACTAAACTAATGCTAAAACAAGAAACAAAAAGATTCGATTGCAAGATCTAAATATATACCTTCAAGCACTTACCTCCCCGGCAACGGCGCCAGAAAAAGAGCTTGATGTCTACTACGCAACCTTCTCCTTGTAGACGCTGTTAGGCCTCCGAGTGCAGAGGTTTGTAGGACAGTAGCAAATTTCCCTCAAGTGGATGACCTAAGGTTTATCAATCCGTGGGAGGCGTAGGATGAAGATGGTCTCTCTCAAGCAACCCTGCAACCAAATAACAAAGAGTCTCTTGTGTCCCCAACACACCCAATACAATGGTAAATTGTATAGGTGCACTAGTTCGGCGAAGAGATGGTGATACAAGTGCAATATGGATGGTAGATATAGGTTTTTGTAATCTAAAAATATAAAAACAGCAAGGTAACTAATGATAAAAGTGAGCGTAAACGGTATTGCAATGCTAGGAAACAAGGCCTAGGGTTCATACTTTCACTAGTGCAAGTTCCCTCAACAATAATAACATAATTGGATCATATAACTATCCCTCAACATGCAACAAAGAGTCACTCCAAAGTCACTAATAGCGGAGAACAAACGAAGAGATTATGGTAGGGTACGAAACCACCTCAAAGTTATTCTCCAATCAATCTGTTGGGCTATTCCTATAAGTGTCACAAACAACCCTAGAGTTTGTACTAGAATAACACCTTAAGACACAAATCAACCAAAACCCTAATGTCACCTAGATACTCCAATGTCACCTCAAGTAGCCGTGGGCATGATTATACGATATGCATCACACAATCTCAATTCATCTACTCAAACCAACACATAGAACCTCAAAGAGTGCCCCAAAGTGTCTACCGGAGAATCACGACGAAAACGTGTGCCAACCCCTATGCATAGGTTCATGGGCGGAACCCGCAAGTTGATCACCAAAACGTACATCAAGTGAATCACGTGATATCCCATTGTCACCACAGATACGCGGCAAGACATACATCAAGTGTTCTCAAATCTTTAAAGACTCAATCCGATAAGATTACTTCAAGGGGAAAACTCAATCCATTACAAGAGATAAGAGGGGGAGAAGAAACATAAGATCCAACTATAATAGCAAAGCTCGTGATACATCAAGATCGTGCCAAATCAAGAACACGAGAGAGAGAGAGAGAGAGAGAGAGAGAGAGAGAGAGAGAGAGAGAGAGATCAAACACATAGCTACTGGTACATACCCTCAGCCCCGAGGGTGAACTACTCCCTCCTCGTCATGGAGAGCGCCGGGATGATGAAGATGGCCATTGGTGAGGGTTCCCCCCCTCTGGCAGGGTGCCGAAACAGGGTCCCGATTGACTTTTGGTGGCTACAGAGGCTTGCGGCGGCGGAACTCCCGATCTAATCTCCGTTCTGGAAGTTTTAGGGTACGCAGGTATATATGGGTGCATGAAGTACGTCGGTGGAGCTTCGGGGGCCCCACGAGGCAGGGGCGCGCGCCCTCCACCCTCGTGAGCACCTCCCTTATCTCCTGACGTGGGGTCCAAGTCCATTCGGTAGCTTTCCTTCCAAAAATAACTTCTCTAGTTGATTTCGTTCCGTTTCGACTCCGTTTGATATTCCTTTTCTTCGAAACACTGAAATAGGAAAAAAACAGCAATTCTGGGATGGGCCTCCGGTTAATAGGTTAGTCCCAAAAATAATATAAAAGTGGATAATAAAGCCCAACATTGCCCAAAACAGTAGATAATATAGCATGGAGCAATCAAAAATTATAGATACGTTGGAGACGTATCACGTAGGTAAGAACGGTTCTTGCTAAGCCCGTAGCAGCCTCGTAAAACTTGCAACAACAAAGTAGAGGACGTCTAACTTGTTTTTGCAGGGCATGTTGTGATGTGATATGGTCAAGACGTGATTATATAAATTGTTGTATGAGATGATCATGTTTTGTAACACAGTTATCGGCAGCATACTAAGGCATAGCCTAGTGGTGGGAAGGGGCTGGTGCCTTTCCACCCACCCAGGTTCAAGGCACGGTACTTGGAGTTTGGGTTTGTTGCACCAATTATACTATGGGGGGTTCCCGTACAGTGTTTCTGTAAAAAAACCACAGTTATCGGCAACTGGCAGGAGCCATATGGTTGTCGCTTTATTGTATGAAATGCAATCGCCATGTAATTGCTTTACTTTATCACTAAGCGGTAGCGATAGTCGTAGAAGCAATAGTTGGCGAGACGACAACAATGCTTCGATGGAGATCAAGTTGTCAAGCCGGTGACGATGGTGGTCATGACGGTGCTTTGGAGATGGAGATCAAAGGCACAAGATGATGATGGCCATATCATATCACTTATATTGATTGCATGTGATGTTTATCTTTTATGCATCTTATTTTGCTTAGTACGGAGGTATCATTATAAGATGATCTCTCACTAAATTTCAAGGTATAAGTGTTCTCCCTAAGTATGCACCATTGCTACAGTTCGTCGTGCTGAGACACCACGTGATGATCGGGTGTGATAAGCTCTACGTTCACATACAACGGGTGCAAGCCAGTTTTGCACACGCAGAATACTTGGGTTAAACTTGACGAGCCTAGCATATGCAGATATGGCCTCGGAACACTGAGACCGAAAGGTCGAGCGTGAATCATATAGTAGATATGATCAACATAGTGATGTTCACCATTGAAAACTACTCCATCTCACGTGATGATCGGACATGGTTTAGTTTATATGGATCACGTGATCACTTAGATGATTAGAGTGATGTCCATCTAAGTGGGAGTTCTTAAGTAATATGATTAATTGAACTTTAATTTATCATGAAACTTAGTACCTGATAGTTTTTTGCATATCTATGTTGTTGTAGATAAATGGCGCGTGCTGTTGTTCCATTGAATTTTAATGCGTTCCTAGAGAAAGCTAAGTTGAAAGATGATGGTAGCAATTACACAGACTGGGTCCGTAACTTGAGGATTATCCTCATTGTTGCACAGAAGAATTACGTCCTGGAAGCACCGCTAGGTGCCAAACCCTTCTGAGAGCAATACCAGATGTTATGAACGTCTGGCAGAGCAAAGTTGATGACTACTCGATAGTTCAGTGTGCCATGCTTTACGGCTTAGAACCGGGACTTCAACGATGTTTTGAACATCATGGAGCATATGAGATGTTCCAGGAGTTGAAGTTAATATTTCAAGGAAATGCCCGGATTGAGAGATATGAAGTTCTATAGCTGCAAAATGGAGGAGAATAGTTCTGTCAGTGAACATATACTCAGAATGTTTGGGTACCACAATCACTTGACTCAGCTGGGAGTTAATCTTCCAGTTGATAGTGTCGTGTGAGTTCTTCAATCACTGCCACCAAGCTACAAGAGCTTCGTGATGAACTATAATATGCAAGGGATGGATAAGACGATTCCCGAGCTCTTCGCAATGCTAAAAGCTGCGGAGGTAGAAATCAAGAAGGAGCATCAAGTGTTGATGGTCAATAAGACCACTAGTTTCAAGAAGAAGGGCAAAGGGAAGAAGGGGGACATCAAGAAGAACGGCAAACAAGTTGCTGCTCAAGTGAAGAAGCCCAAGTCTGGACCTAAGCCTGAGACTGAGTGCTTCTACTACAAAGGGACTGGTCACTGGAAGCGGAACTGCCCCCAATATTTGGCGGAGAAGAAGGATGGCAAAGTGAAAGGTATATTTTATATACATGTTATTGATGTGTACCTTACTAATGCTCACAGTAGAGCCTGGGTATTTGATACTGGTTCTGTTGCTAATATTTGCAGCTCGAAACAGGGGCTACGGATTAAGCGAAGATTAGCTAAGTACGAGGTGACAATGCGCGTGGGAAATGGTTCCAAAGTCGACGTGATCGCTGAAGGAAATATGCCCTAGAGGCAATAATAAAGTTATTATTTATTTCCTCATATCATGATAAATGTTTATTATTCATGCTAGAATTGTATTACCCGGAAACATAATACATGTGTGAATACATAGACAAACATAATGTCACTAGTGTGCCTCTACTTGACTAGCTCATTAATCAAAGATGGTTATGTTTCCTAACCATAGACATGTGTTGTCATTTGATTAACGGGATCACATTATTAGGAGAATAATGTGATTGACTTGACCCATTCCGTTAGCCTAGCACTTGATCGTTTAGTATGTTGCTATTGCTTTCTTCATGACTTATACAAAGTTCCTACAACTATGAGATTATGCAACTCCCGTTTACCGGAGGAACACTTTGTGTGCTACCAAACATCACAACGTAAATGGGTGATTATAAAGGAGCTCTACGGGTGTCTCCAAAGGTACATGTTGGGTTGGCGTATTTCGAGATTAGGTTTTGTCACTCCGATTGTCGGAGAGGTATCTCTGGGCCCTCTCGGTAATGCACATCACTACAAGCCTTGCAAGCAATGTAGCTAATGAGTTAGTTACGGAATGATGCATTACGTAACGAGTAAAGAGACTTGCCAGTAACGAGATTGAACTAGGTATTGGATACCGAGGATCGAATCTCGGGCAAGTAACATACCGATGACAAAGGGAACAACCTATGTTGTTATGCGGTTTGACCGATAGAGATCTTCGTAGAATATGTAGGAGCCAATATGAGCATCCAGGTTCCGCTATTGGTTATTGACCGGAAACAGTTCTAGGTCATGTGTACATAGTTCTCGAACCCGTAGGGTCCGCACGCTTAACGTTACGATGACAGTTTTATTATGAGTTTACAAGTGTTGATGTACCGAAGATTGTTCGGAGTCCCGGATGTGATCACAGACATGACGAGGAGTCTCGAAATGGTCGAGACATAAAGATTGATATATTGGACGACTATATTCGGACACCGGAATCGCTCCGGTGATTTCGGAGAAAACGGAGTCTTGGAGGGTTACCGGAACCCCGGGAAGTATTGGGCCTTAGTGGGCTGAGGGGAGAGAGGGCAGCAGCCAGAGGTGCCCCATGGGGAGTCCGAATTGGACTAGGGGCGGCCCTCTTCCTCTCCTCTCCTCTCTTTCCTTCCCCTTCCTCCTTCCTAGTGGGACTAGGAAGGGAATCTACTCCCACTAGGAGGAGGATTCCCCCCTCCTTGGCGCGCCCCCTAGGTCCGGCCGGCCTCCCCCCTTGCTGCTTTATATACGAGGGCAGAGGGGCACCCCAAGACACACAGGTTGATCTTCGTGATCGTTCCTTAGCCGTGTGCGGTGCCCCCCTCCATCATAGACCACCTCGATAATATTTTAGCGGTGCTTAGGCGAAGCGCTGCGACGGTAGAACATCAAGATCGTCACCACGCCGTCGTGCTGACGGAACTCATCCCCGACACTTTGCTGGATCGGAGTCCGGGGATCGTCATCGAGTTGAACGTGTGTTGAACTCGGAGGTGCGGTACGTTCGGTACTTGGATCGGTCGGATCATGAAGACGTACGACTACATCAACCGCGTTGTGATAACGCTTCCGTTTACGGTCTACGAGGGTACGTGGACAACACTCTTCCCTCTCGTTGCTATGCATCACCATGATCCTTGCGTGTGCGTAGGAATTTTTTTGAAATTACTACGTTCCCCAACAGTGGTATCAGAGCCTGGTTTTATGCGTAGATGTTATATGCACGAGTAGAACACAAGTGAGTTGTGGGCGATATAAGTCATACTGCTTACCAGCATGTCACACTTTGGTTTGGCGGTATTGTTGGATGAAGCGGCCTGGACCGACATTACGCGTACAAGCTACAAGAGCTTTGTGATGAACTACAATATGCAGGGGATGGTGAAAACTATTCCTGAAGTATTTTCAATCTTTGAAGTCGAGAGGTAGAAATCAAGAAGGAACATCAAGTGTTGATGGTCAATAAAACCACTAAGTTCAAGAAGGGCAAGGTAAGAAGAACTTCAAGAAGGACGGCAAGGATGTTGCTGCGCCCGGTAAGCCGATTCTTGGGAAGAAGTCAAAGAATGGACCCAAGCACGAGACCGAGTGTTTTTATTGCAAAGGAACGCCATTGAAGTGAAACTGCCCCAAATACTTAGCGGACAAGAAGGCGGCAACACTAAAGGTATATTTGATATACATGTAATTGATGTGTACCTTACCAGACTCGTAGTAACTCCCGGTATTTGATACCGTGCCATTGCTCATATTTGTAACTCACATCGAGTGTGGAATAAACGGAGATCGGCGAAGGACGAGGTGACGATCTTGCGTCGGGAATGGTTCCAAGGTCGATGTGATCGCCGTCGGCACGCTACCTCTACATTTACCTACGGGATTAGTTTTAAACCTCAATAATTGTTATTTAGTGCCAAGTTTGAGCATGAACATTGTATCAGGATCTCGTTTAATGCGAGATGGCTACTCATTTAAATACGAGAATAATGGTTGTTCTATTTATATGAGAGATATGTTTTATGATCATGCTCCGATGGTTAATGGTTTATTCTTAATGAATCTCGAACGTGATGTTACACATATTCATAGTGTGACTGCCGCCTTGGTCACATTGGTGTCAAGCGCATGAAAAAGCTCCATGCTGATGGACTTTTAGAGTCTCTCGATTATGAATCATTTGACACATGCGAACCATGCCTTATGGGCAAAATGACCAAGACTCCGTTCTCGGAACAATGGGCGAGCAACCAACTTATTGGAAATCATACATACCGATGTATGCGGTCCAATGGCGTTGAGGCTCGTGGAGGATATCGTTATGTTCTCACTCTCCGATGACTTGAGTATATATGGGTATGTCTACTTGATGAAACACAAGTCTGAGACCTATGAAAAGTTCAAGGAATTTCAGAATGAGGTAGAGAATCAACGTGACCGAAAAATAAAGTGCTTACGATCAGATCGTGGAGGAGAATATTTAAGTCACAAATTTGGTACACACTTAAGGAAATGTGGAATCGTTTCACAACTCACGCCGCCTGTAACACCTCAGTGTAACGGTGTGTCCGAGCGTCGTAATCGCACTCTATTGGATATGGTGCGATCTATGATGTCTCTTACTGATTTACCGCTATCATTTTGGGGATACGCTCTAGAGACAGCTACATTCACTTTAAATAGGGCACCGTCTAAATCCGTTGAGACGACACCGTATGAATTATGGTTTGGGAAGAAACCTAAGCTGTCGTTTCTAAAAGTTTGGGGATGCGATGCTTATGTCAAGAAACTTCAACCTGAAAAGCTTGAACCCAAGTCGGAGAAATGCGTCTTCATAGGATACCCCAAGGAAACCATTGGGTATACCTTCTACCTTAGATCCGAAGGCAAGATCTTTGTTGCCAAGAACGGATCCTTTCTGGAAAAAGAGTTTCTCTCGAAAGGAGTAAGTGGGAGGAAAGTAGAACTCGATGAAGTACTACCTCTTGACCCGGAAAGTAGTGCAGCTAAGGAAAATGTTCCTGTGGTGCCTACACCAACCGGAGAGGAAATTAATGATGATGATCAAGGTACTTGGATCAAGTTGCTCTTGAACTCAGAGGGTCCACAAGGACACATTCCACACCAGTGGTATGGCAACCTGTCTGGAAATCATGTTGTTAGACAACGGTGAACCTTGAACTATGAAGAAGCGATGGCGGGCCCAGATTCCAACAAATGGCTTGAAGCCATGCAATCCGAGATAGGATCCATGTATGAAAACAAAGTATGGACTTTGACAGACTTGCCGATGATCGGCGACGATAGAAAACAAATGGATCTTTAAGAAGAAGAAGGACGCGGATGGTAATGTTACCATCTATAAAGCTCGACTTGTCGCTAAAGGTTATCGGCAAGTTCAAGGGGTTGACTATGATGAGACTTTCTCTCCCGTAGCGAAGCTGAAGTCCGTCCGAATCATGTTAGCAATTGCCGCACACTATGATTATGAGATATGGCAAATGGACGTCAAAACGGCATTCCTTAACGGCTATCTTAAGGAAGAACTGTATATGATGCAGCCGGAAGGTTTTGTCGACCCTAAGAATGCTAACAAGGTATGCAAGCTCCAGCGATCCATTTATGGGCTGGTGCAAGCATCTCGGAGTTGGAACATTCGCTTTGATGAGATGATCAAAGCATTTGGGTTTATGCAGACTTATGGAGAAGCCTGCGTTTATAAGAAAGTGAGTGGGAGCTCTGTAGCATTTCTCATATTATATGTAGATGACATACTTTTGATGGGAAATGATATAGAACTTTTGGACAGCATTAAGGCCTACTTGAATAAGAGTTTTTCAATGAAGGACCTTGGAGAAGCTGCTTATATATTAGGCATCAAGATCTATTGAGATAGATCGAGACGCCTCATAGGTCTTTCACAAAGCACATACCTTGATAAGATATTGAAGAAGTTCAAAATTGATCAGTCCAAGAAAGGGTTCTTGCACAGACAAGGTGTGAGATTGAGCTCGGCTCAATGCCCGACCACGGCGAAGATAAAGGAGAGATGAGTGTCATCCCTATGCTTCAGCCATAGGATCTATTATGTATGCCATGCTGTGTACTGACCTGATGTAAACCTTGTCGTAAGCTTGGTAGGAAGGTACCAAAGTAATCCCGCAAGGAACACTGGACAGCGGTCAAGAATATCTGAAGTACCTGAAAAGGACTAAGGACATGTTTCTTGTTTATGGAGGTGACGAAGAGCTCGTCGTAAAGGGTTATGTCAATGCTAGCTTCGACACAGATCTGGATGACTCTAAGTCACAAACCGGATACGCGATATGTTGAATGGTGGAGCAATGGCTGGTGCAATGCAAGCGAGCGTCGTGGCGGGATCTACATGTGAAGCGGAGTACATGGCAGCCTCGGAGGCAGCGCATGAAGCAATTTGGGTGAAGGAGTTCATCACCGACCTAGGAGTCATACCCAATGCGTCGGGGCCGATCAAACTCTTCTGTGACAACACCGGAGCTATTGCACTTGCCAAGGAGCCCAGGTTTCACAAGAAGACTAGGCACATCAAGCATCGCTTCAACTCCATTCTGAAAATGTTCAAGATGGAGACATAGAAATTTGCAAAGTGCGTCACGGATCTGAATGTCGCAGATCCGTTGACTAAACCTCTTCATGAGCAAAACATGATCAACACCGAACTCTATGGGTGTTCGATTCATCACAATGTAACTAGATTATTGACTCTAGTGCAAGTGGGAGACTGTTGGAAATATGCCCTAGAGGCAATAATAAAAGGATTATTATTATATTTCCTTGTTCATGATAATTGTCTTTTATTCATGCTATAATTGTATTATCCGGAAATCGTAATACATGTGTGAATACATAGACTACAACATGTCCCTAGTGAGTCTCTAGTTGACTAGCTCGTTGATCAATAGATAGTCATGGTTTCTTGACTATGGACATTGGATGTCATTGATAACGGGATCACATCATTAGGAGAATGATGTGATGGACAAGACCCAATCCTAAGCATAGCACAAGGTCGTGTAGTTCGTTTGCTAGAGCTTTTCCAATGTCAAGTATCCTTTCCTTAGACCATGAGATCGTGTAACTCCCGGATACCGTAGGAGTGCTTTGGGTGTACCAAACGTCACAACGTAATCGGGTGACTATAAAGGTGCACTCGGTATCTCCGAAAGTGTCATTGGGTTGTCACGGATCGAGATGGATTTGTCACTCCGTATTACGAAGAGGTATCACTTGGCCCACTCGGTAATGCATCATCATAATGAGCTCAAAGTGACCAAGTGTTTGGTCATGGGATCATGAATTACTGATGCGAGTAAAGTGACTTGCGTGTAACGAGATTGAGCGAGGTATTGGGATACCGACGATCGAATCTCGGGCAAGTAACATACCGATTGACAAAGGGAATTGTATACGGGTTGCTTGAATCCTCGACATCGTGGTTCATCCGATGAGATCATCGAGGAGCATGTAGAGCCAACATGGGTATCCAGATCCCGCTGTTGGTTATTGACCGAGAGCCGTCTCGGTCATGTCTCGTGTCTCCGAACCCGTAGGGTCTACACATAAGGTTCAATGGCGCTAGGGTTGTAGAGATTTGAGTATGCAGCAAACCGAAAGTTGTTGAGTCCGGATGAGATCCCGGACGTCACGAGGAGTTCCGGAATGGTCCGGAGGTAAAGAATTATATATAGGAAGTGCAGCTTCGGCTATCGGGAGAGTTTCGGGGGTCACGGTATTGTACCGGGACCACCGGAAGGGTCCCGGGGTCCACTATCCGGAGGGCCCGTGGGCTGAAGTGGGAGGGACCAGCCTGGTGGGCTGGTGCGCCCCTTGGCCCCCTAGCCTAGGGTTGGAAACCCTAGGGGGGGCGCCCACTGCCTTGGGGGCACTCCACCCCTTGGCCGCCGCCCCGGAGATCCCATCTCGGGGCGGCGCCCAGGGGCCTATATAATGGGGAGGAGGAAGCCGCACCTCAAGTCTTGGCGCCTCCTCTCCCTGCTACACCTCTCCTCTCGCAGAAGCTCGTGAAGCTCTCCGGAACCTGCTGCATCCACCACCACGCCGTCGTCTGTTGGATCTTCTTCAACCTCTCCTCCTCCTTGCTGGATCAAGGTGCGGGAGGCGTCATCCTTCGTACATGTGTTGAGCGCGAGGTGCTGTCCGTTCGGCACTTGGTCATCGGTGATTTGGATCACGGCAGTCGACTCCCTCAACCCCGTTCACTTGAACGCTTCCGCTCGCGATCTACAAAGGTATGTAGATGCACTCCTATCACTCGTTGCTAGATGAACTCATAGATGGTTCTTGGTGAAACCGTAGGAAAATTTTTATTTTCTGCAACGTTCCCCAACACCTCTTTGGGGAAATACCAACGTAGCTTCAAGCGACATCATTTCACATAAAAGGATTTGTGTGAAAGCATGATAGATGCATTGAAATGCAAATGATACACACAGATCTAAATATTTTCAGATTCGATAGGACGAAGTCTGTACCACAAGCAAAGCATGGACTAACACCGAATTTCCATTGGTGTAGAAGTTAAAAGTGCTAACTAAATTATTGACTCTAGTGCAAGTGGGAGACTGTTGGAAATATGTCCTAGAGGCAATAATGTTGTATTATTATATTCTATATTCATAATTAGGTGTTTATATTTCATGATATAACTGCTATGATCCTGGAATATGCGATTCAATGGAAAACTCATATGCACATGTAAAATGATAAATGGATAAAATAAAGGTTCCTAGTCTCGCCTCTAAGACTAGATCAAGTGTTGTTGGTGATCACGTTTTCCGGACGTTAGGATGTCGTTGAGTGCAACGATACTCCTAAAACAACATTGAGACTATGACGTTGGAAGAATGATCATATTGGACCGACTCAAACTTGTTTGTTATGTTCGTATGTAATCAATTGTAATAACACGGAGTGTTAAACATGTGATTTTTCTCCTTAGAGCATGAGAGTGTCATAGTTACTTCTTACTGTACGGTGGACTCTAGGGTTGCTCAAACGTCACCTATAACACGGTGATCATAACGACAACTTACAGGTTCATCGAAAAGTTTGACAAGGGACTAGATTGCTCGATAGGGGGATCTGCTCCTCCATCGATGATGGAGAGATATTCTTATGCCCCTCTTTGTGTGACAACATCCATCATCGTCTAGCCAGACACTGGTGACTACGTCACGAGGATGCGGGAACATGACAATAAGAAAGAAGAACAAAACCGATAACGAGGATTTTGGTATTGTGAGCATGTGATGACTCGGGAGGATACCTATGCATCCCGGGTTTTGTAAAGTATTTTGAAGCAAAGGTAGCATCACATGATAACCAAAGGTTCACTTGAATATCATCCATGTGCTCATAGGGATCGATATGGACGTCCACGGTTTCGCTATCGGTCATTGAACGAATGGTTTCGTTCATGTATATGAGTTACCGAACCTACGGGTCACAAGCTTAAGGCAATCACAATCTGTTGAGTGTTAGTAGGATGGGAGTGATGACAATATATTTGTGGAATTGTTTCATAAATAATCGAAATAGTTTCGAGAGAATCCCGAAGCGATTCGGGGTTACTGGAAGGGTTTCAGATGTTTCCAAAAATGTTCTGGTGCGAGGACACTTTGGCTGGCCCAAGGGGTAAGGCCCACGAGGCTTTAGGTTGGTGCAAAAGGGGTTTTGTGTAGGTCAGGGACCAGACTCCAAGGTCCATGTCGTTTTCAAAAACGCAGGAACCTTGGCGTTTCGTGTTGGAAACCGAGGAGGACTCTTGCGTTCCAAACCAGCATTGGGGAGGCCCTCTCCACAAGTTACGACCCCATGGCTTAACATATAAATAGAGGGGCGGGGCTAGCCCCTAGAACATAAGTTTTGGAGACTCCTCTAGTTCATCTAGCCCTAGTTCTAGTTGGTCCTAGTTGACTAATTAGTGCTTGGTCTAATTCCTCTAATCCTCATAATTAGAATCCCAATGTGGTTCTAATCTCCTCCCTCTAATTCTTCGACGACGATTAGCCCTGGACAACGAACCGTTGTCGGATCGTGAAGATTGCACACTTGCAACCAAGTAGAGAGGTTGTGCTTTCGGTCTTCGGTTCGAGGGACTGTTCGTGGGTGGTTCGTGAGATCGTTCACCGATGGTTCGAGGACTCCAAGTACGATCTACACTAACACGTTCTTCTTCCGCTACAACTCGATGACAGTAACGATCATGATCCCAACCCGTTATGCACCTTCATATTGATCTCGGGTGTTCGTAGGTGCGAAAACTTTTGTTTTCTACTACGTTTCCCAACAATGTTGTGCTTCACATGATGGCAATTCCTAATCTATATTTTTTGTCTCTTCATTTACATAGTAAAAATAGACAATTTTTTAATTCACATTTCTTGCCATCATGGTACAGAGCAAGTCGCCATGAACTTTTCATTTGTGCCATTGCATAAAAAAGATCTTTTCTGACCATGACAAAATTTGCTTATAGAGATGATGGCAATTTTTGGTTTGAAACCATTAGGATTTTTTTAGTAGTATTTGTTTCATTTTCTATCTATCACGGGAAATTTATTTTTGGATCATTTAAAAAAAATTAGAGTATAGCAAAATGGGCTTTATTTTTTCTTTATTCAAAGCAAAAAAAGGCTTGGGGTGGTGTTCGCGCTGGGGACCACTCGTCCCAAACGACATGGTTTGATCAATGTCCTCCGCTGTTGCGAACGAGTCATTCGGTCCGGTGCTCTCCCAGACCGAACGTACAGGAGATATTGGCGTCCTATTTTTTTTATGGTTGTACTTTTCATGAAACCATAATAAAAATGCATTTTCAGTTTCTTGAGGACGAATACAATATTGGTCCTTTTCCTAGAATTGATTTTGGTAAAGCTCTCAGTTGGCGTATTTTTCATGTTAATTTTCAAAATGTCAAAGGTATACAAGTTTCTTTAGGGGAGTCACAGTTATACAAGTGTGAACATATAACTCTTGTCTCTTGAGCTCAGCGTATCATGGTTTACTGAACAAAGGAAGAAGTTGTGTTCTTAGTGCGCAAGTTATCATATTTTAAAATGGGAATCATAAAATTGCACAAACGTACACATACGAACTTCCAAAAAAACAGACATACACATATGTTGCACAATAGTTTGCTAAATAGGGTATCGAACGAACTCGAAATGACTTGAAATTTTAAATGTAACCTCTCTAGAGTATAATGAGGCTGCAAAAAAATAATCAACTCATTTTGGGTGCATTTAATTGTTGTTTGGAAAATAAATTTATTTAATAAATAAATGAGTTTTTGAGCTACAAGTGATAGCTAGGCTTGGGTTAAAATTGTGAAATAATTCAGGTAGCTCACAGATATCACAAAAGGACATGTGCAAGTTTTGGGGTGAGTATTGTTCTAAAACATTAAAAGGGAGAAGGGTTTGCTTATTCACCATTTCTTAATAGGGTTAATTTGATAAATGCCACTCCAAATTTGGTGATTTCGAGAAATGCCACTGCAATTTCCAAACTTTGAGAAATGCCATTTCATGCCATTTCCAGTGGCATTTTTCGAAGTCTGCAGTGGCGTTTTTCAAAGTTTGCAAAAAATTGCACTGGCATTTTTCAAAGTTTGGAAATTGCAGTGTCATTTTTATGAATCGTCATATTTGGAGTGGCATTTATCTAATTAACCCTTAATAAAATCACAAAAAATATACCACAATTAAAATTTTGAATTAATGCAATATAATTCTTGTGCAATGCTTATGAGATGAACATGGTGCAATAATGATGAATAATAAAATAACAATCAATTTTTAATTTGGGGTAACCCCGCAAACTGTTACAAAAGGTAACATATAAACGACTACACCATGTTCGTGAATTAATTTTAGAGGTACACATGCATGTAACACCATCACACGCACACAACCACAAAAGCACATAACTAGAGTCGTGGACATCAACAACGGAGATGCCATCACAGAATCACGAGGTCTTGTTGTCGACAAAATGCCACCTCCAGTTGAAAGAATAATCCCCTAATTAGGTACCAGATCTATCAAACATAGAATCGAAGGTTGGCTCTCACCTTCACAAATGAACATAGTAAGGTGTGAAGTGATACAAGTACACATAGTACTCACCTTCGCGTATGAAGTTAGTAAGGTGTGAAGTGATACAAGTACACCATCACATTCATAGTACTCACCTTCCCAAGGAAATTGGGAGCATGTGTATCTATCAAACAAGAGCGATGGAAGATAATGTGAGATGGAAATGCGATGCAATCACGTGGCACAACCTAAACTTAGCCATCACATATTGTAGTTGGAAATCAAACAAACAACCCACTGCCTTGTAGCACTATTGGTATTACTATCTTCTCACCAACACTATGCTAGTAGTTGATTGAGGATGAGAACTGACTAGTGGTTTTATAGTTAGGAGGGTGATTATACCATTATTCCATTAGAGGTCCAAACCCATGTTTGACGCTTTGGTGTCTTGTTATTGTGGCCTATAGCTTCGTGACTTCAATCTTCAATCAACATACGGCGAGCACACATGTATGGATGATGTTGTTGATGATGAGTGTGTGTGTTGGGGGGGGGGGGAGGGGTAGTTATACTCGGTGTTTTTATTATATTTTTAAAGGATGGATATGAACAAGACACATTGCAAACCAATCGAAGTTGATTGAAGACACAAGGCTGGATATGTAACAGTCTCAATCAGAATTGAACAAGGTATTGTAAAAATTTGAGTTTCATGGAATTCATGTAAACAATACGAATTGCAAATCAACGAAGTAACACATGATGGTTGCAACCAAAACTATACAAATTTGTCAAGCTTAGACTAAAGTTTGTAAAAAGGCTAAGTATGTAGGAAAAGGTACAACGATAATTTTGTATGCACCTAAAAACGCATGTGTTCATTGTTACTTTATATCTCTATCGACTTCTTGCTAGATATTAGAAGTAAGTTCATAGGGTCTTTTATACCATTGTAGCTTGGAACATTTCACTAGTAGATAAAATTAAACATAGGCATCAGTAATTTAAGATTAGCGCGGGAAAAAAGTTAGCATTGCCAATTGTGAAAGAAGTAAGACCTCTCACAGTAGTGTATCATAGCATATGCAATACTAAATTGGCCTGCTATTATGACATAGTATTAATTGCTAATTTTTTTAAATAATACATTTTTTATTAATTTTCATAAACATTATGCTGGGTAATTTTTTTTCAAAAATAATACACCGTCGGCCCGCTGCAGGCCGACTGGGCCTAGTCGCCCACAGCAGGCCGATTGAATTCCAGTCGGCCTACAGCTGGCCGACTGGCCCCTGTCGGCCCACTGTGGGCTGATTGGGCTGGAGCTAATTGTTTTTGCAAAAAAATAGGCATAAAAAATATATGTTTAAAAAAATGTTAATCATGTAATAAAAAAATATTAAACGTGTATAAAAAAATGTTCCTGATGTATACAAAAAATGTACAATATATATATGCAAAAATGTTGACATAAAAAATATGTTTTGAAAAGTGTTAAGCATGTATTTAAAAATTGTTAAATGTGTGTATAAAAAATGTTCCTTATTTATACAAAAAATGTAGAATGTGTATGAAAAAAGTTGACACCAAAAATTATGTTGGTGAGTTGGTGAGAAAAATAAATCAAGGTTGTGAAAAATATGATTGGTTGCTCTTTTGTATGGAACTGGAACATTTTTTCAAACATATTTTTGATGTCAACTTTTTTCATACACATTCTATATTTTTTATAGATAAGGAACATTTTTATACACACATTTAACAATTTTAATCATGTATTTTAAAAATGTCAACTTTTCAAACATATTTTCAAACATAATTTTTGGTGTCAACTTTTTTCATACACATTCTATAATTTTTGTATAAATAAGGACCATTTTTATACACACATTTAACAATTTTTAAATACATGCTAAACACTTTTCAAAACATATTTTTTATGTCAACATTTTTGCATATATATTGTACATTTTTTGTATACATCAGGAACATTTTTTTATACACGTTTAACATTTTTTAATTACATGATTAACATTCTTTTAAACATAGATTTTTTATGCCTACTTTTTTTGCAAAAACAATTAGCCCACAGCGAGCCAATTAGCTCCAGTCGGCCCGCAGTGGGCCGATAGGACGCAATCAGCCCACAGTGGGCCGACAGGGGCCAGTCGGCCAGCTGTAGGCCGACTGGATTCCAATCGGCCTGCTGTGGGCCGACTAGGCCGGGCCGACTGTGTATTATTTTTGAATTTTTTTATCCAGCGTAATATTTATGAATATTAATAAAAAAATGTATTATTTAGAAAAAAATAGCGTATTAATTGAGTAAAATTATGATACTAGTATTATTTATAATATCATGTCTTAATAAATAAGGTGCTATTATGGATCATATAAAATAATAAATAAGCTTATCTAAAATATAAACTTTGGTATCTGTATCATTCATTGATACTATACCTCCGTCCTGATTTATTAGTCCCCTTGTATTTTAGGTCAATTTTTGACCTTTACTTTAAATACCAAAAATTAATTTATAAAACATAAAAATAGTATCATTGGCAACCGTATGAAAAGGACTGTAAATTTAGGAGGGTGACATGTGACTATCATTGTCAGGCCTGTAACATCGAGTCTAACGTTGCACTCAATATAGAATTTTTGGCTACAAAAGCAACATTTCCATCGCTTTTATCCGTAACGAGCAGCTACTTATTGAAGTAGAAATGCATTACTAGCAGCAACGGGCAAACCCGGTTACCCGCAGAGCCAGCCAGCAACCCACACCCGGTAGCACCCACACGGCCAGGACAGAAACTTGTACTGCTAGTATACGAACGATTAACCCTGCGGCATAGAAGTTTAAAAAAAAAAAAAAACCCTGCGGCATAGCCCACTGAAACAACGGGCACCGTTCCTTCCCCCACGTCCCTCCAGGACCCATCCGTCATTGACCTAGCATCAAATCAAACCAACCAACGAGAATTTATTATACCAAAGAATAATAAATTACTCGTATTATTACTTACCGGGCGAGGCGACACGGGGGAAGGAAAAAAAGGAGTAGAAGCATCGGGTGCATCTCCGCGTCCTGCTGCCATTCCTTCCTTCCTTCCTTCTCTGCTCTTGGCCTTCTTCCTCCTTCCCCAAGGCGAGAATCCGCGGCGGATTGACCCGATTTCGATCCCGTCTCCAGATTTCCCCTCCACCTCCAGACACCCACCGCAATCCGCTCCCCCTCAACGTGCGCGCTCGCGCACTCCCACTCGCCCCCATCCTTATTAATTCCCCTTCCCTTCCCCACCTCTAAACCTCCTCCTCCTCCTCCTCTTCTTCCTCCCCGGCCTCGGCCCCGTCCCGCACCGCCGCCGCATTGCTCGGCCGCGGCGTCGGTCTAGACTCCAGAGGCGCCTGCATTTTGCGTCTTCTTGTTCGATTCGGCTCGGTGTTCGATCCGAGAAGAAAATGTGGGTGGCGGAGCGGGTGCTGGGGGAGCGCCGGATGCGGGAGATCCAGCGCTTCACCCGGAACGCCAAGCTCACCGTCGTCTGCCTCATGCTCACCATCCTCGTGCTCCGCGGCACCGTCGGGGCGGGCAAGTTCGGCACGCCGCAGCAGGACCTCACCGAGCTGCGCCACCGCTTCATCTCCCACCCGCAGCGCGCGCTCTCCGAGCACCACGACGCCCGCTCCAAGGCCTCCGACGCCCAGGCCCAGGCCACCCAGGCCGCGGGGAAGGCCGCCGCCCGGAACGACGAGCCGGAGCCGCAGCCCAGGTCGCTCCGGGACCCGCCCTACACGCTCGGCCCCAAGATCTCCGACTGGGACGAGCAGCGGGCCGCCTGGAACCGCCGCCACCCGGAGACCCCGCCCTTCCTCAACGACGTCAAGCCGCGGGTCATGCTCGTCACGGGGTCCTCCCCCAAGCCCTGCGAGAACCCCGTCGGCGACCACTACCTCCTCAAGTCCATCAAGAACAAGATCGACTACTGCCGCATCCACGGCCTCGAGATCTTCTACAACATGGCGCTGCTCGACGCCGAGCTCGCCGGCTTCTGGGCCAAGCTCCCGCTCCTCCGCGCGCTCCTCCTCGCGCACCCGGAGGTCGAGTTCTTCTGGTGGATGGACTCCGACGCCATGTTCACCGACATGGCATTCGAGCTGCCCTGGGAGCGCTACGGGCCCTACAACTTCATCCTGCACGGCTGGGACGAGATGGTCTACGACGACAAGAACTGGATTGGTCTCAACACCGGCAGCTTCTTGCTGCGCAACTGCCAATGGTCGCTCGATTACCTCGACACCTGGGCGCCCATGGGGCCGAAGGGCCCTGTTCGTATTGAGGCTGGGAAGGTGCTCACCAAGTACCTCAAGGACCGGCCGGTCTTTGAAGCCGACGATCAGTCCGCCATGGTGTATATCCTCGCTACCCAGCGTGAGAAATGGGGTAACAAGGTGTATCTCGAGAATGGCTACTATCTCCATGGCTATTGGGGGATCTTGGTGGACAGGTACGAGGAGATGCTTGAGAATTACCAGCCAGGGCTCGGTGATCATCGGTGGCCACTGGTCACTCACTTTGTCGGGTGCAAGCCATGCTCCAAGTTTGGGGATTACCCTGTTGAGCGGTGCCTCAAGCAGATGGACCGGGCCTTCAATTTTGGGGATAACCAGGTCTTGCACATGTATGGGTTTGAGCACAAGTCTCTTGCGAGCAGGAGGATAAAGAGGATCAGGAATGAGACCAGTGACCCTCTTGATATGAAGGATGATTACGGGTTGCTCCACCCAGCGTTCAAGGCCCTCAAGACTACTACATGATAACTATAGTACACTACTTCCACGTTTATTTTGTTCGTTCGTTCTAGATTCTCTTGGATCAAAATCCTATAATTCTTCTTTTTGTAGACTCAGGGTAACAGGGAAATCTGGTTTTGGTATCAGGGGATGGATATCTATGTTGTACTGTGAAATGTTAGAGAATGAAGTTATGTTGTTGATGGCACGATCTATGTCTTATGCTTCTATAAATCGCTAACTGGTCACTTCTAAATAGCTCTATGGATTTCCTATTTATTTGTTATCGGTAAAACAGTTACCATTTTCATTTGTCGCTAAGTGTACATTTCACTTCCCTAAAAGATATTCGTCATGAGCTTATTGGTTCTTCTTCAGTAGGATATGGTCGTCCCTCTGAGCCAATTATTTTGCTTCCCTATTTGCATTGCCATTGGTGGTAGTTGGGTAGGAGGATATCTTGTTTTTTGTCATATATGAGCTGCTGGAAATCCTCGAAACTGTAACTGCCTGATGTGTCCTAGCTTCAGCTTCATCAGTTTAGTTTTGAAGCACTTAATATGGCTGCAATACATCAGTTTTTGTGTAGTTTGAAGTTCTGACCAAATTGAGAGTTGATATGAACTTGTTAGTGCTGGGTGCTCTATATATTAGTGATGATTTCCTCGTCGTGACATTATGGTGTGTTCAGCTATTGCCAATGCAGATGCCCTGTTATGTACCTTCTTCTGGATGAACTGCTACGTTTTTCAGTTTCTAGTCTATCTGCAAATTCGCCCGAGCAGATTGTCAGTTTTGACTATGCTTTGGACGTAGCGTAGCAGGATTGTCCTTGAGTGAAGCAAATCACTTGAGACTTGTCTGGTTCATTTTCATAGGGTAATTCGGTTATCTTCTCCTAGTAGTTGTAGAGTTCTGCATACTTAGAGGACCCCGTAACTTTTGGCTCCATGTGTTGTGTGGTGCTGGCATGGATCTGGTCGGTGTTCAGTTTCAGAATCCTATGCCATCACATGGTCAGGAGCTCAAGTTAACTTCGAGTTCAGTTACAAAATTCGTGATGTCTGAGTCAACGATTTGCTTCCCTCGACGCTGCGAGTTATTAGTTCTCATGCCCCAATGAATTCTCTTCCCTATGCTCTAGGCAGTCAACTGTGGTAGATGCTAGAGTATTGTAACTGCATTTCACATGCCAAAGTAACGAAGCTGATTTCTTTCCAGCATGCAGCCTATTAGGACAATGTGGTAAAAAGAAAATGGACATGGAACCCTGTGTGTCAATTCTGTTCTGAATCTGAGAGTATCCATCAGCTGTTCTTCCAGTGCTCTGCTGCAAAATTTGTTTGTGCTCAAACTAGTCCTGGCTTTTTCTCCCACTATTTTGACTGTATTGGTAAATTTATTGGTAGTAGTCGCCGTAATATTCAATTTGTTGGGCTTGCAGCTATATGCTTGGCTATATGGAAGATTCGTAATCAAGCTTGTTTCGATAAAAAGCTTGTGAGATCCCTTGCTGAATTCATATGTTCTTATGCTTGTCGCTTTTTACAGGAGGCTTTGGCACAACATGCTGCTGGGACTGGGGAAAATGAAGGTGCACCTCTCAATTTGGTCAGAACTCTACTAGGTGGAGCTGATGGTGATGAAGAAACAGGCGATGCAACAGAAGAAGCACTGAAGCAGACATGGAAGAAGACTAGGTGAAGAATTATAAAAGAGACAGCTGGAAATTGATGAGCCTTGGCCTTAGCTTATGATGGTCCATTTTAGTTTTTGTTTTGCTGTTAGCGGTTCATGAGGCGGCTATAACCTTTTTTTAGTTTTTGTTGTGCACACTGAATGCTAGAGTTATTTTTTTTAACTGTTGGATGCTATAGTTGAATGTTGGTCGTTGTGTTATCCTTATAGTGGAACAGATCCTTTTTTATCGCATGAAAAAATAAAATTTAAGTTTGCACACTGGAGCAAGCAATGGATCGGTCTAAACTCAAAATTTCATACGTCGGTGCATGCACCTGGTCTACCGTAGACCTCACTTGCAAGTGACATGAGTGACTGTAGAAAGTAAGTACGTGCTTTAGATATGCAGTACTCCCTTCGTTCCTAAATATAAGTCTTTTTAGAGATTCCAATATGGACTACATACAGTGCAAAATGAGTGAATCTACACTCTGAATATGGACTACATACAGTGCAAAATGAGTGAATCTACACTCTGAACTACGTCTATATACATCCGTATGTAGTCAATGTTGAAATCTTTAAAAAGACTTATATTTAGGAACGGAGGGAGCAGGAGAGAAAGGGGAGGTGCACACCATCGTAGCAAAAATCATAAGGCCGTCAACGAGCAGATGTGAGACAAATACATAATGATAGACTCCGCAGCAATTGAACAAGCAAATTTCCAGTATTAAATGGTTACGAATGGAGCAAAAACAACACCCTGTCTCTGTTCTAACACTTCCCAGCAGCCGAGAAGCAAATCTCGTGCTCCAAATGCTGCTGGGTTCTTATTGCCTGGCTCCCCAGCGACAGAGGAGGCCATCTGCTAAACCGATGCTCATTTGTATAGCTGCTTCAGTCTTCTCGCAGCTTCGATAATGTTCTCTCTGTGGCCAAATGCACTGACCCTCACAAAGCCCTCACCGCCGGGCCCAAATCCACTGCCGGGAGTAGTGACCATGTTTGCCTTCTCAAGGATCTCGGCAAAGACATCCCAGGAACTGCGGCCAGGGAAGTGCACCCACACATAGGGGGCATTCTTGGCACCGTAGACGTTGAATCCGAGCGACTCAAACGCGTCGACAATGATTTTGGTGTTCTCCTTGTAGAATCCGACAACGTCTTGCATAGCCTGCATGGTGGACATGGGATGAGAAGCAGCAGTGCGCAAAGAAGCCATACAATAAAGATTTCAAAGCACTGAACCCCTACCTTTAGACCCTCTGGAGAGAGGCAGCCTAAACCACCGGCCTGAGAGATGGTCGATGCGCCATTGAAGGAAGTGCAGACTATGCGGTTGAAATCTTTAGCGACTGGATGCCCATCGGAGAAAAGGAGCTCCTTAGGGACCACAGTCCAACCCAGTCGGACACCAGTGAACCCAGCATATTTTAGAGAAAGATGCTGCCTCGAGGGCAACCTACACATTAACAAACCATAATGACACAGGTCCAGCTTGAAATATTTGATGGAAACAATTTGTTAGTAGTCCTCAGAAAACTGGACCGAACATGTAGGTAAAATTCTTAAAATTTCCATAAAATGGTGAGCTAAATCTAGAAACATGGAGCCTACCTCCTTTGCCCCAGGAATTTCAAAGATGGATTTTGGGCTGTCATCTGATATATACATGGCATAAGCAGAATCATAGACTATTATGGACCCATTGTCTTTTGCGAATTTGACCAACTGTGTTAGCTGGTCCCTAGATGCAGCAGCGCCAGTAGGATTGTTGGGTGAACAAAAGAATATGATATCTGTCCGTGGGACCTTGGAAAGATCAGGGAAAAATCTATTTTCAGGACTGCATCTCATGTATTCAATATTTCCATACTTCTGAACATCCTGCTGATATAAGTCAGTTTGCCCCATGATAACACTTGAATCAACATATGCCTGTTAAAATGGAAGTGTCATATTAATTTTGAAACATGCAATAGTATGCTTCGGTACACCCCCCCTCACAAAACGTATAATGGGTAGTATGGACTTTTCACAAATTATACTCACGTTTCTACATATACACTGTAGGTTCGTATAATGCCCGGCGAACAGCCCTCACATGAGCTTTTTAGTTTTATAATCATCAAAAAATGAATGTCCTCTTCAGGATTCGAACTATAGCCCTCTTGCACCTCATGTTCGTATAATGCCCGGCGAACAACATGAGCTTTTTAGTTTTATAATCATCAAAAAATGAATGTCCTCTTCAGGATTCGAACTATAGCCCTCTTGCACCTCATGTTCGTATAATGCCCGGCGAACAGCCCTCACATGAGCTTTTTAGTTTTATAATCATCAAAAAATGAATGTCCTCTTCAGGATTCGAACTATAGCCCTCTTGCACCTCATGTGACCGCCCAAACCAACTGGGCTAGCACATCCGATCTTACTACTAAACATGTTTTATTCTTCTTGTTCTAGAGAGATAACGCCAAGGAAAAAAAAAGCACCTTCACTCTTTGGTTTATGTTTCTTTTTTTTGCACGGTTTTCGTTAGGGTTTCTAGTTTTCCTGTTTTGTTCATAAAATACTAATATTTATTTTTTTAAAATTGTACATAAATTTAAAAAAAATCATGCGTTTCAAACTTGCTCAGAATGTCAAAACACGAACAGTTTTTTTATAAAAGAACAAAATGTAAACATGAAGATTTTTTTGAAAAACAGTAACAAATTTGGAATTCCAGAAAAATAGAAAAATATGGACATGGTCTAGTTTTGAATGAATTTCCCACACCATATGCATGTTGTGTCACGTCCGCCATTTATCGCCAGTTTTCTCGAGAAAACTCTAGAAAATGCAAGAATTATCAAAAATTAAATAGCTTGACATGGTGCCTTGATTTGATCATAGAAGGAGGTGGGAAAAATTAGGCCATTTGAAGGATGTTGAGAAACACTGTACCCTCGGTAGAGTGTTCTAGCCAACCGAACATCCTCCATTAAACATGGTCTACTTTTGGACATTCTTAAATGACCCCAACCTTTTCAAGCAGGTGGGCATGACCATGGTAGTCATCCATGCCAGGTTTGAACGATTCATGACATTGTATGCAAGTTGTGACACGTCCGCCCATTTATCGTGCTTTTTACGGAGAAAACCTTGAAAATGCAAAACTTGTCGAAAACCAAACCAAGTTGGCATGGTGCCTTGAATTGGTCATACAAGGCATGAAAAAATAATTGGTGCCATTTCAAGGATGTCGGAAAGCGACGTGCTCTTAGACGGAGCCATCTCGCCTACTCGAACACCTTTGTTGATCATGGTCTAAGCTTTTCTTTTACCTTCTTTTGTAGTGCATCAAATATAACGCTAAAAGAAAGACTCTGGTTTTCCTTTTCAACCGGGCTGGTTTTTCTTTGGTTTTTACATGGGTTTTATATTAATTTGTTTTTGTTTCTTTTATTGATTTTGAAAAAGTTCATCAAAATTCAAAATAAGTTTATCGATTTCAAAGAAAAGTGCATTGATTTGAAAAAAATCATTGATTTAGAAACAAAGTTTGTCAATTTAAAAAAAAAAGTTGAACAATTTTCAAAAAGAAATCGCCAATTTGCGAAATAGTTCACGAATTTATTAAGAAAAATGATCAATTTTGAAAAAAAAAGTTCTCTGATTTGGAAGAAAAATTCTAGAATTTTAAATTTTGTCTTCATTTTCTAAAAAAATCACGAATTGTATAAGTTCTCGCATTGAAGAAACAAAAAAGAAAAGGAAAATACCAAACAAAAAATGATGCGCTTTCCCAGTGTTCTATTTTAAGAATTAAAAATTTTACTTAACACCCGACGTCAGGTTGGCTAGTTGGTTAGTGCGGCTGTGCTAATCCTTGGAAGACGTAGGTTCGAATCCTGCAGCAAGCACCAATTTTTGCGGTTTAAAAAAAAAGGCTGAATGGGCTAGCCCAGCGCGGCAGGGTGTTGACGTCCGTTCATGTACAGCATATACGTGTTTCTCAAAAAAAAAAAAGTTCAGCATATACGTGAAGAGTTTATAAAATATGACTATTATGCCCTTATTTATGAAGAGGTATCGGCTAATCTGAGCCGTCCTTGTGTTTAGGGGGGGTGTACCGAAGCAGAAGTGCAAAAAGTAATAGTTTATCATAGAAATAGGATGATAACAAAGACAAGTAGCAAGTATATCACCACAAACATCACTTAAGGTTTGGGAATCACAAATATGCAAGGGGAAAATAACTGAAGTTTAACAACAATTGCAGAATTTTATTACGGGATATGATGGGTCTTGAACTGCAATCTTCACTTTAGATCCAAACAGAACCTGAAATTTCGAAGCATAAAAGTTATCAGCGACAATTTAACATGAACAGCAGACTAAAGGGGGAGAAGAGGCATTCTGAACCTGTAGACGAGAAATGTCACATTTGGCACCATCAGACACAAATATATCTGTTTCGTCGATACCAAGATCCGCATAGTAGGTTGCAGCAATTGCTGCCCTTAGTTTCTGTACAAACAATCAATGCATCACTTTTAATGACGAAAACAACATTTTAGGACAGAGTATGTCAAAAAACAGCCAAACATATCACTGAAAAGATAAACTTTAAACTCGTTCTAGACAAAATTAAGAGTCACACAAGTATTTGGATGGGCCAGTAAAAGATAAGTAACAATATCAACACATTAAGAGATTGTGGAAAGCATGAAAGTAACAATAGAAAGTCATAACTAAATGACCAGAGCTTCAGATGCCATTAGATGTTGCTAAACATACATGGATTAGCATAGCCTCTGTCCTAATTGAATAATTCTTCCTATGAGGTCATCCATTTAAGAATAGATGTTATAGTGAAGTGGGAGGCAATATTACCTTTTCACCTTGTTCAGCTCCATAACCACTGTAGCCATCAACTGTGGATAAAGCATGTGCCCTCTGCATTTATATGTAGATCCGTCAAAGAACAATATTGGGTCGCAAAAGAGAAATTATTTAACAGAATGAACATATGAACTTCCTTAGCCCACTCCAGCAAAGATATGCACTGTATCAAATATTTGAGTGGCCATCCTTTACAAAGGTAAAAACATAAACATGGGCAAGAACAATTTGCCAAAAAGAACTAAAAACATGAACATGAGCATTACATCTGAAATGAGCTTTTGTGTTTTTCTTTTACTTCCTGAGACAACCAAGGTCTAAAGTAACACAACTAGCAATTTGTTGTTTTTAGGAACGATGAGATACCTCTGCCATGGCATTTGTTATGACCTCCGGAATGGGCTCAGTAGTGTCACCTATTCCCAGACTTACAATTTTTGCGTCGGGATGCTTCAGCAGATGAGCTGCCCTTCTTCTGGCAATCTGAATGGAAGTTGAGAGATTATCACTATCAAAACCCAAATCCCTAATACGACAGTATGAACAAGAACAAAATCAAAGAACAACAACGCAATGATACCTCCGGAAACAAATAGCCTGCTTGGAGCTTGGCTATGTTGGCATTCCGCGAGACCTTTGTCGTGTAAGCTTCACCATGAAAGCATAATATTTCAGTAAACCACTACTAGGTTGAAATTTGGATGTATTTGAAGGCAGCTAAGTGCTGGAGAGAAGGAACAGTACATGTATCGGCGGCCGGAGAGCTACTGGCGCAGCGTACATTAACGGGCAGCCTTCTCGTCGTCCGGAGGCGGCTCGACTTCGATGCCCTGCAAGCACGTCAAGAGAGTGACTCGTCGAGCTACCGAAACGCGCCGTGCGGTACCGAGAGGGGAAGAGGTTGGGTACCTGAGGGAGAAGGAAGGCGACGAGAGGAAGGACCGGGGAGTGGTCGTGGTGGGGGGTGAGGCGGTAGTTGCCATCGTCGTCGGCGGCGGGCGTGGCGGCGGCGGGTAGATAGGTGGAGGGGGAATCAGTACCAGCTTAGCCCTCCCAACGAGGGAGTGAAGACAGCACTCAGGAGAACAGGGCGTCGGCCTGTTGGTTAGCCCTGCGCTCCGGCAGGCTGCCCGCCCTGGTTCGAGCCCTGGCTCGGCCGAGGGGGAGCTTAGAGAATTCTCCTATCAAAATATGCCGCCAAGGGCTAGTCTTGGCTGGTCTCGTTTTTTTTAAGACAGCACTCAGATAGGTCGGGTCGGGCCGGGCCGGGCCGGGCCGCGCCGGTCGAGTCCACCAGATATCTTTGAAGGCCTGCTCCGGTTCGCTGCTCCGTGTTAGTTATTACCGTGAAACTTCCTCAACACTGTAGAGAGAAGACAGTTAGCTGCATATTACAACAGCTTTTTTTGCGAAAATATTACAACAGCTTTCTCTCAAATCAAACTCTGTAAACATTGATCAAGTTTATATTAAAAAAATTCAACATCACAATATCAAATAAATATTTTGCATCATATATACTTGTTATCATCAAAGTTCATATTATTTTCTAAAAAAATTGTCAAACTTTATAAAATTTGACTTAGGTCAAAACTTATATGCAGAGTAAATAAAAGCAAAGAGAATACAAATACAAAGAAAGAAAAATAACAGAGGGGAGATGCAGTGTTGTCATGCACCCTCACCCCGTCAACCCAAGAGTGGAGGCATGCACGCATACCGCGCACACTGCTCCTATGCACAGAACACTCTTACAAGCTGACTCCTCCGCCGCACAGTTGAGTCCATGTGAGAGACGCTGGAGGGAGGAGAGATCTCGCGAGGAGTGGACTCACCTAATCCGGCTAACCTTTGTCGCCCTTGATGCGCCATCCTGCATCGCCACTACACAGAGAGGAAACGACTTCTTTTAGCATGAGAGAACGAGATGATTTTTAGTACGTACGAAGAGAAAGAGGAGAGAGAGAGTGTGAGAGAGAGAGATGGGAGAGAACGGATAGAGAATCAGGGAGATGGAGGTTTGGCGGGGGGGAGATGTGACACTTTGTGATTCAAAAGGGCGCCCGGACAGTACCTGGGCCAACCCAACTAGAAGAAATAGCAACCGAAAAAACTTACTATATCGATCGTCCACTGTATCTAGTTGGTGTGTAATGTAGCGGCTGACCACGTCACTGTACCAGCCAGTTGTTAGTTTATTTCCAGATAGTTTTTAAAATGTGAACTTATTTTTATGAAAGTGAATATTTTTTGACAATGGGACAAATTTCTAAAAAATCTTGAATTTTAAATCTTGAACATTTTTGTTAAAACTATGAGACTTTTTTGAATTTTTAAAACATTTTTGGAAAACATGATTTTTTTTAAATCCCCGAACATTTTCTGAATTTTTGTTTTGAAACCTAACATTTTCTGAATTTATGACCAAATCTTTGAAATGGATTTTTTAATTTCAAACAAGTTTAAACACACAAACATTTTTTGAAATTACCAGACATTTTATGAATTTATGGAAAAAATTAAAGGTAGGAACATTTTTTAATTTAGAATTTTTTGAAAAAGAACATTTTTAATTTGCAATTTAAAATAAAAAATAAAGTTAAAATAACCCAAAGGAACCCACTAAAAGAAACCATGGAAAAGGGAAAACCAGTAAAAGACAGACCAGAACCATCTTGAAGGTTCCCAAAACCGGACAACTTAAATAGGCTGGTCCTACTTAGGTTTGCTCGTTCCTCTCCTGTGAGAATGCAAAAAAATGTTCAAGGTGTATTTAAAGATGTTCCTCGTGTAATCCAAAATGTTCATCATGTTTTAAAAAGTGTTCACCATGTATATAGGAAAAGTTCATGGTTTATTTAAAAAGTTCATTGTGTAATCCAAATTTGTTCATCTTGTATTAAAAAATGTTCATCGTGTATTAGAAAAGGCTCAATATGTATTTTTTAAATGTCATCATGTATTAAAAAAAATTATCGTACATAAAAATGTCCATCATGTACTAGTATTTATTGAAAACATCTTTAGTTTTTAAAGAAAGAAATAGAGGAGGAAAAACTATTAAAAGGAAAACAACAAACTAAATAAATAAAATAAAATAAAAATGGAAAAGAAATAAAAACAGGTTTACACCCATACCATATTTGAATGTTTCCAAACTGTGGATGAGAGATCTACAACAGCTTATGCTAGAGTACTAAATGTCAATTATGAATTTGCAGTAGCACTTGGTAGTCAACCTGAAGATCCAATCTTTGAAGATGAACACATGGTTATTTGTAATCTATTGGAACAAGCAACTACCCGGCGTTGTGGGAAATTTGAGAGAATAAGGATTATGTGATTTGTGCTTTGTTTTTTTATATTTAAAATAATGCAAGAACATTTCATTTTAAGGAGATTGACTCGGGAAGCACAGTGTAGGACTAGTAAAATAGTTCTCAAAGGGAAGTTGTTGAAATCCAATGTTGGACGCCATCCTTTGCTTCAAGTTATTGTCGTACAAATTTGGGAATTTAGTTACTCAAGCAACCGAGTCTGAAAGAATACTGTATTTTAGTGGATAATGCCCTCGATGGCCTCATTAAGGAAGTGCACAGTAGATGAATAATCATGTGAAAGTAACCTGGTGCTGGATGTGATACCCAAGTGATAGTGGAGAAACCGGGTGCAATTTTAAGTGTTGAAGGCCTTAAGAAAAAAACTCTTTGAAAAAACGTTTCAAGCAAATGTTATCTTGGATTGATATGCAACACAAGAAATGGTTTAAACAAGGCAAGAAAGAACAATTATCTGTGGCATGCTCCTTGTATACTGGGAAATAATTACTTTGATGTTAGTTGAACATAGCCTATTTTTCCTGATGCCTTGTGCTAATTTTGTTTACCAACAACAAGAAGGTGAGATCAATCAAACGGAAAATAAAATTAAAGAACCAACTAAACTTATTTAAAAGGAAGAAAGGACAAACAGAATGACCTCTCTGGTATGTTTTTCATATAGTAAAAAAATACTATCTTGTTTGTCTAAATGTAGTACACTATTTTGATTGACCTTTTTGTTTATTTATAGCAATTTGACAATTGAGTAGCACACCAGAACTTGGTTCAATAGCCGAGAAAGATTATGGAAGCATTCCAACTGATTACCAAGGTTATTATGGGTTCCTTACAAGTTATATTGCTTTTTCGATGGCATGCTTCATTTGTATTTGAGCTATAGCTAGCATGTCCAGTAAAGCTTAGATGCTTTGTGGGTTTAAATGGTCTTTATTATTCTGAAGAATACTACTATTGGGGAGTTGGAAGCACAAGATGACCTATGGACAACAGGGATATTATTTTAAAGAGTGAATTCCAATTTTTTACCCCCCACTTTGACATTTAATCCCCTCATTTAATAACATTCAAAGTACGCCATTTAGCGGAAGTTTTGCCAATTTTTACCCTCTTTAAAGTATTTTAGGTTGAGGATACTTCCTCTAGTGGATTCTTTTGTAGACAATGTGTTGATGGAGTTAAGTTTAGTATTATGTAGCAGCTGGACACAAATGTCGTGAAGAAGAATGAGGTGTGAACAACTAAATCCTCCTTTTGAAAAAAGGAATATAGAGTTGTGTGATGTGAAGTAGTAGCTCATCAAGGCAAAGTGATGCATACGTTCACCTAACGACTATGAGAAAAAGAATTGTGTTTGGCTACGCCATTCAAGTGGTTTGGGCGCATGATACGAGGGTTCACCTGATAGATCACTAAATGGGATAAAATCTAGTAACTCTTTCACCAAATGGGGTAACAATTGGCAAAGCGTTGTCTAAAAGATCCAGATGAAAAAAATGTTAAATTGTTTGTTGTCAAAATACCAAAGTATATGGTAAAACAGGAATTCACTCTATTTAAATGATGATGAGGAACATTGATAGATTCTAGACCTTTGTAGTTTGTTTTCATAGTTCGGAAGTTTTATTTTAGAACATATTCATAATTTTATAAGTGTTCATGCTTTTTAAAATGTTCAATAATTTTTAAAATGTTTGCAGATTTTAAAAAGGGTTTGTGAATTGAAAAATTGTTCATGAATGTGATAATTTTCTTTACCAATTTCAGAAAATGTTCATGCATTTTAGAAATTTGTTCAATTTTTTAAAGAGGTATGATTTTGACATATATTGACAAATTTAAAGTGTGTTCCCGTAGTCAAAACATATCCATAAATTTGGTAAATACTCATGAGTTAAAAAATAAAAAAGGGAAACAAATATAAAATCAAGCAGGAAAAAAAATCTTGTATAAAAAAACCCCGAATGGAACCTTTCATAAACCAAAAGGATCGTTCTCTGTGTCCGGCCCAAATGCGCTCATGGGGGCCTGCGTTTGCTCGACCTCCACTACGGTATGCGCGGCATATGAATTGCAATAATAAACCTTAGATGAAAAAACAGAATTAATTCCACAACTGAAGAACGGCGCGGCAAGGCGCGCATCAACATGTAGTGTTGATGATGCAGAGTGTCATCTAGTTGGAGCATAGAGCAGCGGACAAGGTCACATAGAGAAATGGCGCCGGTTCAGTTAATCAAGTATATATATCATCGATATCAAATGATCCAAAAGGGCAGATCCAACTAATCTCAGCAATCAAAACAAACCAATCCAACGATTCAGACTGCTCCAATGATGAGCGCTCGACATGTTTAATGTGCAGTTAATATCTTACCAATATTTAGTTTCAGTGCCAATTACATAATTAATAAGTAAATAATATCCTATCTAATAGTTAGGTGCAATCAATATATTGTGTAATATCAATGTGCTTTGTAAGTACGTACTTGCTAGTAGTAAAAAATTCCACTTGGCGGCAGCTACAGGTTTGCAATACTCACTTATAATTAGACTGTAGTCTCGTTTGGCACCTCCGAACTTTTGATCATCCAGAATGGAGATGCAAAGCCATTATTTGTTACTTATTAGGCTGGCCAGGAAGAAGGGTGTTGCAAACATGTCAATCGGGTTACCGAGCAACTCTTCCATTCCCCCTCGAGGGGACCGTGGGGGCACTTCAATGAGCTGGGGGCACTTGCCATGGTTGAGGCTCTAGGAGCAGGGCAAGGGGGAAAGGTCGCTGGCGATAAGAGAAGGAAGCAGGCAGGGTTAAAATGAATCGCTTCATCCGTCGCATTGTATTTAACGTGATAAAGCGCTCGAGTCCCTAGCATTTACGCCATAGGTTTCCCAGGCGCCAGACATTATTTGGGGAACACAGACTGCAGAAAGATCGTCGGGCCTACCACATCCCCGTTAGCGGATATATCGAGATGTGAGGATCAGAACATGAGTCGGTATGGGACCTCGGAGGACAAAGCTTCCCTCGCACGGGGTTAACCTCGGAGAATGGTCACGATCAGGAAAACCAAGAAGACCTAGGAACCGAGCAAGACCTCGGAATTGGAAGCCGGAGTGGAGGATGGAACTCGCCTACGAAGCCGAAGACTCAAACTCATAAAGTTATCCCCAAGAAGATGTCTGATATCCTTCTTGAAGACTAGTTCAGAGGCTACTGTTAGTGTCCTGGATTAGGGTGTGTGTGCCATGTCAGTCCGCCAACTATGGGCCGGGTCGAAGACCCATCGACGACTGATGAATGGGGAAAGGATCAATATGGTTGACTAGGAGGGGGGGGGGGCGAATAGGCAACTACCAATTTTTAGCTTTTTTTAACAAATTAGGTTTAACAACAAATAGGTTGTCTAGATATGCAACTAGGTGAACAACCTATATGATGCTAGCAACAACAACACAAGCAAGCAAGAGATACTGCACAAGTAAAGCTTGCACAAAGTAGAGGTAAGAAGTAACCACAAGTGGAGCTGGTGAAGATGAGGATGTGTTACCAAAGTTCCTTCCCAAAGTACGTCTCCGTTGGAGCGGTGTGGAGGCACAATGCTCCCTAAGAAGCCACTAGGGCCACCGTATTCTCCTCACGCCCTCGCACAATTCAAGATGTCGTGATTCCAGTAGTGGTGCCCTTGAAGGCGGCAACCAGACCTTTACAAAAAAGGCTGGGGCTCTCTCCACAACCGAATTGGAGGCTCCCAACACCACCACGAAGCTTCACCACAATGGAATGTGGCTCCAAGGTGACCTCAACCGTCTAGCGTGCTCAAACACCCAAGAGTAACAAGATCCGCAAGGGATTAGTGGGGGGAATCAATTTTTTCTTGGTGGAAGTGTAGATCTAGGCCTTCTCAAGCAATCCCTAAAGAATCAACAAGTTTGATTGGCTAGGGAGAGAGATCGGCGAAAATAAGCTTGAGAGCAACAATGGAGCTTCGGGGAGGAAGAGGTAAGTCAACTTGGGAGAAAATGACTCCCTTTTATAGTGGGGAATGAAATCCAACTGTTATTATAAGTGCATCTAGTGCCCCTGATACGTCTCCAATGTATCTATAATTTTTTATAGTTCCATGCTATTATATTATCTGTTTTGGATGTTTTATATGCATTAATATACTATTTTATATTATTTTGGGGACTAACCTATTAACCTAGAGCCCAGTGCCAGTTCCTGTTTTTTCCTTGTTTTTGAGTTTCGCGGAAAAGGAATACCAAACGGAGTCCAAATGGAATGAAACCTTCGCGATCATTTTTCTTGGACCAGGAGACAACCGGGAGACTTGGAGATGAAGTCGGAGGAGCCACGAGACGGCCACAAGGATGAATGGAGCGCCCCACCCTTGTGGGCCCCCTGTGCACCTCCTGGCCTAATTCTTTCGCCTATATATTCCCAAATATCCCCAAACCACCAGAGGCATCCACGAAAACACTTTTCCACCGCCGCAACCTTCTGTACCCGTGAGATCCCATCTAGGGACCTTTTCCGGCACCCTGCTGGAGGGGGATTCGATCACGGAGGGCTTTTACATCAACTCCATTGCCCTTCCAATGAAGCGTCAGTAGTTTACCACAGACCTATGGGTCCATAGCTAGTAGCTAGATGGCTTCTTATCTCTCTTTGATTCTCAATACCATGTTCTCCTTGATGTTCTTGGAGATCTATTCGATGTAATACTTTTTTTTGCGGTGTGTTTGCCGAGATCCGATGAATTGTGGATTTATGATCAGCTTATCTATGAATATTATTTGAATCTTCTCTGAATTCTTTTATGCATGATTTGATATTTTTGTAATTCTCTTCGAATTATTGGTTTGGTTTGGCCAACTAGATTGGTTTTTCTTGCAATGGGAGAAGTGCTTAGCTTTGGGTTCAATCTTGCGGTGTCCTTTCCAGTGACAGTAGGGGCAGCAAGGCACGTATTGTATTGTTGCCATCAAGGATAAAAAGATGGGGTTTTCATCATATTGCTTGAGTTAATTCCTCTACATCATGTCATCTTACTTAACGCGTTACTTTGTTCTTTATGAACTTAGTACTCTATATGCATGCTGGATAGCGGTCGATGTGTGGAGTAATAGTAGTAGATGTAGAATCGTTTCGGTCTACTTGAAACAGACGTGATGCCTTGATACGTCTGCGTCGTATCTAATTTTTTATTGTTTCATGCCAATATTATACCACTTTCACGTACTTTTGGCAACTTTTTATATTATTTATTGGACTAACCTATTGATCCAGTGCCCAGTGCCAGTTCCTGTTTTTTGCATGCTTTTTGTGTCGCAGAAAATCCATATCAAACGAAGTCCAAATGCAATAAAATTTCATGGAGAATTATTTTGGAATATATGTGATTTTTGGGAGTTGGAATCACCGCAAACGGAGGCCCACACAGCCCACAAGACACCAGGGTGCGCCAGAGGCCCCTGGCGCGTGGTGGTGGGTTGTGCCCTCCTCGAACGTCGGTTGGGGCTCTCCTTCGGGCGCAAGGAAGGTTATATCCGTAAAAAATCATGTTAAAATCTCAGCGCAATCGGAGTTACGGATCTCCCGGAATATAAGAAACGGTTTTCGGCCAGATGAGAAGAACGCGATACAGAAGAGAACAGAGAGGGAGATCCAATCTCGGAGGGGCTCCCGCCCCTCCGCCGCCATGGAGGCCATGGACTAGAGGGGGGACTCTCCTCCCACCTAGGGGGGAGGCCAAGGAAGAAGAAGAAGGAGGGGGGCTCTCTCCCCCTCTCTCTCGTTGGCGCCGGAGTGCCGCCGGGGCTAGGATCGTGACGGCGATCTACATCAACAACCTTGCTACCGTCAACACCAACTTTCTCCCCCTATATGCAGTGGTGTAACACCTATTCTCCCCGCTGTAATCTCTACTTAAACATGGTGCTCAACTCCATATATTATTTCCCAATGATCTATCGTTATCCTATGATGTTTGAGTAGATCCGTTTTGTCCTATGGGTTAATTGTGATCTTGGTTGGTATGATTGCATATTTTATTTATGGTGATGTCCTACTGCGCCCTCAGCCTCGGGCAAATGTTAGGGCCCCCCGCTGTAGGGTGTTGCAATATGTTCATGATTCTCTTATGGTGGGTTGCGAGAGTGACAGAAGCTTAAACCCGAGTAGGTGGGTTATGGCGTATGGGAGTAAAGAGGACTTGATACTTAATGATCTTTAGTAGTTGCGGATTCTTGCTAGGGGTCCAATCATAAGTGCATATGATCCAAGTAGAGAAAGTATGTTAGCTCATGCCTCTCCCTCATATAAAATTACAAGAATGATTACCGGTACTTGTTATCGATTGCCTAGGGACAAATGACTTGCTTGTTGACAAAAGCTCTCTACTAAAACTAACTTAGTTGTGTCTTTATCTAAACATCCCCTAGATTTTATTTACGTGCTCTTTATTATCTTGCAAACATATCCTATCACACCTATAAAGTACTTCTAGTTTCATACTTGTTCTAGGTAAAGCGAACGTCAAGTGTGCGTAGAGTTGTATCGGTGGTCGATAGAACTTGAGGGAATATTTGTTATACCTTTAGCTCCTCGTTGGGTTCGACATTCTTACTTATCGAAAGAGGCACAATTGATCCCCTATACTTGTGGGTTATCAAGACCTTTTTCTGGCGCCATTGGCGGGGAGCAATAGCGTGGGGTGAATATTCTCGTGTGTGCTTGTTTGCTTTATCACTAAGTATTTTTTATTTCCTGTTCTAAGTAGTTCTCTATCTTTAGTTATGGATATGGAACACGAAACACCAAAAAATTAGTGGTACTTTCTACTCATGGAGATGGGGAACCTCCTAAAACCCTCGATGCTCGTTATGTGAGAGATATTATGCACTACTTTGATAACCCTGAGAAAACCCCATTCAACTATATAATGGAAGTAACGTTGGATCAACATGAATACTTTAGGGATTATCGATTGACACAAATAGGGAAACTTTTATGGGATCAAATTTATATGTTGCATTGGTATGCTCGGGATTTATGCTAGAGATATGATTATACTTGTTGTTCTAGGATGAATGCTCCACACCTTCCCTTTTCATGCAAATTTAATGATAATGAAACCTTAGCTTCTTATGCTAATGGTATATATGATTACTATGATGTGGAAAGAATAGAAGAATTTGTTGCTATTAAGGGTGCTTATGAAATTGAATCTTTGTTTGAAAAGTTTGAAGCTTTTGATGATGATGTTTATATACCTGAAAATTTTGCCATCCTTAAATATTGCTATGATAATTATAAATATAATTCCGATATTGATGAATTTATTGAGAAAATCTCCGCTGTCCGAGAAGAGACTAATATTTCGCAGGAGTCTATTGAAGAAGCACTGGTACGTGTCGGTGCTATACAAACGGTTTTTAACCCCTTTCAGCGACGGCATTTGGAACCATCGCCAAGTGAGTGTGGGCGATAGGGGGGGGGGGTCCTTCCCACACGACCCAGAAACCGTCGGGGATAGGCCCTCCTGGGACACCAAATGAGCTCGTGTGCGATCGGGCGAGGCATCGAAACCCAATCGTTTCCGTAGGTATGTACATCCCACATGGTGAATCCCAGAAAATCATTTCCGTAGGTATGTACATCCCACACGGTGAATCCCAGAAAATCATATTCGTAGGTATGTACATCCCACACGGTGAATCCTAGAAAAACATTTCCGTAGGTATGTATATCACACACAATTCTTTGGGTGGAAACATTTGTGCAAGGTGGCCTAACGCAAACAGTTCGCTGCCGGAAGCCGTGTGTGATTGTTAGTCGATCGAACACGCCTACATTCTAGAAACCGTGCGGGTTGTTTGAGTTCATAGCGCACGGTGCTGTCTGATTAACCGTCTGCAATAGAAAACCCCAATAAGAAGGGTAATTAACCTATTATTGATAATCCATGTACTAATCAAACTGATATTTCTTATAAAACACGCCAGATATTTCATATCCGTATAAAAGCAACCAGGATTTCGTAATCGAATTACATCAGGTAGCTTCGGCACTCAGTTACGCCATTACACAATAGCAACAAGTTTCACATGCAACATCAAAAACCTTTGGAAAGTAGCATCATACACGGTAAATAGAAAGATGAATCTCGTTTGGGAAACTGCAGAAGCGAAAGGCAAATATTGAGCCTTCAGTGATGTTGAATGTCCTTGCAACTTTAGGCCAGTGGCTATGGATAATTGCCCGCCCAACCCTCGTCCTCTTCAGCAAGACTTCAATATTTTATCGTGGGTGTTGAATGAATACCTTCCTCGCCTCTTGACCATGCAGGTGGTTTGAGAGGTAATCATCGGTGAACTGCTTTGAAAAGTACTGAAAACAAAGCTATGCATAAATCGCTGTTGTAAATTTTGAAATGGTGCAAGGGGTAAAAACAAGGTAAAAGAGTTGGTACCATCCTATAGTTGACTGATGTCTTCTTCATTGTGCAAACAAATATCTTGCTATTATTCGTCACACGTTTCTTCATCCTAACAATCTTTCTGAGTTTCTTGACTTGACTGATATTCATGGACATCTCATTTTCCCATATGCAAAATGGGTCAAAAGTGGGTCTAAGCCTCTGACAGCAGGAACTACATGTGCAAGACCAAATTGTAAGAAACCTAAATATTAGAATGATTCCTGCAACTGCACAATAATGTGCTATTAGCCAAAGGACCCTGCTTGAACAAACCTCGATGGTAAACCGCATTGTCTCCCATTGTTTCCCTGCAACACACATAAGGAAGATCTTGATCAGGTTAACTGAGAGTTGCCATACTATCAGTAGAATATGTATTGAGTACAACCAAATTTGATTGGTGTCACATGCATAACAATACAAAATTGTACCCACAGCAAATGAAAATCAAATTGCAGAACTGAAGCAAACAGTTAAATGGACAGCAGACCAAATGAACCAAAATAGTTGACTAAGCACGACATTGCAGAATAGAAACATGTACTAGAAGATAAGACAGTTAACAAAACAAAGAATGCTTGAGAACAATACTACGAAATGTAGCAATTGTTGGACCAAAGTGTTAACTGAACATTACATTTCAGAGGACCAAACTGTTAACTGGACATCAGATTGCATATTAACATTACAGAGGACAAATCACTAGAAGGCACTGGCGGTGGCCTCGAGAAAACAACACGAACTATATTTTAAAGTAGATAACCGCGTGGCGGTGTCGACGGTGGCCTCGAAGACGAGGTGCTCCTCCAAGATCTGGTGGTCGACACGCATGGCAGCCATAGCGATCTCGTGCGCGCCTGCGGCCGCATGCT
This sequence comes from Aegilops longissima, assembly GCA_021605205.1. Taxonomy (NCBI): domain Eukaryota; kingdom Viridiplantae; phylum Streptophyta; class Magnoliopsida; order Poales; family Poaceae; genus Aegilops; species Aegilops longissima. The sequence goes on from CM038679.1 coordinate 419,412,240, forward strand.
ACTGAGCTCCATGTTATACTGCATGCAAAATGGCTGTGGGCGGCGCTTAATTGGAGGAGGGGGGCATTGATTTTGGTGGAAGGTGTCGCGCCGTCGGTCGGGGCATGTGGGACGGGAAATGAGGAGGATGGTGTGGGTGGGGTGTGGATTACCTAACCATATCGACGAGCGTGCGTAGCAAGAAGAAGGGTCGGCGGCGAGGAGGCCGCGCAGCAAGAAGAAGGGTCGTCGGTGAGGAGGCGGCGCTGCAAGAAGAAGGGTCGCCCGCGAGGAGGCGGCGCTGCAAGAAGAAGGGTAGCCGGCGAGGAGGTGGCTCTACAAGAAGAAGGGTCACCGACGAGGATGCTGAGCTGCCAGTAAGCAGCAGTGAAGGTTTGAACTTGGAAAGCAAGGAGGAACAGTGGAAATGTGGTTTCTGGTAGGAGGGAGGGGACGGGGAGATAGATATTTCCGCGTTGGCAAAATTTTTTCGCTTAGTGCCGCGATAAACTGGCGCGCAAGTGTGGTTCAAGCGGGGGCAGTGGACTATAGATGACGAAGCTTCCTGCGTAAGTCAGACAAGACAATGTGCCAAGATATTTTATATCGCATCCCACATGATTCTTTCTAGTAAACTGTTTGTGGTATACCTGATTTTTTCATTATGTTTTGAAAGACAAAATGGTGTTACGGAGGGAAATGATGGTGTTTGAATTGCTAGAACATTTACGTACAATGAACATGCAACTAGTACATGAGTGTCGTGTTTAAATTTGGAATTATTCCCGGTTCGTTTGGCATTTTTATGCATTAATTGAGTTTCTATGCTTTTAATGTGCATAATTCAAATTTGAACTACAAGCACATGCTCCAATGCACCAAAGTTTGTTGAAAAATCACATCTGTATCGTTGGGTGAATTTACAGGTCCCATGCAAGAAATGGGAATGAAATTCAAACATCTGGGCGTCGTGGCTCGACCGGAAAGATTGAGAAACTTGGTTTTTTAATTCCTGTAAATCCAATGCATGGTGACATGACATGGCACCAATATGCTGTGGTAATTTTTTTGGCCGAATTGGGACAAGCTTTGGTGTAAGCTTCTTGCAAACCGGAGCTTCCCTCAAGAAGGCTCATGGTTCCGAGAGGAAACGTGTCACCTCCGTGTGTGAAACGACATACGTACACTGCCTTCTCCCGCCTTAATTTTAGTCACTTGCAGATTAGACCAAATAGAAGTATCGTGCTAAATTTTGGAATTATTCTGGGTTCGTTTTGCCTTTTTTATACACTAATTGAGTTTCTGGAAATTTAATGTGCATAATTCAAATTTGAACTACAAGCAGATGCTCCAGTGCACCAAAGTTGGTTAAAAATCACATGTGTGTCTTTAGGTGACTTTATAGGTCCCATGCAAGAAATGGGAATGAAATTCAAACATCTGGGCGTCATGGCTCGGCCGGAAAAATTGAGAAACTTGGTTTTTTAATCCTGTAAATCCAAAACACGCCTGAAAATCATGAAACTTGGGATGGTGTCATGACATGGCACCAACATGCTGCGGTAATTTTTTTGGCCGAATTGGGACAAGCTTTGGTGTAAGCTTCTTGCAAACCGGAGCTTCCCTCAAGAAGGCTCGTGGCTCCGAGAGGGAACGTGTCACCTCCGTGTGCGAAACGACATACATACACTGCCTTCTCTCGCCTTAATTTCTTTACACAGGCAGATTAGACCAAATAGAAGTATCATGCTACATTTTGGAATTATTCCGGGTTTGTTTTGCCTTTTTTATACATTAATTCAGTTTTTGCGCATTTAATGTGCATAATTCAAATTTGAACTACAAGCACATGCTCCAGTGCACCAAAGTTGGTTGAAAAATCACATGTGTGTCTTTGGGTGAATTTATAGGTCCCATGCAAGAAATGAGAATGAAATTCAAACATCTGGGCGTCGTGGCTCGACCGGAAAGATTGAGAAACTTGGTTTTTTAATTCCTGTAAATCCAAAACACGCCTGAAAATCATGAAACATGGCATGGTGTCATGACACGGCACCAACATGCTGCAGTAAATTTTCTGGCCGAATTGGGACAAGCTTTGGTGTAAGCTTCTTGCAAACCGGAGCTTCCCTCAAGAAGGCTCGTGGCTCCGAGAGGGAACGTGTCACCTACGTGTGCGAAACAAGATACGTACACTGCCTTCTTCCGCCTTAATTCTTTTACACAGGCATATTAGACCAAATAGAAGTATCGTGCTAAATTTTGGAATTATTACAGGTTCGTTTGGCCTTTTTATACATTAATTGAGTTTTTGCGCATTTAATGTGCTTAATTCAAATTTGAACTACAAGCACATACTCCAGTGCACCAAAGTTGGTTGAAAATCACATCTGTGTTCTTGGGTGAATTTATAGGTCACATGCAAGAAATGGGAATGAAATTCAAACATCTGGGCGTCGTGGCTCGGCCGAAAAGATTGAGAAACTTGGTTTTTTAATTCCTGTAGATCCAAAACACGCGTGAAAATCATGAAACTTGGCATTGTGTCATGACATGGCACCAACATGCTGCGGTAATTTTTTTGGCCGAATTGGGACAAGCTTTGGTGTAAGCTTCTTGCAAACCGGAGCTTTCCTCAAGAAGGCTCATGGTTCCGAGAGGGAACATGTCACCTCCGTGTGTGAAACGACATACGTACACTGCCTTCTCCCGCCTTAATTTTTGTACACTTGCAGATTAGACCAAATATAAGTATCGTGCTAAATTTTGGAATTATTCTGGGTTCGTTTTGCCTTTTTTATACACTAATTGAGTTTCTGAAAATTTAATGTGCATAATTCAAATTTGAACTACAAGCACATGCTCCAGTGCACCAAAGTTGGTTAAAAATCACATGTGTGTCTTTGGGTGACTTTATAGGTCCCATGCAAGAAATGGGAATGAAATTCAAACATCTGGGCATCATGGCTCGGCCGGAAAGATTGAGAAACTTGGTTTTTTAATCCTGTAAATCCAAAACACGCCTGAAAATCATGAAACTTGGGATGGTGTCATGACAAGGCACCAACATGCTGCGGTAATTTTTTTTGCCGAATTGGGACAAGCTTTGGTGTAAGCTTCTTGCAAACCGGAGCTTCCCTCAAGAAGGCTCGTGGCTCCGAGAGGGAACGTGTCACCTCCGTGTGGGAAACGACATACGTACACTGCCTTCTCTCGCCTTAATTTCTTTACACAGGCAGATTAGACCAAATAGAGGTATCATGCTAAATTTTGGAATTATTCCGGGTTCGTTTTGCCTTTTTTATACATTATTTCAGTTTTTGCGCATTTAATGTGCATAATTCAAATTTGAACTACAAGCACATGCTCCAATGCACCAAAGTTGGTTGAAAAATCACATGTGTGTCTTCGGGTGAATTTATAGGTCCCATGCAAGAAATGAGAATGAAATTCAAACATCTGGGCGTCGTGGCTCGGCCGGAAAGATTGAGAAACTTGGTTTTTTAATTCCTGTAAATCCAAAACACGCCTGAAAATCATGAAACATGGCATGGTGTCATGACACGGCACCAACATGCTGCGGTAATTTTTTTGGCCGAATTGGGACAAGCTTTGGTGTAAGCTTCTTGCAAACCGGAGCTTCCCTCAAGAAGGCTCGTGGCTCCGAGAGGGAACGTGTCACATACGTGTGCGAAACAAGATACGTACACTGGCTTCTTCCGCCTTAATTCTTTTACACAGGCATATTAGACCAAATAGAAGTATCGTGCTAAATTTTGGAATTATTACATGTTCGTTTGGCCTTTTTTATACATTAATTGAGTTTTTGCGCATTTAATGTGCTTAATTCAAATTTGAACTACAAGCACATGCTCCAGTGCACCAAAGTTGGTTGAAAATCACATCTGTGTCCTTGGGTGAATTTATAGGTCACATGCAAGAAATGGGAAGGAAATTCAAACATCTGGGCGTCGTGGCTCGGCCGAAAAGATTGAGAAACTTGGTTTTTTAATTCCTGTAGATGCAAAACACGCGTGAAAATCATGAAACTTGGCATTGTGTCATCACATGGCACCAACATGCTGCGGTAAATTTTTTGGCCGAATTGGGACAAGCTTTGGTGTAAGCTTCTTTCATACCAGAGCTTCCGCCAAGAAGGATCGTGGTCCGAGAGGGAACGTGTCACCTCCGTGTGCGAAACGAGATACGTACACTGCCTTCTCCCGCCTTAATTTTTTTACACAGGTAGATTAGACCAAATAGTATTATCGTGCTAAATTTTGGAAATTATTCCGGGTTCGTTTGGCCTTTTTTATACATTAATTGAGTTTCTGCGCATTTAATGTGCATAATTCAAATTTAAACTAAAAGCACATCCTCTAGTGCACCAAAGTTGGTTGAAAAATTACATGTGTGTCCTTGGTTGAATATATAGGTCCCATGCAAGAAATGAGAATGAAATTCAAACATCTATGCGTCGTGGCTTGGCCGGAAAGATTGAGATACTTGGTTTTTTAATTCTTGTAAATCCAAAATACGCGTGAAAATCATGAAACTTGGCATGGTGTCATGACATGGCACCAACATGCTGCGGTAAATATTTTGGCCGAATTGGGACAAGCTTTGGTGTAAGCTTCTTTCAAACCGGAGCTTTCCTCAAGAAGGCTCATGGTTCCGAGAGGGAGCGTGTCACTTCCATGTGCGAAACGAGATACATACACTGCCTTCTCCCGCCTTAATTTTTTTACACAGGCAGATATGACCAAATAGAAGTATCGTGCTAAAGTTTGGAATTATTTCAGGTTTGTTTGGCCTTTTTTATACATTAATTGAGTTTCTGCACATTTAATGTGCATAATTCAAATTTGAACTACAAGCACATGCTCCACTGCACCAAAGTTGGTTGAAAAATCACATGTGTGTCCTTGGGTGAATTTATAGGTCCCATGCAAGAAAAGGGAATGAAATTCAAACATCTCAACGTCGTGGCTCGGCCAGAAAGATTAAGAAACTTGGTTTTTAATTTCTGTAAATCCAAAACACGCCTGAAAATCATGAAACCTTGCATAGTGTCATGACATGGAACCAACATGCTGCGGTAATTTTTTTGGCTGAATTGGAACAAGCTTTAGTGTAAGCTTCTTGCAAACCGGAGCTTCCATCAAGAAGGCTCATGGTTCTGAGAGGGAACGTGTCACCTCCGTGTGTGAAACGAGATACGTACACTGCCTTCTCCCGCCTTATTTTTTTACACAGGCAAATTAGACCAAATATAAGTATCGTGCTTAATTTTGAAATTATTCCGGGTTAGTTTGGCGTTTTTATACATTAATTGATTTTCTGCATATTTAATGTGCATAATTCAAATTTGAACTACAAGCACATGCTCGAGTGCACCAAAGTTGGTTAAAAAATCACATGTGTGTCCTTGGGTGAATTTATAGGTCCCATGCAAGAAATGGAATGAAATTCAAACATCTGGGCATCGTGGCTCGGCCGGAAATATTGAGAAACTTGGTTTTTTAATTCCTGTAAATCCCAAACACGCATGAAAATCATGAAACTTGGCATGGTGTCATGACATGGCACCAACATACTGCGGTAAATATTTTGGCCGAATTGGGACAAGCTTTGGTGTAAGCATCTTTCAAACCGGAGCTTCCCTCAAGAAGGTTCGTGGTTTCGAGAGGGAATGTGTCACCCCCGTGTGTGAAACGAGATACAAACACTGCCTTCTCCCGCCTTAATTTTTTTACACAGGCAGATATGACCAAATAGAAGTATCGTGCTAAAATTTGGAATTATTTCGGGTTCGTTTGGCCTTTTTTATACATTAATTGAGTTTCTGCGCATTTAATGTGCATAATTCAAATTTGAACTACAAGCACATGCTCTAGTGCACCAAAGTTGGTTGAAAAATCACATGTGTGTCCGTGGGTGAAAATTTATAGGTCCCATGCAAGAAATGGGAATGAAATTCAAACATCTCGACGTCGTGGCTCGGCCAGAAAGATTAAGAAACTTGGTTTTTTAATTTTTGTAAATCCAAAACACGCCTGAAAATCATGAAACCTTGCACGGTGTCATGACATGGAACCAACATGCTGCAGTAATTTTTTTGGCTGAATTTGAACAAGCTTTGGTGTAAGCTTCTTGCAAACCGGAGCTTCCCTCAAGAAGGCTCATGGTTTTGAGAGGGATCGTGTCACCTCCGTGTGCGAAACGAGATACGTACACTGCCTTCTCCCGCCTTATTTTTTTTACACAGGCGGATTAGACCAAATATAAGTATCGTGCTTAATTTTGGAATTATTCCGGGTTAGTTTGACATTTTTATACATTAATTGAGTTTCTGCATATTTAATGTGCATAATTCAAATTTGAACTACAAGCACATGCTCCAGTGTACCAAAGTTGGTTAAAAATCGCATGTGTGTCCTTGGGTGAATTTATAGGTCCCATGCAAGAAATGAGAATGAAATTCAAACATGTGGGCGTTGTGGCCCGGCCGGAAAGATTGAGAAACTTGTTTTTTTAATTCCTGTAAATCCAAAACACGCCTGAAAATCATGAAACTTGGCATGGTGTCATGACATGGCACCAACATGCTGCGGTAATTTTTTTGGCCGAATTGGGAGAAGCTTTGGTGTAAGCTTCTTGAAAACCGGAGCTTCCCTCAAGAAGGCTCATGGTTCCGAGAGGGAACGTGTCACCTCCGTGTGTGAAACGAGATACATACACTGCCTTCTCCCGCCTTAATTTTTGTACACTGGCAGATTAGACCAAATAGAAGTATCATGCTAATTTTTGGAATTATTCCGGGTTCGTTTGGCCTTTTTATACATTAATTGAGTTTTTGCGCATTTAATGTGCTTAATTCAAATTTGAACTACAAGCACATGCTCCAGTGCACCAAAGTTATTTGAAAAATCACATGTGTGTACTTGGGTGAATTTCTAGGTCCCATGCAAGAAATGGGAATGAAATTCAAACATCTCGGCGCCGTGGCTCGGCCGAAAAGTTTAAAAAACTTGGGTTTTTAATTCCTGTAAATCAAAAACACGACTGAAAATCATGAAACTTGGCATGGTGTCATGACATGGCACCAACATGCTCTGGTAATTTTTCTATCTGATTTGCGAAGGCGCACACATTAACAATGAACGAAGTCATTTTGGAACAAGTGTTGTCACGTTACAAATCGGAAACACAAGTATTATTGAAACCGTGGGCGTTCTACTTACCAATTACGTGCCGCCACGCGTCCTCTTTTTTAATTGGCTAGGAGGTGTCGTGTGGGGTAGCTATTTGAGTACGGGAGGCGTGCGATCAGACCCCTACGCGTGCTCATCGGGAGGAGAGCCCTTTGACCGCTACCCGCCGCTCACCTCCCTCCCAACGTCTCCATTAATGGTGCCTGAGCCCCTGTTCTACGGCGTGGCTATATGTCTCATTGGACTGAGATTTAAGAGAGAAAAATGAAAACTGAAAAGAAAGTTTTGCATGGATCTTGATGTAAGATCTGACGGACCTACATAGCATCGACTGCGACTTATAGCAAGGAAGATGAATATAAGGACGATGATAGTGAATAATAATTGTCTTACATATTTAGAAACATAATTAAAAAAAAGCCACATGCGACAACGCCCGAAATACACAAGGGCAAAAGAAGAAGGAAGACAACGATCTGGCTCGCTGATCTCTACGTTGCTGCAGGCCGAGGGAACTAGTCTCCGCGGCGAGCGGCGATGAGCTCTTTCTTGTCCTCAAGATGTTGCTTGAGGGCATCCACGGATTCCTCCACCAGCCTTCTGCACTCGATGCGCAGCATGGCATTCTCGTCCATAAGTTTCTCGACGATGATGCTGGTCCTCTTCAACAAGGCAGTGGTCTCCTCCTGCTGCTCCGCACTTCCGACGATCTTCACCCTCAGTTGGTCGTGCTCGGCCCGGAGCTTCGCATTGCTCTCATTTAGTTGCCGATGACGCCGGTAGCCTGTTCAAACGAGGCTTTCATGTCGTCCTACAACCTCGCCCAGCTGGAGATCTGATCCATCTGGCTAAGGACGATGGCATGCATGCGCCTGTAACAGTCCTCACCTGCCCGCGAGACATTTTCCCAAGTTGCCGTGGAGCAGAGGACATCTCTGCTGCATTTGCGGCGCGGCGGGACATCTCTTCTGCTTTTGCGGCGCGGCCGGACCAGTCTGCTACATCGACGGCGCGGCGGGACCTCCGTGCTGCTCCGGCGGCGCGGCGGGACCTCTTCGCTGCTACGGCCGCGTGGCGGGACATATTGGCTTCTTTTGCGGCAAGGCGGGACATCTCTCGCGCTTCCGCTTCCATGCTCTCTTCTCCCTGGTGGCAATCTCTCAACCCAGAACTCACGCTGGCCATGGCACACGCAAGGGAACGATGATGAATGACTTGTTTGTTTTTGTGGATGAGGAGTTGAGGAGGAATGTGCAGTCATCTTGGAGTAGTAGTATGTATAACCGAGTACTAATAATACGCTCCTAAGTGGGAAACCGTTTAGGTTTTGATCGATGTGAACAGGTTTGCAATTTGGAATGTGACGAGACGCATGCTCAAAATTTATTGACGGTTCTATAATTTCTAAGTGCGGCACTATTCTCGGACGGTGTAACATGGGTACGCTTTCTCGGCCGCGTATGTGGCGTTTCTGTTCTGTTGCCTAATCGCAAACAGTTAATCCTTCTGAAGCGTATGCCCTCAATCGCACACTATCAAAAAGTAATGCGGTAGACCTTCTTTAACATGTGTTAAAAACAAAAAAAATCAAAACAAGGAACTTTAGGTTAATTCACTGATGGGATGTGTCATAAATGTCCTTAATGGACATTTAAGATACATCCCATCAGTGGGATTAACATCAAGACATCTTCCCACCTGGTCACCCATCTCATGCCTACTCCAGCCTGAGCATAGTTAACTTGAGAGTTCTCTTAGATGAGCTACTGGTGGAACAGCTAGTCCTTGCTGATATAGAATGCCCTCTTCTATCCTTATGGCGTACCCGGATGACCGCCCGTCGCCCAATGGCCAATATATGCTGTGTAGACAGAGCATATCACATACGTCTTATTAGAAGCAATCGTCTGTGTTATTATCGGTCTTCGCACACATTTCTGATTACAGACCTGTTTGCCGCGTATCACACACATCTTGATATATTGAACCGTTTATGTTCTCTTGTCTCAACGCAAACAGTTCATCCGAGTGAACCGCATGCCGTATATCGCACACACCTTGATCTGGCTGACCGTTTCTTTTGTGTTGCCTAATCACAAATAGTTCATCCGAGTGAACCGTAAGCCGTATATCGCACACGCCTTCATCTGGCTGCCCGTTTCTTTTGTATTTCCACATCACAAACAGTTAATTGAACTGAACCGTATGCCCAGCATCACGCACGCAACAATAATCTGAACCGTGTTTGATGCATCCTCCATTGCAAACATTTTGCACCTTTTTGACAGTTTTTTACACCACCCTTTGCGATTATGGCATCACACACAGTTTCGTCGAAGGGTCTCTGATTGTAGTGTCGCGTTAGCAGCAACTTGCAGTAGTGAAGGAATTGATGAAACTGTGAGCTCATTGGATGAAAAAGATGATGAGGAGAGCGAAGAACAAAAGGAGGAAGAGCGGATTAGCTACCCGTGCCCACCTTCTAATGAGAGTAACTCTTCAACTCATATGTTATTTAATGCCCCTTCATTCTTACCGAAGGATGAATGCTATGATAATTGCTATGATCCCGTTGATTCATTTGAGATATCCCTTTTCGATGAACTTGATGCTTGTTATGCTTGTGGCCAAGATGCCAATACGAATTATGATTATGGAGATGAACTTGCTATAGTTCCTTATGTTAAGCATTGTTGCTGTTGCACCCACACATGATAGTCCTATTATCTTTTTGAACTCTCCAAACTATAATATATTGGAGAAGTTTGCACTTATTAAGGATTACATTGATGGGTTGCGCTCTACCACTACACATGATAATTTTGATGAGTATAATATGCATGTGCTTGCTGCTCCTACTTGCAATTATTATGAGACATGAACTATATCTCCACCTCTTTATGTTCCCAACACGAAAAAATTGCAAGAAACTGGTTATGCTATGTATTGGCCTTTACTTGATGTGCATGAATTGTTCTTGTATGACATGCCGATGCATAGGAAGAGAGTTAGAATTCGTCATTTCTTGATATATGTTTATTTGTGCTCACTACTAAATGCCAAATCATTGTTAATTAAAATTGGCTTTGATATACCTTGGGATCCGGGTGGATCCATTACTTGAGCACTTTATGCCTAGCTTAATGGCTTTAAAGAAAGCGCTGCCTGGGAGACAACCCGGGAGTTTTAGAGAGTCATTTATTTATGTTGAGTGCTTTATATAGTTTAAAAACAAAAAAATAGGGGGGAACCTTAAAACTTCACAAAAAGAAAAGCGAAAGTGAGAGAGACGAGCATTGTGAAAGTGGGGGACGTCCTTGAACTTTGTTCATGCTCATGGAAACTTCGTGAATCTTAATTACAGAAAATTTTCAACAAAAATAATTTTCCCATTTTACAAATCCATTATATTATAAAAATAATGTGCCAAGATTTGCCTTTAGGATGTTTAGATTGCTAGTTGGTTTGTGCGGTGCAAAACAGAAACTTTGGCAGTAGTGCGTGATTTTACATTTTTTACTGGAACGTCGAACGGTTCTGAAACTTTTTGCACTGTCTTGATATACAAATTGTTTATTTTTCCTATTTGTTTCAGAATTTTTAAAGTTACATAAGTATGGTGGATGTTCAAATCTTTACAGACTGTCGTGTTTTCACAGATTGCTGTTATAGCTTCATTATTTGCGTATGTTTGAATTCTTGTTGAAGCCTCCTTGACTTGGGGCCATAGAATTGTGATAGCATACAGTGGGTAATGTTTGTTTATAATTATACAACAATGTTACAGCAGTACATGATGGGATTTCATTGCCATACTCACTAACCCCGCCACTAAAAGTTCGGTTAAGTTTTATGTGGATGAAGTGTTCGAAGATCGAGGAGGTCTCGATGTGAGGAGAAGGAGGAGAGGCAAGAGCTCAAGCTTGGGGATGCCCAAGGCACCCCAAGTAAATATTCAAGGAGACTCAAGCGTCTAAGCTTGGGGATGCCCCGGAAGGCATCCCATCTTTGTTCAACAAGTACCAGTATGTTATCGGATTTAGTTCATTCATGTGATATGTGCAAATCTTGGAGCGTCTTTTGCATTTAGTTTTCAATTTTCTTTTATGCACCATGCTGGTATGAGATAGTCCATGGTTTATTTATAGAATGCTCATTGCACTTCACTTATATCTTTTTAGTATGGCTTTATAGAATGCTTCATGTGCTTCACTTATATCATTTGAAGTTTGGATTGCCTGTTTCTCTTCACATAGAAAACCATTGCTTGAAGAATGCTCTTTTGCTTCACTTATACTTATTAGAGAATGATCTTTTGTAGAAAGAATTAAACCCTCATGCTTCACTTAGATCTATTTAGAGAGTCAAAAGGAATTTGGTCAATTTCATGGTTAGTCATAAAATCCTACATAAAACTTATGGATCACTGAATATGATATATTTGATTCCTTGCAATAGTTTTGCGATATAGAGATGGAATATGTGGGAGTTACTAGTAAATTGTTATGTTTAGTAAGAATATTGGTGTTAAGGTTTGTGATTTCCGAAGCATGCATGCATAGTCTCTCGTTATGCTATGAAGTTGGAGCATGATTTATTATTGATTGTCCTCCTTATGAGTGGAGGTCGGGGACAAGCGATGGTATTTTCCTACCAATCTATCCCCTAGGGGCATGCGTAGTAGTACTTTGCTTCGAGGGCTAATAAACTTTTGCAATAAGTATATGAGTTCTTTATGACTAATGTGAGTCCATGGATTATACGCACTCTTACCTTTCCGCAATTTGCTAGCTTCTACGGTACCGTGCATTGCCCTTTCTCACCTCGAGAGTCGGTGCAAACTTCATAGGTGCATCCAAACCCCGTGATATGATACGCTCTATCACACATAAGCCTTATTATATCTTCCTCAAAACAGCCACCATACCTACCTATTATGGCTTTTCCATGGCCATTCAGAGATATATTGCCATGCAACTTCCACCACTTCCATTTGATGACTTGAGCATTCATTGTCATATTGCTTTGCATGATCATATAGCTGACATAGTAGTTATGGCTCAGCCACCGTTCATCATTTTTCATACATATTATGCTAGATCATTGCACATCCTTGTACATTGCCAGAGGCATTCATATAGAGTCATACTTTGTCATAGGTATCGAGTTGTAATTTTTATTTCTTATGAGTTATAAGTAAATAGAAGTGTGATGATTATCATTATTCATTTTTAGAGCAACGCCCCAGTGAGGAAAGGATGATGGAGACTATGATTCCCCCACAAGTCGGGATGAGACTCTGGAGAATGAGAGAAAAAGAAAAAGGAAAAAAAGGAAAAAAAGAAAGAAAAAAATAAACAAAGAGAGAAGGGGCATTGTTAGTATCCTTTACCACACTTGTGCTTCAAAGTAGCACCATGTTTTTCATATGGAGAGTCTCCTATGTTGTCACTTTCATATACTAGTGGGAATTTTTCATTATAGGATTAGATGCACACCCACTTAGTTTTCATATTGAGCTTTCATACACTTATAGCTCTTAGTGCATTCATTTCATGGCAATCCCTACTCCTCACGTTGATATCAATTGATGGACATCTCCATAGCCCGTTGGTTAGCCACGTCGGCGTGAGACTTTCTTACTTTTTTGTCTTCTTTATATTTACCCCTATCATCATACTCTATTCCACCCGTAGTGCTATATCCATGGCTCGCGCTCATGTATTGTGTGAGGGTTGAAAAAGCTGAAGCGCGTTAAAAAGTATGAACCAATTGCTCGGCTTGTCATCAAGGTTGTGATTGATAAATACTTTGTGTTAAGAAGACAGAGCACGACAAGACTATATGATTTTGTAGGGATAACTTTCTTTAACATTGATATTTTGAAAGACATGATTGTTTGTTGGGATGCCTGAGTATTGATGTCTTTATGTCAAATTATAGACTATTGCTTTGAATCACTTATGTCTTAATATTCATGCCATGGCTAGACATATGATCAAGTTTATGCTAGGTAGCATTCCACATAAAAAATTATCTTTTTTATCATTTACCTGCTCGACAACGAGCAGAAATTAAGCTTGGGGATGCTGATACGTCTCCGTCGTCTCTATAATTTTTGATTGTTTCATGCCAATACTATATCATTTTCACGTACTTTTGGCAACTTTTTATATGATTTATTGGACTAACATATTGATCCAGTGCCCAGTGCCAGTTCCTGTTTTTTGCATGTTTTTTGTATCATAGAAAATCCATATCAAACGAAGTCCAAATGCAATAAAATTTCACGGAGAATTATTTTGGAATATATGTGATTTTTGGGAGTTGGAATCACCGCAAACGGAGGCCCACACAACACACAAGACACCAGGCGCGCCAGAGGCCCCTGGCGCTTGGTGGTGGGTTGTGCCCTCCTCGAACGTCGGTTCGGGCTCTACTTCGGGCGCAAGGAAGCTTATATCCGGAAAAAAAATTGTGTTAAAATCTCAGTGCAATCGGAGTTACGGATCTCCATGAATATAAGAAACGGTTTTCGGCCAGATCAGAAGAACGCGAAACAGAAGAGAACTGAGAGGGAGATCCAATCTCGGAGGGGCTCCCGCCCCTTCACCTCCATGGGGGCCGTGGACCAGAGGGAGAACTCTCCTCCCATCTAGAGGGGAGGCCAAGGAAGAAGAAGAAGGAGGGGGGCTCTCTCCCCCTCTCTCCCGATGGCGCCGGAGTGCCGCCGGGGCTAGGATCGTGACGGCGATCTACATCAACAACCTTGCTACCGTCAACACCAACTTTCTCGCCCTATATGCAGCGGTGTAACAGCTCCTCTCCCCACTGTAATCTCTACTTAAACGTGGTGCTCTTTCGGATCCCGGGTTCCGGCAAAACCCTTAAGGTTCGAACACTGGGGTGCGCGCGAAGATTTCCTCCCTACCGATCTACGCCCTAGCTCGCTAAGATCTCGCGGATGAACTCGCAACACAAATACACAAGATTTATACTGGTTCGGGCCACCGTTGTGGTGTAATACCCTACTCCAGTGTGGTGGTGGATGGGTTGCCTCTAGGGCTGATGAAGAACAGTACGAAGGGAAGAACAACCTCTTGAGGTTGAGGTGTTCTTGTGCTCAGTGTGTGGCTAAGGATTGGCTGAGGATCCAATCTCCTCTCTTCCTACTGTGGTGGCTAGCTCTACTTATATAGGCCCTGGTCCTCTTCCCAAATATTGAGAGGGAAGGGAGCCAACAACGGCCAATTTGAAAGGGGACAACTAGTACAGCTTATCCTGACAAAAGCGGTCTTCGCCTGCAAAAGGCTCTGGTGGTGATGCCGTCTTGGGCTCCATGGTGACCTCCGTCCTGCCGTCCTGCTGGTCTTGGTCTCGTTGCACTGATATGGAAACCTTTGCTTGATGCCTCGGTACTCTGCGCCTGTGCTTGCCTCCTTAGCACCAAAGAGGAAACAAGGACGCTGCGCGCGTTGGCGCCTGCCTGATCTTGATCGTCATGGCTCACGTCACGAGAGCCTCGCGAGGTTTGCCCCACCTTGATTTCTCCGCTCCTCGCGAGGCAGCCTGGTGAGGCCGCTCCTGAGGAGGTCTTGCGTCATCCGCCTCACGAGGCTTGGCCCCTCGCGAGGGTCTTGAATGTCTCGCTGATGAAGATGTCCCTTACAAGCCTGCATCACAGCCATGCGTGGGCCGCAGGCAGGCAAGTCTGGGGACCCCTGTTCCCAGAATGCCGACAGTAGCCCCCGTGCCCAAGGCACGCTCGGGCTTGGCTTCGAGGCGAAGCCAAAGGTCAAGCGCGGAGCGCCACGGGCCCCAAAAGCATGCGACCTTGGTCGATGCGTGGCGGTTGATTGGACGTGGGCGTCTCCGCTTCCCCATGCTGCCTCGACAACTGCTCGACTTGACAAAAGGCTGGCGCAGATAGCGCTTGCCTTCACTGTTCCCCTTCGCCTTGCCTCAGATCCCCTTTCTCACCCCTCGCTACTGATACCTCCAGATCTGCTCCGATCTTGCTCCGCGTCTACGACTAATGGTGCCGCGCAAGGTCAAGTCCTCCTCGGCGCCGACTTGGTACGAACCAGCTCTTGAGGCACCCAACGTCAAAGAGAAGAGCCTCGCCTCCACGCGCTTGCTGACGGCGGGGGAGAGCAATGAATGGGGGAAGACGGAGCTCCGGCTTGCCTCCGACGCGCCGGAGCCTGAGGGGAGCACCTTCTTCCCCTTCTTCTCGAGCAGCATCACCGCCGGGTTGGCTCCTCCCTTCTCCGATTTCTTTTATGAGGTCCTCGACCACTACGGGCTGCACGCGTTGCATCTCCATCCCAACTCTATCCTCCTCCTATCCATCTTCGCGTACTACCGTGAGGCGTATCTGGGCGTGATGCCGTCCGTGGCTCTTCTGCGCCACCTCTTCTTCCTTCGCATCAGTGATGGACACGTCTCCGGGTGCGCCAATTTCATCACATCCGGCAAGGCCAACTCGATCTCGAACACCGGGAAGAGAGCCGACAACACCCAGGCCAAATGGGTCATGATGGACGCCAAGCGCGACCATCTGCGTTCGGCATTGCCGACGGAGGCGCCCCAGTTTAACAAGGGGTGGCCTCGTGCAGAGCTCGCTGACGAGCGGGTGTCGTCCATGTTGGCGCAGATGCAGACCGACCTGAAGCCGGGCAACACGAAGGCGGCAAAGGTCACAGGGGCCATGCTCCTAAGGGAATTCCTGATGTTGCGTGTCGCCCCGCTCCAGGCGTGTGCGTGCCCCTCGTGGAAGCTTGGAGACGAAGAAGACAAGACCCACCTGAGGCCGGGGGCCCTGCCTGACGATGAACTGGCTGCGGTCCGGCGCCTCCTGGTTGGGGACAACCAGGAGTACCCGCCGAGCGCCTTCACTCCCTTGTTCCATCGCAAGGACTGGGAGCCGCTCGTGGCCTCCAGGCCGACCTTTGACGCACGCGGGCTGGTGCCGCCTACGCTCTCCGGAGCCCCCTCGGCGCTGAAGCTAGTGGAGCTATCTTCTGACGAGTCCCGCGGGGGGAAAGAAGAGGAGGAGGACTCGGAGGCGACCCCTGAGGAGATGGGGGGGAAATCCTCCCTGAGCAAAGCTGAAATCCTCCGCGCCCTTCCTGACAACGCTAAGGTCGATGCCCGCCAGGAGGAGGGAGAACTGCCCGTCATCCCAACAAGGAGCAGGTCATCACTGATTCCTCGGGATGCTGCCTCCGCCTTGACGCCGCTCGGAGCTGCCTCCGGCCCTTCTGCTGCGCCGTCTTCTGCTCCCGGAGTCCGCGCGCCCACACCTCAGGCTTCGAGGCTTTCAAGCTTCAAGCTTCCCAAGCGGAGGGTGGAATACGCCACGGTGGATCAGCAAGTGTTTGAGTTTCGTTTTGTTCCTGCTCGTACTCGTTATTTCCTAACATTCACCCTTGGTTGATCAGGCCGACCCCTACGGCGAAGAGAAGGAAGGAGGATACAGCGGCCGCCCCCCCCCCCTCGGAGAAAGGAGACGGCAGCACTCGCACTTCCCCAGCCCGGTCGCCCTCGCGAGGCCAAGGGGAGCATCATCGGGAGGACTCAGCCCCCATGGCCCCGCTGGCTCCGGAAGTGCCGACGCCTGGCTCGGCTGATGAGGTCCCAAAGGCTCAGGAGCCCTTGATCTCCCAGGCTCTGGCGACGTCGCCGATTCCTCGTTCTGCCGCGCCACTACTCCCAGGCTCTTTTGCTTCCTCCATCGCCCTGGAGCGCGTTCTTTCAGAGATGGCACAGCTGCGGGAAGATCTTCTGGGTGCGAACCCCCGCCTGGTAGCCGGGCGCCTGGAGCTGGCCTCCGGCTAGCTTCACTCTGACTTGGTGGTCCGAGCGACGCTGAGCCAGGCCGCGGCGTCCTCTGAGAAGGAGAAGAAGAGCACCGTCAAAGCCGCGGCTGATCATGACGCGACACTGAAGGACGCCGAGGCCGCCCGCAGCCGCTGCCAAGCGCTGGGGGACGAGCTGAAGCGTCGGCGCGACCAACACGCAGAAGAAGCACACAGCCGCCAGGTGAAGGAGGAGGAGATGAGGGCCCGAGAGGACGCCATAAAGAACCGTGACGCCGAGTTGGAGGAGCTGGAGAAGACGCAGGCTGTTGAGCGCAGCCGGCTGGAGGAGTTGGAGCGGGATGTGAAGGCGAAGGAGGCCGATCTTGACATCAAGGCGAAGGTCCTAACTGAGGACCGCGCGGCCTTCGCTGATCTCGAGGAGAGGTCTCACGTGGCACTGAAGACGCTCTACGAGAACGTCTTGGAGAGGCCGCTGGCCACCGATGAGGATGGCCCTGCCCAGCTGCTTCCCTTCTTGGTGAAGGCGCTCGAGGAAGTTGTGGAGGGCGTCGGTCCGATGGCAGAGGCAGAGGCTCGTGTTCTTTCTTCAGCTGCGTTGACTCACGTCTTCAGCCACCTGCACCTTTGCTACCCCAGCGCTCGTCTTGACGAGCTGCTGGAGCCTGTGGCTGGTGAACACTTCATAGCTGCCACCACAGCTGTGCAAGGTCAAGTGGAGGCCCTGCTGAAGAAGTTCCGCGGCTTTGCTTCCGCGCCCTTGACCGGGGGCGACACCACCAAGGGAGGAGTGCTGCCCTCAGGCATCGATGGTGTTCAGGGGTGACCTGCGGATCCTTTCCTGTTTTATTCCTGCAATCATGCATCGGGCCTTGTGGAGGCGTTAAAACTTGCGTTTGGTACTGTGAGAACAATATGTTTTGTAATATTTGCTTCAAGATTTTGCGATTTTCTTCCTATCTGCTTTGCGTTCTGCGTCGGCAGAGCCCGGCCCCGCGCATACCTCAACCGCCGTTGGGCCGACCGGAGATCAGGATGGACCAAGGAGTGAGGGGCTACGTGACCAGTTAGGCTCCTGAGTCGCGATGCTCAGGAGTCCCCCTTGACGCGCAAACAGCTTATAGGGAGAGTACGCGAGGATAGATTAATGTTCTACATCGGCAGAGACCGGCCCCACGCATACCTCAACCGCCGTTGGGCCGACCGAAGACCAGGACGGACCAAGGAGTGAGGGGCTACGTGACCAGTTAGGCTCCTGAGTCGCTATGCTCAGGAGTCCCCCTTGACGTGCAAACAATCTCCATACCTTTGTCCTCGCCGAGGCTCGGCTCGGGAGGGGCGCGCGACGACCAGGCCCGGGAGACCTGTTTGGGCGGCGTGCGCTTAAGGCGTGACCAAGGCAACCCCGTGCCCGGAGGCCTGGTTGGGTGGCGTATGCTTAGGCGTGACCAGCGCAGCCCGTGCCCAGCCCCTCGCGGCTCTCCCGAGGGAGGCGTTGCGGTGAGGCTGACGCTGAGCTCTGGGCTCCCCGAGGTTGGTACGACTGTGAAGGCACCCCCAGTTGTTTATCACCAGCGAGGAGCACAGTGCTTCCGCTTGTGCACGGGCATAGCCGCTCCTCGGCAGTGTCGACGGCCAGTGCGGAGCATGGTGCTTCCACTTGTGCGTGGGAGGGGGGCTCCCTCTAAGGAGAGCCCCCGGGGCGTGTACAACCCTGCCCTGACACGTGGCTTGCACGACAGGGCTAGACGAGGTGTATATGGGCACTCGTGAGCCAGTGCGGGACTCACGAGGACCTACCTCAAGGCGGGTTGCGCCTGGTCTTGGGTCTTTGATAGCTGTATGGTCCTGCGAGACGGTTAGGTACAAGTGCTCTACGTCCTCAGGTCCCGGCCCTCGAGCGAGCTTAGCCGCCGCTGGTATGCTAGGGCGCGATGCCGTGGTCAAGGCCAGGGGTTGAGGGCTGGAGAGCCAGTAAGAGCTCCTAAGTCACGATGCTCAGGAGCCCCCTTTTAACGCGCAAGCGAATTGCAACAGAGAGGGGTGGACCCATGGCAGGTGGCAATCGAGCGGGTGATAACCACAGGTAGATTACGCATGAAAGGCAGATCGGCTTGGGTAAATGCAGAAAGATACATGCCACTGGGTCAGGCCCGAGCGGCTTGGGGATGATGCAGCCCAAGGGGCGCCCCCAACAAGGTAAGCTAAAGACATAAGAAAAAAGGGGTACATGCCATGGGGACGGACCCACGCGGCCTGGGAATGATGCAGCCCGAGGGGCGCTCCCAGCTGAATGAACTTGGAAAATGTCACCTGGTTCTGTTGATGATGAGATGTCGGGGCAGCTGAAGGTACGCGGCGAAGAGATTGCTCCTCACGAGCCACCGGGGCCCTGAGCCTCAGGAGGCTCCGGGGGCTCGGGTGGTTCCTTGAGGACCATCTCCATCTCCGCCAGGACGGCGCGGTGCCTGGCCTCCTGAGTCGCCATGGTGCGCCGCAGGTTGCGCTGATAGACGAACGACACGCTCGGCAAGCCAAAATGCATGTGAACGTAGCTGTGTGGTGGACCCTCGCAACGGCCCACGCGCGAAGGCCAGAAAAGCCCCTGAGAAGCGGCCCTGTTGAGCCGTAGGACGTCGATGCAGACACGCAGCCCGACATCCTCGCCTGGATGGGAAGCTGCGCCTTATGAGCGGCGGTCGCCGCGCATGGCCCTTGCGTCTTGCAGTTCCTGAGTGGTCTTGGTGACGAACTCTTGAGCGATGGGCGCTCCTTGCCCTGTGTTCTCCTGAGGGAAACGTGCCGTGAAGCACGCCTCCAAGTGGTGCCCGAGCGCCTCCCTCGAGATGTTGGCAAGGTCTGAGGCCCTCCAGCAGAGAGCCCCCGAGCCCTGCCCAAGGAGGGCGCTGGGCGCGCCTTCCTATGCGATGGAGGGAGGCGCCCCTGGAGCGGGCGCTGATCCTGACGAGGTTCCAGCCACGACGCCATCCTCCTGAGGTCCTGCACGGCGCAACTGCTTCTTCTTCTTAGGGATGGCCTCTGGAGGGCCCTCGCCCTTGCCGTCGGGGTCGCTGATTGCCACAGCTTGAAAGGCAGCTCGAGGGAGCACACCGCATCTCTTTCTTCGCATGGGACCGTGATGATCCCGCCACTTCTCGGCATCTTGAGGACGTTGTAGCCGTGGTGTGTCACCGCCATGAACTTGGCGGGGCTGCATACCCGAGGATGACATTGTATGGCGGCGGATGTGCGCGATGTCAAAGTCGATGAGCTCGGTACGGTAGTTCTTGCGTTCCCCAAAGGTGACAGGGAGGCGGACCTACCCTATCAGTGTGGTGGAACCGTCAGTCACTCCTGAGAAAGGCTTGGTAGGCTGAAGCTGGTCATATGGAACTTGGAGGTTGTCGAACGTGTCGACGGACAGGACGTTGAGCCCTGCGCCGCCGTTGATGAGGGTCTTGGTAACTTGCACGTTGCTGATGACTGGTGAACAAAGCATCGGGAGGGCGCCAGCGGTGGCCGCACACTTGAGCTAATCTGCCGAGTTGAAGGTGATGGCGCACTAGGACCACCTGAGCGGGCGCGTAGCCTCTAGCTTGGGGAGGAATGCATTCACTTCACGAGCAAACTGTTTGAAGATACGCTGCGAGGCTGGGGCACAGGCTCTGCCCAAGATGCGGCGATAGCACGTGGCTCCTAAAGCCCCAGCCCCTCGTCCCGATGGTGGTCGTCATTCCTTCTTGGTGGTGGCGGCAGCGGGGAAAACTGGCGTTGCTCGAGGGCGATCCTCACGAGGCTGGTCCCTCTAGGCGCCCTCGCGAGATGATCTGCCAGCCGGTCCTCACGAGGCTGTCGTGCCACTCTGGCGCGAGCCACGGTCGTCAGCGCCCGCCACCACGTCCTCCTCCTCGGCCGTAGCCCGGTCGCTGCGCTCGGGCGTCGACCAAGCGTCCTTCACGAATGGCTCTGAGCTCTGGCGATCGCTGGTGTTGTGGGTGTTCAGGTTGTGGAAGGCGGAGAATAGTCGGCTACTCTTGGACGACTCGGGCTGGTCTCTGCCTCGCTTGGTGTCCGGCTCCGTTGCGAGCACGGCTGCTCCCTTGCGCTTCACATCCTTGGCCTTGGCCTTCTTCTCCTCCAGGTCCGCAGCTGGCAGCTCGAGGAGGGAGAGGCGCCCCTCCTCTGCTCTTGCGCTCTTGGTCGCCAGGTTGAACAGCTCCTAAGATGTGCACAACTCCTCATGGATAGCGAGCTCTTCCTTCATCTTGACGTCGCGGACGCCATCAGAGAATGCGGAGATGATGGCCTCGTCCGTCACCTTGGGGATCTTGAGGCGAATGTTGTTGAAGCGCTGGATGAACTTCGAGGGTCTCTCTGGTTGTTGCATGACGACACAGGTCACCATGGCGGCGGGCGGTCACGAAGTGCCACGGAAGTTGGCGATGAAGCGGTCGCGCATCTCGTCCCAGAGGAGATCGAGCCGGGAGGCAGGTTCAGGAGCCACGAACGGGCGCCGTCTTTGAGTGCCATAGGGAACCAGTTCGCCATGACTTTCTGTCGCCATTGGCGCCTCGATGCTCAGCTCGTGAGCTGCAGGAACTCCGCAGGTCGGGGTGCCGTCGTGGCGAGGAGGCAGATCTGGCTTGAACTTGCCCGCCGAGCAATGCTACGCAGCTTCGGGGGTGAAAGCGCGGTAGCCGACCGTGGTCGCGGGGGCCCGTCTTGGAGGTGGAGCTTGGTCTTGACGCCCACGTGCCGCCACGGCAAACGGTGCGGGGCCATGCCACGCCAAGTGTCGGATCACGGGTTCCAGCAAAACCCTTAAGGTTCGAACACTGGGGTGCGCGTGAAGATTTCCTCCCTACCGATCTACGCCCTAGCTCGCTAAGATCTCGTGGATGAACTCGACGAACTCACAACACAAAGACACAAGATTTATACTGGTTCGAGCCACCATTGTGGTGTAATACCCTACTCCAGTTGGTGGTGGATGGGTTGCCTCTAGGGCTGATGAAGAATAATACAAAGGGAAGAACAACCTCCTGAGGTTGAGGTGTTCTTGTGCTCAGTGTGTGGCTAAGGATTGGCTGAGCATCCAATCTCCTCTCTTCCTACTGTGGTGGCTAGCTCTACTTATATAGGCCCTGGTCCTCTTCCCAAATATTGAGCGGGAAGGTAGCCAACAACGGCCAATTTGAAAGGGGACAACTAGTACAACTTATCCTGACAAAAGCGGTCTTCGCCTGCAAAAGGCTCTGGTGGTGACGCTGTCTTGGGCTCTGAGGGAGTCCTGGATTAGGGGGTGTCCGGATAGCCGGACTATAGCCTTTGGCCGGACTCCTGGACTATGAAGATACAAGATTGAAGACTTTGTCCCGTGTCCGGATGGGACTTTCCTTGGCGTGGAAGGCAAGCTTGGCGATACGGATATGTAGATCTCCTACCATTGTAACCAACTATGTGTAACCCTAACCCACTTCGGTGCCTATATAAACCGGAGGGTTTAAGTCCGTAGGACGAACAACAATCATACCATAGGCTAGCTTCTAGGGTTTAGCCTCTCGATCTCGTGGTAGATCTACTCTTGTACTACCCATATCATCAATATTAATCAAGCGGAGTAGGGTTTTACCTCCATCGAGAGGGCCCGAACCTGGTAAAAACATCGTGTCCCTTGTCTCCTGTTACCATCCGCCTAGGCGCACAGTTCGGGACCCCCTACCGAGATCCACCAGTTTTGACAACGACATTGGTGCTTTCATTGAGAGTTCCTCGTATCGTCATCTTTAGGCCCGATGGCTCCCCGATCATCAACAACGATGCGCTCGGTGAGACTTTTCTCCCAGACAGATCTTCGTATTCGGCGGCTTTGCATGCGGGCAATTAAGCAGCCATCTGGAGCAGATTGAAGCTCGCCCGCCACCAGGTCAGATTTGGAAGTTTGAACTACGGGCCGGCGTCCGCGGAGACTTGATCTTGACGGTTTGAGCCACAATAAGCGCGCCCGCCTTGTCACAAGGGGCATGATCTAGCTCTGCCGCCGAGCAGTGTCCTAGAGGCCGCACTAGTGTCCGCTCTGACCTTTAGCTCGGAGCCGACTGCACCGATCGAGGACGGGTGGCTGGACACCACCTCGGGGGCTGCAATCTCTATGGCGGTTGAGCCGTACACCTACCCCGTCCTTTGCGAAGCTCGTGACTCCAAGGCGCCGGACTCCTCTCCGGACTCCGAGCCTTCATACGCCCCATGTCGAATCCGATTGGGCACCGATCATGGAATTCACCGCCGCGGACATCTTTCAGCACTCGCCCTTTGGTGACATCCTGAATTCACTAAAGTCTCTCTCTTTATCAGGAGAGCTCTGGCCGGATTATGGTCAGGAAGGTTGGGATGCAGACGAGAGAAATTCAAAGCCCACCCACCACCCACTTCGTAGCCATTGGCGATTTATTTAACGACATGCTCGACTTGACTCGAAGACATCGGCGGTATGGACGGCGATGCATGAGGCGATCAGAACCAGCGCCCACAGGCAATGGAAGGCCACCTCGTCATCGACATATACATGGTGGACATCCCAAAATATGGGAATGGCGATGGAACAGCGGAGGATGACCCTCAAGAAACAGCCTAAGCGCCCGGCGTCGGTGGCGCCGCTCTAAATCCCGCCACAGCAAAAGCGGCGATTCCGCACGGAGACAATAACACCCGGACGGTGCGAAGACAACCCCCTCCAGCAGGATTCAGCGCAGGAGGATGGAGAAGCCAACCCTCATGAGAGAGCGGCAGAAAAAGAGGTAGAGGGCGATAATTACATGCCTCCCTCCGAAGATGAGGCAAGCCTCGGCGACAACGAATTAAATCGTGCCGAGGATCCCGTCGAACAAGAGCGTTTCAAACGCAGGCTCATGGCCACAGCAAGCAGCCTCAAGAAAAAGCAGCAACAGCTTAGAGCTGACCAAGACTTGCTAGCTGACAGATGGACTGAAGTCCTTGCGGCCGAAGAGTATGAACTCGAGCGCCCCTCCAAGAGCTACCCAAGACGCAGGCTGCTACCCCGATTAGAGGAGGAAGAACCCAAACCTACATCACCAGCGCATGACATGGCTGACCGACCACCTCGTGGCCGCGACAGAGAGGCTTCTCGGCCCTCAACTCAAGCCGCACCCCGGCGCCGCTCAAAAAATACCAAGGCACGGGGAAATGCGCCAGACCTGCGAGATATATTGGAGGACAAGGCAA
Organism: Aegilops longissima; assembly: GCA_021605205.1. Taxonomy (NCBI): domain Eukaryota; kingdom Viridiplantae; phylum Streptophyta; class Magnoliopsida; order Poales; family Poaceae; genus Aegilops; species Aegilops longissima. Next base: position 419,436,496 of record CM038679.1, read on the forward strand.
GGCAAACAAGATCGATCTATGGATCGCGTGGGCGCCCCGCGACACGTGACGATAACCGTCACGCCGGATATGGCAACTCCGGCCGGGCCGAACACAGTAGACAAAGCTCATTTGAGCTGCGTCATGATATAAACCAATACAGAGGCGCCACACACCCACTATGCTTCACAGATGAAGTGATGGATCATCAAATCCCTGAGGGTTTCAAACCCGTAAACATTGAATCATACGATGGCACAACAGATCCTGCGGTTTGGATCGAGGACTATCTCCTTCACATCCACTTGGCCCGCAGTGATGATCTACACGGCATCAAATACCTCCCACTCAAGCTTAAAGGACCAGCCCGACATTGGCTTAACAGCTTGCCAGCAGAGTCAATCGATTGTTGGGAAGACCTGGAAGCCGCATTCCTCGACAATTTCCAGGGCACATATGTGCGACCACCAGACGCCGATGACCTAAGCCACATAATTCAGCAGCCAGAGGAATCGGCCAGACAATTGTGGACACGGTTCCTAACCAAGAAAACAATCGTCGATTGTCCGGATGCAGAGGCCCTTGCAGCCTTCAAACACAACATCCGCGACGAGTGGCTTGCCCGGCACCTAGGACAGGAAAAGCCGAAATCCATGGCAGCCCTCACAACACTCATGACCCACTTTTGCACGGGAGAAGACAGCTGGCTAGCTCGCAGTAACAACATGACCAAGAGCCCTGGTAATTCGGATACCAAGGACAGCAATGGCAGGTCGCGTCGCAACAAGCACAAAGCGCCGCGTTAACGGCGATAATGCTGAGATCTGACGGTCAATGCGGATTCAGAGGCTCTAAACCCGGTCAATGGAAAAGCCATTTAAAAGAATTACTCGAGGCCCGTCCAATTTGGACCGAATACTCGATTGCTCGTGCGGATACGGCACCCCGAAGACCAGCCAATCACACCAACAGGATTGTTGGGTGTTCAAGCAAGCGAGCAAGTTAAATGCGAAAACAATGACAAGGGGCTGCATAGCGATGACGAGGAGGAGCCCGGCCATTGAACAATAGAGGACGAAGGGCTTCCCCACAAGTGCGGACGGTGAACATGATATCGCAACCCACATACCCAAAAGGGAGCGGAAGCGTGCACTAAGGGCGTATATGCGATGGAGCGATCGCCCCAAAGTTCAACCCGTGGTCTTCCTGCCCGATCACTTTTGATCGAAGGGGCCACCCCACTAGCATCCGCCATGGCGGATTCGCCGCATTGGTTCTAGACCCAATCATCGACGGATTTCATCTCACTAGAGTCCTAATGGACGGCAGCAGCAGCCTAAACCTGCTTTATCAGGACACAGTGCGCAAAATGGGCATAGACCTATCAAGGATTAAACCCACGAAGACGACCTTTAAAGGCGTCATACCAGGTGTAGAGGCCAACTGTGCAGGCTCGATTACACTTGAAGTGGTCTTGGATCCCGGATAACTTCGAGCGAGGAGTTAATCTTGACATAGTCCCGTTCATGGCGCTATCACGCCTTTCTTTCGGACGAACCGCATTTGCAAAGTTAAATGCGGTGCCGCACTACGCATATCTCAAGCTCAAGATGCCAGGTCCTCGAGGACTCATTACGGTCAATGGAAACACCGAACGCTCTCTCCGGACGGAGGAGCATACGGCGGCCCTCGCGGCGGAAGTACAAAGCAGCCTCTTAAGGCAATTCACGAGTCCGACTGTTAAACGTCTGGACACCGTCAAGCGCGCCCGGAGTAACCTACAACAAGACCGCCTGGCACGTTCCGAGCACGCATAGCAATGCGGCCCAAACCCCAGCCCTCGCGAAATTGCGAAACCAGTACTACGCGTACATAATTACGCTCTGGAAATACCATGGGCATATGGGGAGGGACACGACCACGACATGCCCAGAATGCGGCTCAACCGCACCAGGGGCTCCCGATTGTGTCATTCTTTTCTTCTTTCTTTTTTACTTTCAGGACTCCGTTCTCACGAAGCCCTGTCCGGCAGTAGAATCGCCGAACACACGATGCAACAACCAGGGAAGCAGAAAGCTACGTCGAGTGTCCAGGTTGTCTCTATTACGAGCAGTATACCTGTTTTACACACCATCTCGTAGCTTACCCCTGGAGGGGGACATGTTAAAAAGTCCCGTCCCTTGCTTATCACACTATTTGTATCGTTCTGCTCTTACTGCAGCCCTTTTGAATAAACAATACATAGCTTCTGCCTATTATTGAATTCCCTTTTTTTCCTATATATATATATATATGTTCATTTATGACATTGTGCAACCGTACACTTTGGTACGGGCAATACACCAGGGGCTTAAGTACCCCACAAGATGGTGTGATAAGTCCGAACACTTTCACAAGTGCGGCACCCCGAACATATATCATTATATGCATCGGCTCGAATCATGTCTTGGGTCAATAGTTGGGTTTGCCCGGCTCCCATGTTTTGGTACCTTACGTTCCGTTATATCGGCTAAGGTAGCTGGGAGAACCACTGCGATTGTGCCCGGTTGAGCTGGGTTAAGCACCTCGGTGGAGAAAGCTAAAACTGACCATCATGATAGGGCGAGAGCGATCGCTGTTCGAGAGGTTTTGAGTCCCTAAAGACTTATGCCGCTTAGGCGAGGAGTCGGCATTGTCCGGCCTAGGCGTGGATAGCGCCCCGAACTCGATCTTCTGAATACTAGGGGCTTCGCCGAAATTTAAAATTATAGAATTCTATGGCTAAGTGAGAGTGTTCAAGCATTATAGTCCGGTTGCCTTGTTCGTTGCGTTGAGCGCCTCCCTCGAAGGACCCAATAATGGGAACAAGAGCGCTCAAGTTTATCTCGAACACCCCAGCACTCGTGGCATGGGGGCTGAAGCCGACGACTCGCCATCTCTCAAATTTAATACACGGCCGCACAGAAGGTAATATTTTAAATTCAAAAGTGTTGCTTAGCACATATGAACAAGTTTTCAGCGTACAGGATAACAAATGTGAGTCTACTCAAATATTACATCTTTGGAACATTCATCCGCTATAAGTCAGGCACCCTTCAGGACGCCCTCATAATACATTTCAGGCTTGCGATGCTCCTTGCGTGGTGGTGGTCCGTCCGTCACAAGCTTCTCAGCGTCCATCTTGCCCCAGTGCACCTTAGCAAGGGCAAGGGCCCTACGGGCACCTTCTATGCAGACGGAGCGCTTGACGACTTCAACCCATGGACAGGCGTCCACCAGCCGCCTCACCAGCCCGAAGTAGCTCCCAGGCATGGCTTCCTTAGGCCACAGCCGAACTATGAGGCCCTTCATGGCCTGTTCGGCCACCTTATGGAGCTCGACCAGTTGCTTCAACTGGTCGCTTAATGAAAGTGCGTTATATAGACTAGAGGTAGGCGATTTTTATGAATTCTTCATTGAGGAATTTGCCAGTGAGGAAATTCCTAAGTGAAGAACTACTAGTAGTGGAATAAGTACTCAGAAGTAAGCATAACAGAATGCGGGCATGGTCATCATGATGAAATGAAGACAATCACAGTCTGAGAAAGCGTAATCACAGGATAACACAAGATGAAGACAAACAGATGAAGAAATTGAACGAGGAAATTGAGAAAGTCTGCGGTCAAAGTCTTCAAACACATATATGAACAATCACTCAACACAAGAATGAGGAAATGAAAGAGTTGAGGAAATAGAACCAGATAAGGTTGGTGAAGACAATGATTTGGTAGACCAGTTCCAACTGCTGTCTCGGTTATGCGTCTGGTTGGAGCGGCTGAGTATTTAAACTCGAGGACACACAGTCCGGACACCCGATCGGCCGAGCACGCAGCTCAGACACCAAGTCCTCACCGTATTCTCCTTGAACTAAGGTCACACAGACCTCGTCCAATCACTCGTTGTAAGTCTTGAGCGACTTCCAAACCTTCACAGACTCGGTCACTCGGCGATCCACAATTCCTCTTGGATGCTCTAGACCATGACGCCTAACCGTCTGGAAGAAGCACAGTCTTCAAAGGTAACAAGCGTCGGATCCACGCAGGATCAATCTCTTGATGATGCTCAATCACTTTGGGTTTATAGGGGTTTGGTTTGGGTTTTCCTCACTCGATGATTTTCGCTCAAAGTCCTCGGAGGATGGGTTGCTCTCAAATGACAAGTGTCAAGTTCTCTCGGGCAGCCAACCAGCTAGTGGTTGTAGGGCGGCTATTTATAGCCTAGGGAGCAGCCCGACATGATAAGACATAAATGCCCTTCAATGATATGACCGTTAGGTGGATAAGATATTTTGGGATAGCTGGCGCGCAACACAACAACGGTCGGAAATTTGACTCTCAAATTCCTCAGGGCTATCATGTTCCTCATTGTGTAGGCAATTCATGGCGAATTCCTAACTCCCAGTCGAAACAAATTCCTCGGTGACGGAAGAACTTCGTCTCATCCTTTGAAGAAATTGACTGAAGCTGTATGAGATTTCAAAGGCTTCACTCGAAGGATTGGTAGGTGTAGGATTTTGAGTTGAGCATCACATGGAAATTTTTCCTTAGTATTTCCTCGACCCCCTTTAACAGTACGGTGTTTCTTATGACTCAAGAAAGAGAAAACGAAACTACGAACACAAAAGTCTTCACGCTTTATGTTCCTCAAGTGAATACAAAGTCTTCAAGGTCACACCAATTTCTTCACTTTCAAAGTCTTGAAAGTCTTCGTAATATCAAAGTCTTGATCGAAGAACTTCATTTTTAGGGTCGACTTTCTCTGTAAATATCAAACTCCTCATAGACTTATAGACCTGTGTACACTCATAAACACATTAGTCCCTTAACCTATAAGTCTTCAATACACCAAAATCACTAAGGGGCACTAGATGCACTTACACTTAAGGGCATCGGGTGTCCGGCCTCAGCATACTGAGACCAGAACACCTTCTCCGTCGAGATTCCCTCCTCGGCTTTGTAGAATGCGGCAGCATCAGACACACTGCGGGGCAGATCTGCGAATGCTCCTGGAGAGCTCCGGATTCGGGTAAGTAACAGATAATTCACTTTCACATGCTTGCTTTGCATATAGAATGCCTTACCCGCCGCTATCTTCTTCATCGCCTCAATTTCCTGGAGGGCTTTTTGGGCTTCAGCCTTAGCGGCTCTGGCGCTCTCAAGGGCCGAGGCGAGCTCGGACTCTCGAGTCTTTGAGTCACGCTCCAAACTCTCGTGTTTTTCCACGAGAGCCTGGAGCTCTTGCCGCACCTCCGCCACCCGCGCCTCCTGTTTCTCTCACTCGGTGCGCTCCGCGGCCGCATTGCTTTCGTCCTTGGACACCGCTTCCTTTAGGGTCACCACCTCGTTCGTGGCCCCTGCAGTATTCACGTCATTCCTGTCATCTTCTGCAACCACATCTTTTAAACACTCCCATAAGGTATTACTTACCTTCCTTGTCCCCGAGCTGCTTTTTGGCAAGTCCGAGCTCGTTCTTGGACCGCTCGAGGCTCTGCTTTAATGCATCAACCTCCGCAGTCAGTGCGGTAGAGGTCAGCAGCGCAGCCTGCATTCCCATATTGACATACTTATGTTAGACTCCTGCGTATATCTTTTTAGATCCTCAGTTCGGCTATTTCTTTCTGAACACCAAACTGAGCATCAGGGGCTACTGTCTATGCGGTAATATTTTTACATATCTTAAATACATACCTCAAAGCCTGTTAGAAGGCTGGCACAAGCTTCAGTCAACCCTCTCTTGGCGGACTGAACTTTCTGGATCACCACACTCATAACAGTGCGGTGCTCCTCGTTGATGGAAGCGCTGTTAAGCGCCTCCATCCAATCGCCCGGTGCCTCCGGTTGGACGGAGGTCACCGGCGTCACAGTCTTGCCCTTCTTACGAAGGGGTCGCCTGTCGGACTCCGGAACCACTGAATGTTCAGGTACGGAGTCCGGCACAGGGCCGGACTTGAAGCCCTTCGGGGTTTTATCCCCTTTGCGCCCGGAGTCCGGGAGGTCGCCCTTGCGGCGCCCCCATGGCCACCTCCTCCTGGTTGGGCCCCTTTTGGGACTCCAACCCGGCGTCATCCGCGGCGGGAGGAGACGAGGCGGTCGGAAGTGAGGTGCTATTCACATCCGACGAATCAAGGGAGCCGCTCGACTAAGCGTCGAGCCCGTCCTTGGGCGGGCTGCATGGTTATACTCGGCATTAGAAGATGCTGTGCGACAAATGGAACGCCATGAGTTATTCTGGTGTCCGGACACTTACGATTTCGCCAGAGGCTTGGTCCTTGGTGGCCACTCCTCTCCACCGTCGTCGGCGTTGGTGGTGTAGTCCGGAGGGAGGGTCCTTCCCTTCTTGGACCCTCTGGCCTCCCCAGTTGGGGCGGACTTCCTTTTCTTCTCTCCCCCCGCTGGGGGAGAGGCCTCTTTTCCCTCCTCCTCGTCTTCGCAGGAGGAGTCCGCCTCGGAGTCATCGGACGATGAGTCCGACAACACCTGGCGCCGGGAACTCCTCCGAGTTCCCGTGGCCTTCTTCTTGGCCTTCTTTTCCGGCACCACGTAAGGTGCCGGAACCAGCAACCCGTCAATCGGGCATCCGCTGGTCTTCGGCAAGGGAGCAGACGGTCAACCTGTCCGGGCGTCTTCAGCCATCTGTCAAAGGTGAGGAGTTTTAGATCCCGCATAGAGTCAAACTATGAAAAAGAGTCCGTAAAGGGTAGAAGAGCTTACCTCGCTGGCTTGATCTGCGAGCTGAATCCGCGATCTTGATGGCGGATCACGGAGCCTCGGCGCCTTTGAACAACACCTTCCAAGCATCTTCGTGCGTAGTGTCGAAGAGCCGGCTCAAGGTTGGTCTTGTGCGGATCAAACTCCCACAAGTTGAAGGCCCGTTCTGGCATGGGAGGATCCGTGGATGAGCATAACCTGGACTACGTTGACAAGCTTGAGCTTCTTGTCCACCAGGTTTGAGCGCAGGTTTGGAGTCCGGTCAGCTCTTCCGAATTACCCATGTCGGGCCCATCTCTTTCCATGAGGTGAGCCGTGTAGGAAGCCAGATCGAATTCGGGGCCGCCGCCCATTTAAGTCGCGGATCGGTGATGTAGAACCACCCGATTGCCACCTTTATGGTCTCCACGAAGGAGCCCTCGAGCCATAGGGCGTTGGCCATCTTGCCCACCATGGCACCTCCGCACTCCAGCTTGGCGGCCGCCCACTACCTTGACTTGACATTGAAGGTCTTCACCACAAGCAGTGGGGCTAGATCTGAAGGAAGGCCTCGCACACGACGATGAACGCCGAGATGTTGAGGATGAAATTCGGGGCCAAATCGTGGAAATCTAGGCCGTAGTAGAACATGAGCCCCGGACAAATGGGTGAAGTGGAAACCCTAGTCCAGCGGAGGAAGTGGGGAGGAACACCACCCTCTCATGGGGCCTGGGGTGGGGATGAACTGCCCTTGTCGAGGAGCCGATCTGCGATGTCGTCGGACAAGTATTGACCTTCCGCAACTTTTGATGTGCCCCTCCGTGACGGAGGAGGCCATCCACTGCCTCCGCTCCGGACATAGTTGGAGAAGGTTGAGGTGGGATGTGCGGACTTAGGCGCTGGAGCTCGAGTCTTGAAATGGATAAGCAAATGAGGAAGAAGGCGTGTCTGAAAAATTGGATCCTTATCCCCTTATATGGATGGACAAAGCTATGCGTCCCCACCGGCCTGATAAAACTCGCTTATCTCCCAAGCGCCGTAATCAATGGCGCGGTTGGGTTACTCACGCCCGTATTGATGAGAATCCCGGAATAAGGGGACACGATCTCTTCTTTGACAAGACGTGCCAAGAAAACCGCCTCGCTAAACGCTACTGAGGTGGGACAAGTAAAACGATTCGAATAAAGGCTTGGCGTGGTGTGATGTCACGCTGCGGAATCGTCGGCAGATTGAACTTGTGTAAATATTATTCTCTCTACGGTGGTATGTGGAACTTATTTTGCGAGCGGACACTATCCTTGTGTTCAAAATCTTCTATGAAGTATTCGGAGGAGGAACCCGCCTTGCAATGCCAAAGACAATATCTTGCGCCGGACTCGTCGTCATTGAAGCCTGGTTCAGGGCTCTTGAGGAGTCTGGATTAGGGGTGTCCGGATAGCGGACTATAGCCTTTGGCGGACTCTGGACTATGAAGATACAAGATTGAAGACTTCGTCCCGTGTCCGGATGGGACTTTCCTTGGCATGGAAGGCAAGCTTGGAGATACGGATATGTAGATCTCCTACCATTGTAACCGACTACATGTAACCCTAACCCTCTTGGTGCCTATATAAACTGGAGGGTTTTAGTCCGTAGGGCGAACAACAATCATACCATAGGCTAGCTTCTAGGGTTTAGCCTCTCTGATCTCGTGGTAGATCTACTCTTGTACTACCCATATCATCAATATTAATCAAGCGGGGTAGGGTATTACCTCAGGGGCTCCACGAGGTTGATGCAGCGTGAAGGCACCCCGATTGTTTATCACCAGCCGAGAAGCACAGATGCTTCCGCTTGTGCAGGCATAGCCGCTCCTCGGCAGTGTCGGCGGCCAGTCACGAGCATGGTGCTTCCACTTGTGCGTGGGAGGGGCTCCCTCTAAGGAGAGCCCCTCGGGCGTAGACAACCCATACGACACGTGGCTTGCACGACAGGGGCTAGGCGAGGTGTATATGGGCACTCGTGAGCCAGTGCGGGACTCACGAGGACCTACCTCAAGGCGGGTTGCGCCTGGTCTTGGGTCTTTGATAGCTGTATGGTCCTGCGAGACGGTTAGGTACAAGTGCTCTACGTCCTCAGGTCCCGGCCCTCGAGCGAGCTTAGCCGCCGCTGGTATGCTAGGGCGCGATGCCGTGGTCAAGGCCAGGGGTTGAGGGCTGGAGAGCGATAAAACTCCTAAGTCACGATGCTCGAGGCCCCCTTTTACAGCATAGCGAATTACAACAGAGAGGGTGGACCCATGGCAGGTGGCAATCGGCGGTGATAACCACGGTAGATTACGCATGAAAGGCGGATCGGCTTGGGTAAATGCAGAAGATACATGCCACCGGGTCAGGCCCGGCGGCTTGGGGATGATGCAGCCCAAGGCGCCCCAACAAGGTAAGCTAAAGACATAAGAAAAAAGGGTACATGCCATGGGGACGGACCCACGCGGCCTGGGAATGATGCAGCCCGAGGCGCTCCCAGCTGAATGAACTTGGAAAATGTCACTGGTTACATTGATGATGAGATGTCGGGCAGTGAAGGTGCAGGCGAAGAGATTGCTCCTCACGAGCCACCGGGGCCCTGAGCCTCAGGAGGCTCCGGGGGCTCGGGTGGTTCCTTGAGGACCATCTCCATCTCCGCCAGGACGGCGCGGTGCCTGGCCTCCTGAGTCGCCATGGTGCGCCGCAGGTTGCGCCGATAGGCGAGCGACACGCTCGGCAAGCCAAAATGCATGTGAGCGTGGCTGTGTGGTGGACCCTACAACGGCCCAGCGCCAAGGCGGAAAAAGCCCTGAGAAGCGGCCTGTTGAGCCGTGGGGCGTCGATCTGACCACGCAGCCCGACATCCTCGCTGGATGGGAAGCTGCGCCTTATGGCGGCGGTCGCGCGCGCATGGCCCTGCGTCTTGCGGTTCTGAGTGGTCTTGGTAGCGAACTCTTGGCGATGGGCGCTCCTTGCCCTGTGTTCTCCTGAGGGAAACGTGCCGTGAAGCACACCTCCAAGTGGTGCCCGAGCGCCTCCCTCGAGATGTTGGCAAGGTCTGAGGCCCTCCAGCAGAGAGCCCCCGAGCCCTGCCCAAGGAGGGCGCTGGGCGCGCCTTCCTATGCGATGGAGGGAGGCGCCCCTGGAGCAGGCGCTGATCCTGACGAGGTTCCAGCCACGACGCCATCCTCCTGAGGTCCTGCACGGCGCAACTGCTTCTTCTTCTTAGGGATGGCCTCTGGAGGGCCCTCGCCCTTGCCGTCGGGGTCGCTGATTGCCACAGCTTGAAAGGCAGCTCGAGGGAGCACACCGCATCTCTTTCTTCGCATGGGACCGTGATGATCCCGCCACTTCTCGGCATCTTGAGGACGTTGTAGCCGTGGTGTGTCACCGCCATGAACTTGGCCAGGGCTGCATACCCGAGGATGACATTGTATGGCAGGCGGATGTGCGCGATGTCAAAGTCGATGAGCTCGGTACGGTAGTTCTTGCGTTCCCCAAAGGTGACAGGGAGGCGGACCTACCCTATCAGTGTGGTGGAACCGTCAGTCACTCCTGAGAAAGGCTTGGTAGGCTGAAGCTGGTCATATGGAACTTGGAGGTTGTCGAACGTGTCGACGGACAGGACGTTGAGCCCTGCGCCGCCGTTGATGAGGGTCTTGGTAACTTGCACGTTGCTGATGACTGGTGAACAAAGCATCGGGAGGGCGCCAGCGGTGGCCGCACACTTGAGCTAATCTGCCGAGTTGAAGGTGATGGCGCACTAGGACCACCTGAGCGGGCGCGTAGCCTCTAGCTTGGGGAGGAATGCATTCACTTCACGAGCAAACTGTTTGAAGATACGCTGCGAGGCTGGGGCCTGGGCTCTGCCCAAGATGCAGGCGATAGCACGTGGCTCCTAGAAGCCCCCAGCCCCCTCGTCCTGATGGTGGTCGTCATTCCTTCTTGGTGGTGGCGGCAGCGGGGGGAAAACCGGCGTTGCCCTGAGGACGATCCTCACGAGGCTGGTCCCTCTAGGCGCCCTCGCGAGGATGATCCTGCCAGCGGTCCTCACGAGGCCTGTCGTGCCACTCCTGGCGCAGGCCACGGTCGTCCCAGCGCCCGCCACCACGTCCTCCTCCTCGGCCGTAGCCCCGGTCGCTGCGCTCGGGGCGTCGACCGAAGCGTCCTTCACGAATGGCTCTGAGCTCCTGGCAGTCGCTGGTGTTGTGGGTGTTCAGGTTGTGGAAGGCGGAGAATAGTCGGCTACTCTTGGACGACTCGGGCTGGTCTCTGCCTCGCTTGGTGTCCGGCTCCGTTGCGAGCACGGCTGCTCCCTTGCGCTTCACATCCTTGGCCTTGGCCTTCTTCTCCTCCAGGTCCGCAGCTGGCAGCTCGAGGAGGGAGAGGCGCCCCTCCTCTGCTCTTGCGCTCTTGGTCGCCAGGTTGAACAGCTCCTAAGATGTGCACAACTCCTCATGGATAGCGAGCTCTTCCTTCATCTTGACGTCGCGGACGCCATCAGAGAATGCGGAGATGATGGCCTCGTCCGTCACCTTGGGGATCTTGAGGCGAATGTTGTTGAAGCGCTGGATGAACTTCTGGAGGGTCTCTCCTGGTTGTTGCATGACGCGACACAGGTCACCCGCGGCCGGCGGGCGGTCACGAGTGCCCTGGAAGTTGGCGATGAAGCGGTCGCGCATCTCGTCCCAGGAGGAGATCGAGCCGGGAGGCAGGTTCAGGAGCCACGAACGGGCGCCGTCTTTGAGTGCCATAGGGAACCAGTTCGCCATGACTTTCTCGTCGCCATTGGCCGCCTCGATGCTCAGCTCGTAGAGCTGCAGGAACTCCGCAGGGTCGGGGGTGCCGTCGTAGCGAGGAGGCAGATCTGGCTTGAACTTGCCCGGCCAGGCAATGCTACGCAGCTCGGGGGTGAAGGCGCGGTAGCCGACCGTGGTCGCGGGGGCCCGTCTTGGAGGTGGAGCTTGGTCTTGACGCCCACGTGCCGCCACGGCAAACGGTGCGGGGCCATGCCACGCCAAGTGTCGGATCACGGGTTCCAGCAAAACCCTTAAGGTTCGAACACTGGGGTGCGCGTGAAGATTTCCTCCCTACCGATCTACGCCCTAGCTCGCTAAGATCTCGTGGATGAACTCGACGAACTCACAACACAAAGACACAAGATTTATACTGGTTCGAGCCACCATTGTGGTGTAATACCCTACTCCAGTTGGTGGTGGATGGGTTGCCTCTAGGGCTGATGAAGAATAATACAAAGGGAAGAACAACCTCCTGAGGTTGAGGTGTTCTTGTGCTCAGTGTGTGGCTAAGGATTGGCTGAGCATCCAATCTCCTCTCTTCCTACTGTGGTGGCTAGCTCTACTTATATAGGCCTGGTCCTCTTCCCAAATATTGGCGGGAAGGTAGCCAACAACGGCCAATTTGAAAGGGGACAACTAGTACAACTTATCCTGACAAAAGCGGTCTTCGCCTGCAAAAGGCTCTGGTGGTGACGCTGTCTTGGGCTCTGAGGGAGTCCTGGATTAGGGGGTGTCCGGATAGCCGGACTATAGCCTTTGGCCGGACTCCTGGACTATGAAGATACAAGATTGAAGACTTTGTCCCGTGTCCGGATGGGACTTTCCTTGGCGTGGAAGGCAAGCTTGGCGATACGGATATGTAGATCTCCTACCATTGTAACCAACTATGTGTAACCCTAACCCACTTCGGTGCCTATATAAACCGGAGGGTTTAAGTCCGTAGGACGAACAACAATCATACCATAGGCTAGCTTCTAGGGTTTAGCCTCTCTGATCTCGTGGTAGATCTACTCTTGTACTACCCATATCATCAATATTAATCAAGCAGGAGTAGGGTTTTACCTCCATCGAGAGGGCCCGAACACAGGTAAAAACATCGTGTCCCTTGTCTCCTGTTACCATCCGCCTAGACGCACAGTTCGGGACCCCCTACCCGAGATCCACCGGTTTTGACACCGACAGGCTCCATGGTGACCTCCGTCCTGCCGTCCTGCTGGTCTTGGTCTCATTGCACTGATATGGAAACCTTTGCTTGATGCCTCGGTACTCTGCGCCTGCGCTTGCCTCCTTAGCACCAAATAGGAAACAAGGACGCTGCGCGCGCTGGCGCCCGCCTGATCTTGATTGTCATGGCTCACGTCGTGAGAGCCTCACGACGTTTGCCCCGCCTTGATTTCTCCGCTCCTCGCGAGGCAGCCTGGTGAGGCCACTCCTGAGGAGGTCTTGCATCGTCCGCCTCGTGAGGCTTGGCCCCTTGTGAGGGTCTTGAATGTCTCGTTGATGAAGACGGCCCGTACAGGTCTACATCACAGCCACGCCGTGGGCCGCAGGCAGGCAAGTCTGGGGACCCCCGTTCCTAGAACGCCGACATGCTCAACTCCATATATTATTTCCCAATGATCTATGGTTATCCTATGATGTTTGATTAGATCCGTTTTGTCCTATGGGTTAGTCGTGATCTTGGTTGGTATGATTGTATATTTTATTTATGGTGCTGTCCTACAGTGCCCTCCGTCTCGCGCAAACGTGAGGGGCCCCTGCTGTAGGGTGTTGCAATATGTTCATGATTCGCTTATGGTGGGTTGCGAGAGTGACAGAAGCTTAAACCCGAGTAGGTGGGTTATGGCGTATGGGAGTAAAGAGGACTTGATACTTAATGCTATGGTTGGCTTTCACGACCTCAATGATCTTTAGTAGTTGTGGATGCTTGCTAGGGGTCCAATCATAAGTGCATATGATCCAAGTAGAGAAAGTATGTTAGATCATGCCTCTCCCTCATATAAAATTACAAGAATGATTACCGGTACTTGTAATCGATTGCCTAGGGACAAATGACTTTCTTGTTGACAAAAGCTCTCTACTAAAACTAACTTAGTTGTGTCTTTATCTAAACATCCCCTAGATTTTATTTACGTGCTATTTATTATCTTGCAAACCTATCCTATCACACCTTTAAAGTACTTCTACTTTCATACTTGTTCTAGGTAAAGCGAACGTCAAGCGTGCGTAGAGTTGTATCAGTGGTCGATAGAACTTGAGGGAATACTTGTTCTACCTTTAGCTCCTCGTTGGGTTCGACACTCTTACTTATAGAAAGAGGCTACAATTGATCCCCTATACTTGTGGGTTATCATGCCTATATTCATGATCATTGCCTTGGATAGCGTCATAACTTTGTGCTTTTCTATCAATTGCTCGGCAGTAATTTGTTCACCCACCATATTATTTGCTATCTTGAGAGAAGCCTCTAGTGAAACCTATGGCCCCCGGGTCTATTTTCGATCATATAAGTTTCTATTTTCCATCATATAAGTTTCCGATCTACTAGTTTGCAATCTTTTACTTTCAGATCTATAAACCATAAATATTTACTTTATCGTTTATCTATCTCTATCAGATCTCACTTTTGCAAGTAACCGTGAAGGGATTGACAACCCCTTTATCACATTGGGTGCAAGTTGTTTGATTGTTTTGTCAGGACCCCGATCCTAGGTCACACCGATCTAGCATGTAACACATCATATCACTTTGCGGCCTCACGCACGGTATTCCAGCTGGTGTCGCCTTACCATGGCCCGGGACCGTTTATGCTTTTGGCTCACGTATATGATAGTGTCGCTAGCATCCATATGACGAAGAACCGGGCCGACATGGCTAGTCGTGAACCCAAAGCGCTAACCCATGGGGACAGGCATACATGAATCACATCGAGCATGTCGGTCATCAACGTATGTATTCGGGCTGTAGCGCTGGGCTATGAGGACTCCGGTATCCCGGCTGTAGCAGCTAAGCAGGACTCGAATACCACCGCGTGACATTTCCCGAAGGAACAGACATAGGAACAGTGAAACACATGCCGGCCAGATCAAGTGTCCAAGCAGTAGTCTTTGGGCTAGCAGGACTCGGTGAACCGGGCTGTAGCGGACTACTATCGCTCGGAGGCACGAGATTACATTTCCCCATATGAGAGGCTGCCAAGGATAAACAACTAGTTTGTCGGATCCCACACATACCAAGCATTTCAAACATACACACAATATGCTCAATATGTGTAGATACAACATGGCATCACAACATAACTCTACGACTCAAAATATTATTCATTAGGCTCAAGAGCGAGATATTACAAACATGGGTCTCATGACCCAACACTCGAAACATACAAGTCAAAGCACAAGCGGAAGCTAATCATGTCTGAGTACGCACAACTATAAATGGGAAAAGGCTGAGAAGCGACTATCTACCAGATCTGCCGAGGGCACAAGATCGTAGCTGAGGTAACAAGCTAAGCGTCAAGTCCAAGTGGAACTACTAGCGAGGCCGCGTCTCTCGCAAAACATAAAATAAGCAAGCGTGAGTACAATTGTACTCAGCAAGACTTACATCGAGAACTAACTACATATGCATCATTATCAAAAGGGGTGGTGGAGTTTGACCGCAGCAAGCCAGCTTTGACTCGGTGGCTATCCTGAACTACATTGCAAGTAACTCTTTGAGGTGGCGCACGAGTCCACATATTCACCATGGCAATACACCACTATGGACCGCTCCGTCTCCCTCGAGAACGCCATCCATAGCACTCACGCTTATCTTGCGCATTTTAGAGTATCCACTTTCACTTGTCTATGAACTGATATAGGCAACCCGAAGTCCTTTTCATGGACACGGCTATTGAATAGATCATATTAAACCCTGCAGGGTGTACTTCTTCACACACGCTCTCACCACTTACCGCCATTTACACGACATGTACTCGGCAACCTTCAGCGGAAGCCCAGCGTGGGTGTCGGCCACGGCCTACCTAAACACTCAAATCCCTAGTCCAGGTTTATCGCCTATTCGGGTTCCATCCGCAGGAGTCCGCCGAGGTTTCCCATACAGCCCCGAGCGATGTGTGCGGGTTCCCGAGATACCAAGCGGGCACTTTCGGTACACGGGCCCACAGTGCCTACCGCAACACAACCCACCCCTAAGGTCAGCGTTATGCGTCGGCCCCAACATGCTACAAACACGAAACTACTTGCAACTCCCGGATGAGGACAAGGGTGGTCAAGAAGCCGAGAGGTCCATTGGTTTCGGGCCCAATGCGTGGTAGTAGCTGTATCATGGATCACAAACACGAACTCAGTTCTGAGGGCGGCTGCAATGAGACAACCCACCATGTACTCCTACATGGCCTCCCACCGCTACCTTTACCAAATCGTGTTCACACACTTAGCTCACACACAACAGGACATGTTCATAACAATTCCAATTCATTCCCGATGAATCAGACCCGACTCAACTCTAAGCGATGGCAGGCATGACAAACAAGCATAAATGAGTAGGCACAACATGGCTCAAACAATTCCTACTCATGCTAGTGGGTTTCATCTAATTCTTGTGGAATGACAGGTCATGCAAAGGATCAAGGGGTTCAGCTACGCAGCAAGTAACACATGAGTCGTTGTTGTCCTAATGCAGTAAAATAGAGCAGGCGAGAGAGTGGGATTGTATCGGAATGAACAAGGGGTTTTGCTTGCAGGCACTTCGAAGATAATATAGTTCATCGGTGTTATCGAACTCATCGTCGATACCTCGTCTCACCGGAGGGACAATTACCGCAAACAAGAGAGAACACAATCAATGCAATGCACATTCACATGAATGACATGTCATATTAAGGTACTGAATTCACCTAATGCAATAATAATCCAAGTTAGTTGAAGTGGAATTCAAACAAGCTTGGACTCCAACCCCAAATGCTATTTCATGAATTACCCTAATCATGATTCCTCCTATTCAGTGAGGTTAACTTGTTCAAACATGCATGATCATGGCATAAACAGATTCTTCATATTTTTCTGATCATTTTCATATATAAATTATTTCCATCCGAGTTACGGTTGAATTTATATGATTTTTAGAAGTTTGGGGTATTTTACGAATTTCCTGAATTAAATTAAATCTAGAAAAGGAATATTGCGCCACATTCGTCACTATGACGTCAGCGGTCAACTGGTCGCTGTCCAGGTCAACTCGACGCTGGGACCCATCGGTCAATAGTTAGTTTAACTAACTAGTTTGGTTAGTGTTAACCCGGTTAGTTAGTGGCGGGCCCACTCGCCATGACCGGGGGTCAAATCCTCAGTCAACCGGGGCTAATCCACCGGCGTCGAGTCGCCGGGCGAGGCCAGCCCGGCGGAGCAAGGTGCTTTGCGTTCCGCCACCAAATGGGGCGCGAAAGCATCTAGGAGGAGCTGGGGAGGAGCCGAGGCTCTTGGTGGGGTTAGCCGGGGTTGGGGTGGCCGGATCGACGGCGGCGAGCTCAAGGCGGCGGCCGAGTTCGGGTTTGGTCGGGTTTGATGCCACGGTGCACGGAGGAGAAACTGATGGGCTAGGCGGCATCCGCGGCCACCGAAACACGCTGGTGCCACGAGTTCGAGCAGAGGGCTCGGGGCGTCGAGCTTCGTCGGCAATGGCGGCCGGCGACTCGGGTGCTTTCATGGGCGGCGGCTTCTGGCGCCTTGGGAGAGAGATGAGGGGAAGCGACGGCGAGCTCACAGGAGAGGTCGAAGCAAGCTCACCGGCTCGGGAAGGCGGATGGCGTCGAATCGTCGATGGAGTCCGGCGCCGTGCTCGGGAAGACGACTCGGGCGGCGATGTAGGGCCTCTCGGTCGCGTGTGGCGGGGGAGATTCGGGTGGCGGGCGGGGCTCGGGGCATGTCGGGAGGCTCGGGACGGCTGTGGCATGGGGCGAGGGCGGCGGCGACGGCGGCGCCGGGTCCGGGCGAGAGAGAGGGAGCAGGAGGAGGAACGAGGAGGAGGGAGAGAGCGAGGGGTCCAGGGGTCGGGCGGCGCCGAGGAGATGACGCGAGGCGTCGCGGTGGCTGAGCGCGACGCAGGCGAGCAGCCTGGTGGCGTGGCGCCAGCAGCCGCGCCGGCGCTCTCCTCTCTGCCTGCCCGCGAGAGGAGGCAGTGGGCTGCACGGGCAGCCAAGGTCTTGGGCCGCCCGGTGGGCTGCTAGGTGGGCTGGCTGGGCTGCGGTGAGTTGCTCTGTTCTCTTTTTATCTGTTTTAGTTTTCTAATTTTCTGTTTTGTTTTAGTTTAGCAAAATACTAAACCAACTAAATAAATCCTGAAAATAATTGTGGGCATTAACTGAATTATTACAGAGGCCCTTGACTATTTTCAAAATTTGTTGGAGCATTTAAAATATTAATAGTATTTAAATGCCCCAATTCAAATACAATATGGTTTATTCAAAATCCAAAATGCCTTGGAAAAATATCCATCACCTCTGGATATGGTTTTCACCTTTTCCATTAATCATGAACATTTTGCAAACCACTTTGGGTTCTTTGAAGATATTTTGAATTTGAACCTATTTGAATTGCTTTAGTGCTAGGGCTTGATCATCCCCATTTCAAATTTCATGGAAATTAAACATGATGCATGGATGCAATGCTACTAGTTACAAACAAGCTCTAGGGCTGTGACATGTTTGTACAGGTATTCGGTGATTTGTGCGTTGTCTCCTACTGGATTGATACCTTGGTTCTCAAACTGAGGGAAATACTTATCTCTACTTTGCCGCATCACCCTTTCCTCTTCAAGGAAAAAACCAACACAAGCTCAAGAAGTAGCAGGAAGAATTTCTGGCGCCATTGCCGGGGAGATCTACGCTAAGTCAAGACATACCGAGTACCCATCATAAACTCCACTCTCTTGCATTACATTATTCGCCATTCGCCTCTTGTTTTCCACTCCCCCACTTCTAAAACGATTTTTGAAAAGATTTGCCTTTTCTCCGCCCTGCTTCTGTTCGTACTTTCGTTTGACCTTATGTCTTACTTGGTTTGTTTGCTCGTTTGCTTTGTATAATTGTGTGTTTATTAAAAATCAGAAGCTAAGTTTATGGATCCTCATCCACTTTCCAATCTTTTTAAGAGATCCAATTATGATGAACCAATTGCTAGTGAGTTGAGTGCACTAGATTATCTTTATGAATATTTGCTTGAAATTCGTGAATCTAAAAATTGTGATGAAGTGTTGAAAGAAGAAATTTATGAAGTGATTCACGATAGCTCCTTGAATGAAAAGCATGATTGCAATGATATTATTATAAAATATATTAATGTAAATTGTGTTAATGATATGCAAAATCCTAAGCTTGGGGATGCTAGTTTTGCTACGTCCACTACTTGTTGCAATGATCATGATTGGGGTGATTCATCTTATAATATTGAAAATTTATTTAAGCCCCATGATGAATATGAGATCGATAATAATGTTTGCAAAAATACTGAAAGTGGGTTCGGAAGAGTGTCTACTTTAGATCCCACATATTTGGATAATATTCAATCTTATGAATTTTTTAATAAAAGTGGGTTTGCAGAGGTCATGACTTTAGTTGATTATATTCCCGCTATTTTGGAAGAGTGTCAACTTTGCATGCATGTGGATCACTCTATTTAAAAGATGATGAGGAACATTGATAGATCCGAGACCTTTGTAGTTTGTTTTCATAGTTCGGAAGTATTATTTTAGAACATATTCATAATTTTAGAAGTGTTCATGCTTTTTAAAAATGTTCAATAATTTTTAAAATGTTTGCAGATCTTAAAAAGGTTTGTGAATTGAAAAATTGTTCATGAATGTGAAAATTTTCTTTACCAATTTTAGAAAATGTTCATGCATTTTAGAAATTTGTTCATTTTTTAAAACGGTATGATTTTGACATATATTGACAAATTTAAAGTGTGTTCCCGTATTCAAAACATATTTCATAAATTTGGTAAATACTCATGATTTAAAAAAATAAAAAATGGTAAAAATATAAAATCAAGCAGGAAAAAAATCTTGTACAGAAAAAAAACCCGAATGGAACCTTTCATAAACCAAAAGGACCGTCCTGTGTGTCCGGCCCAAATGCGCTCATGGGGGCCTGCATTTGCTCGACCTCCACTGCGGTATGCGCGACATATGAATTGCAATAATAAACCTTAGATGAAAAAATAAAATTAATTCCACAACTGAAGAATGACGCGGCAAGGCGCGCATCAACATGTAGTGTTCATGATGCAGAGTGTCATCTAGTTGGAGTATAGAGCAGCGGACATGGTCACACAGAGAAATGGCGCCGGTTCAATTAATGAAGTATATATATCATCGATATAAAAAGATCCAAAAGGGCAGATCCAACTAATCTCAGCAATCAAAACAAATCAATCCAATGATTCAGACTGCTCCAATGATGAGCGCTCGGCATGTTTAATGTGCAGTTAATATCTTAACAATATTTAGTTTCAGTGCTAATTACATAATTAATAAGTGAATAATATCCTATCTAATAGTTAGGTGCAATCAATATATTGTGTAATATCAATGTGCTTTGTAAGTACATACTTACTAGTGGTAAAAAATTCCACTTGGCGGCAACTACAGGTTTGCAATACTCGCTTATAATTTGACTGTAGTCTCGTTTGGCACCTCCGAACTTTTGATTATCCAGAATGGAGATGCAAAGTCATTATTTGTTAGTTATTAGGCTGGCCAGGAAGAAGGGTGTTGCAAACATGTCAATCAGGTTACCGAGCAACTCTTCCATTCCCCCTCGAGGGGACCGTGGGGGCACTTCAATGAGCTAGGGGCACTTGCCATGGTTAAGGCTCTGGGAGCAGGGCAAGGGGGAAAGGTCGCTGGAGATAAGAGAAGGATGCATGCAAGGTTAAAATGAATCGCTTCATCCGTCGCCTTGTATTTACCGTGATAAAGCGCTCGAGTCCCTAGCATTTACGTCATAGGTTTCCCAGGCGGCAGACATTATTTGGGGAACTCGGATTGTAGAAAGATCGTCGGGCCTACCACATCCCTGTTAGCGGATATATTGAGATGTGAGGCTCAGAACAGGAGTCAGTATAGGACCTCGAAGGACAAAGCTTCCCTCGCACGGGGTTAACCTCGGAGAATGGTCACGATCAAGAAAACCAAGAAGACCTAGGAACCGAGCAAGACCTCGGAATCGGAAGCCGGAGTGGAGGATGGAACTCGCCTATGAAGCCGAAGACTCGAACTCATAAAGTTATCCCCAAGAAGATGTCAGATATCCTTCTTGAAGACTAGTTCAGAGGCTACTGTTAGTGTCCTGGATTAGGGGGGTGTGCCATGTCAGTCTGCCAACTATGGGACGGGTCGAAGACCCACCGACGACTGATGAATGGGGAAAGGATCAATATGGTTGACTAGGAGGGGGGTGAATAGGCAACTACCAATTTTAGCTTTTCTTAATAAATTAGGTTTAACAATAAATAGGTTTTCTAGATGTACAACTAGCTGAACAACCTATATGATGCTAGCAACAACACCATAAACAAGCAAGAGATACTACACAAGTAAAGCTTGCACAAAGTAGAGGTAAGAAGTAACCACAAGTGGAGCTGGTGAAGATGAGGATGTGTTACCGAAATTCCTTCCGTAAGTACGTCTCCGTTGGAGCAGTGTGGAGGCACAATGCTCCCTAAGAAGCCACTAGGGCCACCGTATTCTCCTCACGCCCTCGCATAATTCAAGATGTCGTAATTCCAGTAGTGGTGCCCTTGAAGGCGGCATCCGGACCTTTACAAACAAGGCTGGGGCTCTCTCCACAACCGAATTGGAGGCTCCCAACACCACCACGAAGCTTCACCACAATGGAATGTGGCTCCGAGGTGACCTCAACCATCTTGGGTCCTCAAACACCCAAGAGTAACAAGATCCGCAAGGCATTAATGGGGGGGGGGGATCAAACTTTTCTTGGTGGAAATGTAGATCTAGGCCTTCTCAAGCAATCCCTAAAGAATCAACAAGTTTGATTGGCTTGGGAGAGAGATCGACGAAAATAAGCTTGAGAGTAACAATGGAGCTTTGGGGAGGAAGAGGTAAGTCAACTTGGAGAAGATGACTCCTTTTATAGTGGGGAATGAAATCCAACTGTTATTGTAAGTGCATCTAGTGCCCCTGATACGTCTCCAACGTATCTATAATTTTTTATAGTTCCATGCTATTATATTATCTATTCTGGATGATTTCTATGCATTAATATGCTATTTTATATTATTTTGGGGACTAACCTATTAACCTAGAGGCCAGTGCCAGTTCCTGTTTTTTTCCTTGTTTTTGAGTTTCGCAGAAAAGGAATACCAAACGGAGTCCAAACAGAATGAAACCCTTCGCGATGATTTTTCTTGGATGAGAAGACAACCAGGAGACTTGGAGATGAAGTCGGAGGAGCCACGAGGCGGCCACAAGGACGTAGGGCGCGCCCCCACGCTTGTGCCCCCCCCCCCCCCGTTCACCTCCTTACCTAATTCTTTTGCCTATATATTCCCAAATATCCCCAAACCACCAGAGGCATCCACGAAAACACTTTTCCACTGCCGCAACCTTCTGTACCCGTGAGATCCCATCTAGGGACCTTTTCCGGCACCCTGCCAGAGGGGGATTCGATCACGGAGGGCTACTACATCAACTCAATTGCCCTTCCGATGAAGCGTGAGTAGTTTACCACAGACCTATGGGTCCATAGCTTAGTAGCTAGATGGCTTCTTCTCTCTCTTTGATTCTCAATACCATGTTCTCCTCGATGTTCTTGGAGATCTATTCGATGTAATAGTATATTTTTTCGGGTGTGTTTGACGAGATCCGATGAATTGTGCATTTATGATCAGCTTATCTATGAATACTATTTGAATCTTCTCTGAATTCTTTTATGCATGATTTGATATCTGTGTAATTCTCTTTGAATTATTGGTTTGGTTTGGCCAACTAGATTGGTTTTTCTTGCAATGGGAGAAGTGCTTAGATTTGGGTTCAATCTTGTGGTGTCCATTCCTAGTGACAATAGGGGCAGCAAGGCACGTATTGAATTGTTGCCATCAAGGATAAAAAGATGGGGTTTTCATCATATTGCTTGAGTTAATTTCTCTACATCATGTCATCTTACTTAATGCGTTACTCTGTTCTTTATGAACTTAATACTCTATATGCATGCTGGATAGCGGTCGATGTGTGGAGTAATAGTAGTAGATGTAGAATCGTTTCAGTCTACTTGACAAGGACGTGATGCCTTGATATGTCTCCGTCGTATCTATAATTTTTGATTGTTTCATCCCAATATTATACCACTTTCAGATACTTTTGGCAACTTTTTATATTATTTATTGGACTAACCTATTGATCCAGTGCCCAGTGCCAGTTCCTGTTTTTTCATGTTTTTTGTATCGCATAAAATCCATATCAAACGAAGTCCAAATGCAATAAAATTTCATGGACAATTATTTTCGAATATATGTGATTTTTGGGAGTTGGAATCACCACAAACGGAGGCCCACACAGCCCTCAAGACACCAGGGCGTGCCAGAGGCCCCTGGCGCGTGGTGGTGGGTTGTGCCCTCCTCGAACGTCGATTGGGGCTCTACTTCGGGCGCAAGGAAGCTTATATCCGGAAAAAATCATGTTAAAATCTCAGCGCAATCGGAGTTACGGATCTCCCGGAATATAAGAAACAGTTTTCGGCCAGATCGGAAGAACACGAAACAGAAGAGAATAGAGAGGGAGATCCAATCTCGGAGGGGCTCCCGCCCCTCCGCTGCCATGGAGGCCATGGACCAGAGGGGGAAATCTCCTCCCATCTAGGGGGGAGGCCAAGGAAGAAGAAGGAGGGGGGCTCTCTCCCCCTCTCTCCCGGTGGCGCCGGAGTGCCGCCGGGGCTAGGATCGTGACGACGATCTACATCAACAACCTTGCTACCGTCAACACCAACTTTCTCCCCCTATATGCAGTGGTGTAACACCTCTTCTCCCCGCTGTAATCTCTACTTAAACATGGTGCTCAACTCCATATAATATTTCCCAATGATCTATGGTTATCCTATGATGTTTGAGTAGATCCATTTTGTCCTATGGGTTAATCGTGATCTTGGTTGGTATGATTGTATATTTTATTTATGGTGCTATCCTACGGTGCCCTCCATCTCGCGCAAAGGTGAGGGGCCCTCGCTGTAGGGTGTTGCAATATGTTCATGATTCTCTTATGGTGGGTTGCGAGAGTGACAGAAGCTTAAACCCGAGTAGGTGGGTTATGGCGTATGGGAGTAAAGAGGACTTGATACTTAATGCTATGGTTGGGTTTCACGACCTTAATGATCTTTAGTAGTTGCGGATGCTTGGTAGGGATCCAATCATAAGTGCATATGATCCAAGTAGAGAAAGTATGTTAGCTCATGCCTCTCCCTCGTATAAAATTACAAGAATGATTACCGGTACTTGTTATCGATTGCCTAGGGACAAATGACTTTCTTGTTGACAAAAGCTCTCTACTAAAACTAACTTAGTTTTGTCTTTATCTAAACATCCCCTAGATTTTATTTACGTGCTATTTATGATCTTGCAAACCTATCCTATCACACCTATAAAGTACTTCTAGTTTCATATCTGTTCTAGGTAAAGCGAACGTCAAGCGTGCGTAGAGTTGTATCGGTGGTCGATGGAACTTGAGGGAATATTTGTTCTACCTTTAGCTCCTCGTTGGGTTCGACACTCTTACTTATCGAAAGAGGCTACAATTGATCCCCTATACTTGTCGGTTATCATGCCTATATTCATGATCATTGCCTGGATATCGTCATAACTTTGCGCTTTTCTATCAATTGCTCGGCAGTAATTTGTTCACCCACCATATTATTTGCTATCTTGAGAGAAGCCTCTAGTGAAACCTATGTCCCCCGGGTCTATTTTCCATCATATAAGTTTCTATTTTCCATCATATAAGTTTCCGATCTACTATTTTACAATCTTTTACTTTCCAATCTATAAACCAAAAATATTTACTTTATCATTTATCTATCTCTATCAGATCCCACTTTTTCAAGTAACCATGAAGGGATTGACAACCCCTTTATCGCGTTGGGTGCAAGTTGTTTGATTGTTTGTGCAGGTATTCGGTGATTTTTGTGTTGTCTCCTACTAGATTGATACCTTGGTTCTCAAGCTGAGGGAAATACTTATCTCTACTTTGATGCATCACCCTTTCCTCTTTAAGGGAAAGACCAACACAAGCTCAAGAAGTAGCAGGAAGAATTTCTGGCGCCGTCGCCGGGGAGATCTACGCCAAGTCAAGACATACCAAGTACCTATTATAAACTCTCATCTCTTGCATTACATTATTCGCCATTCGCCTCTCGTTTTCCACCCCCACTTCTAAAACGTTTTTTTAAAAAGATTTGCCTTTTCTCCGCCCTGCTTCCGTTCGTCTTTTCGTTTAACCTTATGTCTTACTTAGTTTGTTTGCTCGTTTGCTTTTTATAATTGTGTGTTTATTTAAAATCAGAAGCTAAGTTTATGGATCCTCATCCACTTGCCAATCTTTTTAAGAGATCCAATTAGGATGAACCAATTTCTAGTGAGTTGAGTGCACTAGATTATCTTTATGAAGTTCTGCTTGAAATTTGTGAATCTAAAAATTGTGATGAAGTGTTGAAAGAAGAAATTATGAAGTGATTCACGATAGCTCCTTGAATGAAAAGCATGATTGCAATTATATTATTATAAAATCTATTAATGTCAATTGTGTTAATGATATGCAAAACCCTAAGCTTGGGGATGCTAGTTTTGCTACGTCCACTACTTGTTGCAATGATCATGATTGGGGTGATTCATCTTATAATCTTGAAAATTTATTTAAGCCCCATGATGAATATGTGATTGATAATAATGTTTGCAAAAATACTGAAAGTGGGTTTGGAAGAGTGTCAACTTTAGATCCCACATATTTGGATAATGTTCAATCTTATGAAATTTTTAATTAAAGTGGGTATGCAGAGGTCGTGACTTTAGTTAATTATATTTCCGCTATTTTGGAAGAGTGTCAACTTTGCATGCATGTGGATCACTCTATTTAAATGATGATGAGGAACATTGATAGATTCTAGACCTTTGTAGTTTGTTTTCATAGTTCGGAAGTTTTATTTTAGAACATATTCATAATTTTAGAAGTGTTCATGCTTTTTAAAAATGTTCAATAATTTTTAATATGTTTGCAGATCTTAAAAAAGGTTTGTGAATTGAAAAATTGTTCATAAATGTGAAAAATTTCGTTACCAATTTCTGAAAATGTTCACGCATTTTAGAAATTTGTTCAATTTTTTAAAGAGGTATGATTTTGACATATATTGACAAATTTAAAGTGTGTTCCCTATTCAAAACATATTCATAAATTTGGTAAATACTCATGAGTTAAAAAATAGAAAAGGGAAACAAATATAAAATCAAGCAGGAAAAAAAATCTTGTATAGAAGAAAAACCCGAATGGAACCTTTCAAAACCAAAAGGATCGTCCTATGTGTCCGGCACAAATGCGCCCATGGGGGTCTGCGTTTGCTCGACCTCCACTGTGGTATGCGCGGAATATGAATTGCAATAAGAAACCTTAGAAGAAAAAATAGAATTAATTCCACAACTGAAGAACGGCGCGGCAAGGCGCGCATCAACATGTAGTGTCGGGGACGAGCAATGGTCTTTTCCTACCATCTATCTCCCTAGGAGCATGCGCGTATTACTTTGTTTCGAGGACTAATAGATCTTTGAAATAAGTATGTGAGTTCTTTATGACTAATGTTGAGTCCATGGATTAGACGCACTCTCATCCTTCCATCATTGCTAGCCTCTCTAGTACCGCGCAACTTTCGCCGGTACCATACACCCACCATATACCTTCCTCAAAACAGCCACCATACCTACCTATTATGGCATTTCCATAGCCATTCCGAGATATATTGCCATGCAACTTTCCACCGTTTCATTTATTATGACACGCATCATCATTATCATATTGCTTTGCATGATCATGTAGTTGACATCGTATTTGTGGCAAAACCACCTTTCATCATTTTTATACATGTCACTCTTGATTCGTTGCACATCCCGGTACACCGCCGGAGGCATTCATATAGAGTCATATTTTGTTCTAGTATCGAGTTGTAAATTTTGAGTTGTAAGTAAATAAAAGTGTGATGACCTCCATTATTAGAGCATTGTCCCATGTGAGGAAATAAAAAAAATAAAAAAAGAGAGAAAAGGCAAAAAAAAGAGAAGACCAAAAAAATGAGAGAAAAAGAGAGAAGGGGCAATGTTATTATCCTTTTACCACACTTGTGCTTCAAAGTAGCACAATGATCTTCATGATAGAGAGTCTTCTATGTTGTCACTTTCATATGCTAGTGGGAATTTTTCATTATAGAACTTGGCTTGTATATTCCAACGATGGGCTTCCTCAAATTGCCCTAGGTCTTCATGAGCAAGCAAGTTGGATGCACACCCATTTAGTTTTCTTTTTGAGCTTTCATAAACTTATAGCTCTAGTGCATCCGTTGCATGGCAACGCCTACTCACCCACATTGATATCTATTGATGGGCATCTCCATAGCCCGTTGATACGTCTAGTTGATGTGAGACTATCTCCCTCTTTTTGTCTTCTCCACAACCACCATATTCTATTCCACCTATAGTGCTATGTCCATGGCTCACGCTCATGTATTGCGTGAAAGTTGAAAGGTTTGAGAACATCAAAAGTATGAAACAATTGCTTGGCTTGTCATCGGGGTTGTGCATGATTTGAATATTTTATGTGATGAAAATGGAGCATAGCCAGACTATATGATTTCATAGGGATAAGCTTTCTGTGGACATGTTATTTTGAGAAGACATAATTGCCTTGTTAGTATGCTTGAAGTATTATTGTTTTTATGTCAATATTAAACCTTTGGTTTGAATCTTACTGATCTGAACATTCATGCCACAATAAAGAAAATTACATGGATAAATATGTTAGGTAGCATTCCACATCAAAAATTCTATTTTTATTACCTACTCGAGGACGAACGGGAATTAAGCTTGGGGATGCTTGATATGTCTCCAACGTATCTATAATTTTTGATTGTTCCATGCTATTATATTGTTTGTTTTGGATGTTTTATATGCATTAATATGCTATTTTATATTATTTTTGGGACTAACCTATTAACCTATAGCCCAGTGCCAGTTCCTGTTTTTTCCTTGTTTTGAAGTTTTGGAGAAAAGGAATACCAAATGGAGTTCAAATGGAATGAAACCTTCTCGATGATTTTTCTTGGACCAGAAGACAACCAGGAGACTTGGAGATGAAGTTGGAGGCCCCCCTGTGCACCTCCTGACCTAATTCTTTCGCCTATATATATTCCCAAATATCCCCAAACCACCAAAGGCATCCACGAAAACACTTTTCCACCACCGCAACCTTCTGTACCCGTGAGATCCCATCTAGGGAGAGCTTCTACATCCACTCCATTGCCCTTCCGATGAAGAGTGAGTAGTTTACCACAGACCTACGGGTCCATCGCTAGTAGCTAGATGGCTTCTTCTCTCTCTTTGATTCTCAGTACCATGTTCTCCTCGATGTTCTTGGAGATCTATTTGATGTAATACTTTTTTTTGCGGTGTGTTTGCCGAGATCCGATGAATTGTGGATTTATGATCAGCTTATCTATGAATATTATTTGAATCCTATCTGAATTATGATCAGCTTATCTATGAATATTATTTGCCCACACATACCTGGTCTAGCCCTGCCATGCAAGCCACGTGTCAGGGTGGGGCTGTACACGCCCCGGGGGCACTCCGCAGTAGGGAGTCCCCTCCCACGTACCAGTGGAAACACCATGCTCCATGCTGGCCGTCGACACTGCCGAGGAGCGTCTATGCCCGTGCAAGTGCGGAAGCTCTATGCTCCACACTGGTGATAAACAACTGAGGGCGGCCTCATGGCCGTATCAACCTCAGGGAGCCCTTGAGCTCAGTGTCTGGCCTCATCGCAACACCTCCCCTCGGGAGAGTCGCACGAGGGGGCTGGGCACAGGGGCTGCGCTCATGTCACGCCCAAGCGTACGCCACCCCGCCAGTCCCCAGGACCTGGTCGTTGCGCGCCCCTCCCAAACCGAGCCTCGGCGAGGGCAAAGGTATGAAGGTCGTTTGGGCATCAAGGGGGACACCTGAGCATCACAACTCAGGAGCCTAACTGGCCACGTAGCCCCTCACTCCTTGGTCTCGTCCTGGTGATCCGGACGACCCAACAACGGTTGAGGTATGCGCGGGGCCGGGCCCTGCGGACGTAGAACACTAGACTTATTCCCGCATTTCCTTCCCATAAGTGGTTTGCGCGTCAAGGGGGACTCCTGAGCATCACGACTTAGGAGCCTAACTGACCACGTAGCCCCTCACTCCTTGGTCTCGTCCTGGTGATCCGGACGACCCAACGGCGGCTGAGGTATACGCGGTGTCGGGCCCTGCCGACGTAGAACGTAAAGCAAATGGGAAAGAAATCACAAAATCTCAAGCAAATGTTACAAGACATATGGTTCTCCCAATACCAAACACAAGTTTAAATGCCTCCACGAGGCATGGTCCATTTTGCAGAAACTAAACAGGAAAGGAGCCGCCAACAAGTCATCTCGTCACCCCCGGACATTGCCGCCGTCGCCCGCAAGGGATGCTTCTTCTTCAGCAGCATTGCCCTAACCTACACCACCCACCGGAGTCGCAGGATCAGCAGCACCGCCAGTCGAGGGCGCAGGGGCGAAGGCACGGAACTTCTTCAGTAGGGCCTCCACCTGACCCTTCACGGCTACGGCAGCGGCCGCGCAATGCTCGTCGTCCACAAGCTCCAGCAGCTCGTCAAGGTGGGTGGCAGGGTCGCGTAGATGGAGGTGGCAGAAGACGCGCGTCAACGCGGCCGAGGAATGGACGCGGGCTTCTTCCTCTGCCATGGGGCCGATACCGCTCACGACGTCCTCAAGCGCATCAACAAGATAAGGAAACAGCTGGGCGGGGCCCTCGTTGCTGGCGGCCAGCGGCTCCTCCATGCCTTTCTTGTAGAGTGACCGCAGCGCCGTCCGAGACCTCTCCTTGAGGAGCTTGAAGGCCTCGTGGTCCTCAGCCAGGACCTTCGCCTTGGCTTCAAGCTCGGCCTTCTCCGCCTTCAGTTTCTGCTGCAGCTCCTCCAACCGGCCACGCTCCGTGGCCTGCGCCTTCGCCAACTGCTCCAGCTCGGCATCGCGATCCCTGACGGCGTCCTCTCGGGCCTTCATCTTCTCCTCCTCCGCCTTGCGGCCTCGGGCTTCTTTCGCGCGCTCCCTCCGCGTGGTCTCCATCTCGGCCTCCAGCGATCGGCAGTGGTCCTTGGCGGCCTCGGCATCCTTTAGCGCCACCTCGCGGGCGGCCACAGCTTGGGCGACGGCCTCCCTATCCTTCGCGGAGTCCGCAGCAGCCTGGCTCAGCATCGCCCGGACGGACACATCGGAATGAAGCCAGCCAGAGACCAGCTCCAGGCGGCCGACCACTAGGCGACGGTCGGTGCCTTGGAGGTCTTCTCGCAGCAGAGTCATCACAGAAAGAGCGCGCTCCAGAACGTCAGGGGAGGCCGAAGGACCCGGAGGAAGCAGTGTGGCAGAAGGGGGAGGAGGTGACGTCATCATCATGGACTGGGAGGACGGAGGTTCCTGAGCGTTGGGGATCTCGGCGACAGAACCAGGCCTTGGCACATCCGGAGCCAGCGGGGCCACGGGGGCTGACTCCTCCCGAGGATGCTCCCCGTCCTTGCGAATGAACAAGGGAACGACGGCACTCGGAGGATACTCTTGGTCATCCCCGACCAAGAGGCGGAGAGCCACAGCCAGCTCCTCGTCAGACAAGGCCTCCGGACTCAGGCGAAGCTTGTCTTCTTCGCCCCCAAGCGTCCACAAGGGGCGCGAGCGCGCCTAGAGCGGAGCCACCCGCAACATCAGGAATTCTCTCAGGAGCATGGCCCTCCTCAGCTTCGCCGCCTTCGTGTTGCCCGGCCTCAGGTCGGCGGTCATCTTCTCCAGCACCGGCGTCGCCCGGTTGTCAGTAAGCTTTACACGGGACCACCCCTCGTCAGACTGGGGCATCTCCGTCGGCAACTTCAACCGTGGGTGGACGCACTTGGCATCCATCATGACCCACTTGCTCCTGAAGCCATCGGCCTTCTTCCCGACCTTTGAGATCACGTTGTCCATGCCGGCCGTGACGAAGTTAGTGCACCCTGAGGTCTGGTCGTCGTTGATGCCGAGGAAGAAGAATTGGCGCAGCAGTGCCACAGACGGCATAACCCCGACATACGCCTCACAGTAGAAAGCGAAGATCGACAAGAGAAGAAAGGAGTTGGGATGGAGATGGAGGGCCTGCAACCTGTAATGACGGAGGGCGGCGTAGAAGAAGTTAGAGAAGGGGGGAACCAGGCCTGACGATGCTGCTCATGAAGAAGGGGTAGAAGGTGCTCTCCGAAGCCTCCGGCTCGGCGGAGCCAGCCCGGAGCTCTGTCTTCCCCCTCTCGTTGCTCTCCCCCGCCGTCAGCAGGCGCGTGGTGGTGAGGTTATTCTCCAAGACATTGGGTGCATCCAGAGCCGGCTCGTACCAGGCAGGCGACGAAACGGCCTGTGACAGCCTGGATTTTGCCTTCTCTCTTTTTCCGTACTTTCCTTCTCTCTGTTTCCGGACTTGGTTTTTGCCTTGCTTTGATTTGGGTTTTGGAATCATTTCAAATGGACTTGTCACTTGGGCATATCCTTGTCTTTCACCCAAGTGACCTATCTGCTCCTCATTCAACTATATTTCCCTGATAAATCCCCAAAATAATCAAATGAATATTTCTCATAAAATAAAAATATTCATTTTCCTCTATGAAATTCAAATCAGAAACTTGTGCTCCAAAGCAAACCCATTTTTTCTTGCTCCCAAAAATCTGAGATAATTCCTGAATATTCTTTGGACCTTGGCACACCTTCCCCAGCAAAAATATTGCATGACTTTTTGTAATATTTTTGCTATAGAAAATCATTTCTCTTCTGGCCCAAAATTCCACTTTGTACAACAAGTACATTTTTCCTTGATCCTTTGGCCCTGATCTTTCTTGATCTTAAACACCCTCATAAGAAAATCTAAACCCCAGGAGATCAGCCCTAATGGCCTTCTAGAAGGTTGCTTAACTTGGCGACCAAGTTTCTGGTCAGAAACTTGCCAGCTTAGTAGAGTCAAATCTGGTCGGCCTGGGTATGAGCTATCAACTTTTCTAGAGTAAACACTGCATGGACGAACGCGTAGACAAAGTTTGGCAGCGTTTGGGCATCGTCTCGACCATACCAGCATGGTGACCGTGTGAAGACATGGTGCCTGGCAGTGTCTCGACGCGCTCTGGATGGCGCCTTCCTCTCTGTTCAGCACATGCTCGTTCCAGCGCTCGCCGACACCTACCGCGCCACACCACCGACCCCGACCCATCGCCCTTGACCTCTCCCTGGCGCTCGCCGATGCCGGAGACGCCGCAGCAAGCACGGGCATGTCGCGGCCAAAAGCCACAGTGCACGCGTGCACTTGTACGCTTCTTCCACCGCCTCCTATGCTCGTCCGCGAGCGTGGGCAGCTCCTGCGTTGACGCTGCGTGCTTGCCCCCTCGCACTTGAGCATTTCATCGTTGTTCGCCGCGTATCCAGACAGCTCCGGCAGCGACACGTTCCCCCTTCGCTCCAGCTATTTATAGTGCCTCCTCCTCCATTCCTAGCCACACAACACTCCACACCACCTCCACGAACACGTAGACGGGCCACAGCTCGGTTGGGCAGGCCTCTGGCCGTCACCCCGACCAGAGAACTCCGGCGACCTCTACGGCAAGGCCACCGCTCTCCGGTGCCTCTCGAGCTCAAGCAGCTGCTCGGGCGGGGCATTGGGGGTCTGTTGGTGCTGCCTGGACGCTGCTGAGCCCTCGGAGCCGCCCCTAGCCATCGTCTTCAACCACTCCGGCGAACCCCGTCCGCCACTGAGGCCTGCGAGCTTGACCGCGAGCAGCTCCGGCCACCCCAAGCCAAGCCACGTGTACGGGCAGGTGCGCGCTGAGGCCAGCTTCAATCCTATCCCTCTAGCCTAGCCCCAAACCCCCACGTCGCCGCCGTGAGCTCCGGCGAAACACCACCCCTCTCTGATCTCGACCTCTCTCTCTCTCTCTCTCTCTCTCTCCTGACGAGTGGGGCCCAGTGTCAGCCTCACCACTCGCGCCCGAAGCGGTACGAGTGGAGGCGCACTCCCGCTTTACGCCTTCGACGCCACCCCCAGGAAATTCTGTTTAATTCAAATGTATTCAGAAATTTGACTAAACTTTGACCAGCCACCATTTCTAAACCATAAGTCCAAATGAATTGATTCTTTTTGCATTGTCTTTGTTTCAGAAAGCTCTAGCAGCACAAAAAAAGGTGGATTTTTCCTTGTTGTCTAGAATTTCTGGTGATTTTCAGAATGGGTTTTGATAATTTTTTTTGTGGTTTTAAATTCTTTTCAGAAGGAGAAGCTTGTCTTGAAGCAAACCAAGAGGGGTGTGATCCTCCTCTACACTAAGGCAAGCCACACCAGCATTTGGATGGTGTTATTTCAATATCTATGATTTTCTACTTGAATATGAGTTCTTATTTGCATTTAAAATTTGATAAATAAATTTGGTTAATTGTTAGTTATTTTATCATGGTTGATATGCTTGTTTTAGTTACTGGTTGAATGCATGAATGTTTTTGGTTAAGTAGAGTAAGACCTTGCACTAGTTATATTGCTATGGAAACTAATGATAGTTCTTTTATTAAGTGATATTTTCATTGAAATGATGAACTAATAAAAATATTGCTTGATAATGAAAATGAGTTATAACCAAAAAAGTTTCTGATCCTGAGTATTACAAGATTATTATGTTGA
The DNA here is from genome assembly GCA_021605205.1 of Aegilops longissima. Lineage (NCBI taxonomy): Eukaryota > Viridiplantae > Streptophyta > Magnoliopsida > Poales > Poaceae > Aegilops > Aegilops longissima. Next base: position 419,470,002 of record CM038679.1, read on the forward strand.
TAAGTTTGATCCATATACATGTGTTGTTAGCTTTGCATGTCGATTAGTTGCATGGTTACGGCATAGTATCATTGTTATTTTATATTTTTTTTGCCAAAGTTAAACTTGATTAAGTTCAACTTGAATATGATGTTGATCACATCATGGTGCCACTGAATCGGGGTTTTATTCAGTGCGACCACATTTACCTTGTGGGAAGATCTTGATTCGGTCCTTTGTTATGCATCTCACCGGTGCCTCCCGCGAGTGATGGTTATGGGCGTGCATACCCCGGCCCGGTAACCAGACATAACCTTGTGTGCTCGTTTTTGTTTTTATGGTACCTTGTCCCTGTTTGGGACCATTTTGCCACGACGGTGGTCGTTGGTGTCTTTGGTAGACACGGGGCCACCCAAGACCTAGCCCTGAGAGGGAGTTGGTCGGAGTGGCCGGGAGAGTGCCACAACAAAGGGAGGGTTTCGTCAGAATGCTTTGGTCCACCCGAATGGGAGTGCGAGCCTAGGGTTCCGTAGTGTGGGTAAAGTGCGCCACCTCTGCAGAGTGTATTTAATCTATCGATAGCCGCGTCCTCGGTTATGGGCATAACTCGTGAGTAAGTCACACCATGGATCAACTTTTAAAATTAATCTTGCAAATTAAATGATTGTTGTGATGCATTGTTGTTTGAGCGATTCATTAACTCGTGAGTTTTTCATGAGTTGTTGCTTTCAGATATGACCCCGGTAAAGTCACCGGTTAGGTTACGAGGTAACCGTCTGGTAAGCGAGTCCATGAGACTCGGTGCATGTATCGTTTGCATTGCATCTATAGTAGTTCTTGCATTGCATTAATATGATTAATTGTCATGATATTGTCTGTCATCATGCTTATGTTTGTTGTGAGCTTGCAAGTACATTCAATGTACTGACCTGGCGTGTTATGCCAGCTTTTAGGCAAGCCGGTTCACATTGGAGCGCATCTCATATCTAGGCCCTGTCCATGTCGGTGTCCCTGTGCTATGGAGTTTCCACTTCGTCGTTCTTTCGCTGCCGCGTAGTTGTGTTATCGAGGCCCCCGCCATGTTCATTAAATAATGTACATACTTTCCAGCAACACCGTGTGTGCCGCTTGGCCTCGTATCTCGATGTAATATCAGACTTATGTAATCTGCTAGCATCAATAAAGCGGTTGTTTCTGTACCATGTTGTTGTGTATTGCCTGAAGACTTGATCTCTGGGCTGGCAATGCAAGGTAAACCGGTTGCTCTGAGGCGGCGTGCCACAACGCTTGGTATCAGAGCCGCGCTGATTGTAGGACACGCTAGACCGTTAGCGCGTTAGTGAAACGGTAGGTAGCTTCTTTTGAGTGCTGGTAGTCATAGAAATTGGCTGTTGCATTGCATGCATGTTTATCTATTGTTATTACTAACCGTATGGTTTGCGAGTGTAGATGGCTCTAGTACCATTCTTGTACCATCCTGAGCCAGCTCCGTACACATTGCCGCACCTGCTTCAGAACGTACGGCGACGAATCTATCCAGAGGGTGCTAATCCAGAGTATCGGGTGTACCGGGAGCATCTGGCCGGTACATTGTATGAGTATTATGCTGAGGTCACTCTACACCACAGTTCCCCTTCCGACGCTTACACTCGTTCTTCTAAGGGTGGTCTTGCTTCTACACCATCTCAGGTGGTTCAATTTGCTGCTATCGAGGCTCTTGTAGACTTGCGCTACAACGAGGTTCGCATGCACACCCACCCAGGTTTCTTCTACTACCCATCTCTGCACGAGAATGGGCGTATCCGCTTTCCTTTGATTAATCCGACATGCGATCGTCCCACTAGCCACCTTTCTCGCTATATCACTGCTAGATATCTCCTGAACTACGAGTTAGCTCGGGAGCTTTCACGCGCCCAGACAGCTCTCACCGCTGCTCGTATGAGGAACCCTCTTCCCACTGTCATCTATACTTCTTCAGTTCCTCCAGTCTCCGTTCCACCGGTGACATCTCAGGGTGCCGTTAACCCTCTGACAGTGACCCCTCGCAGTGCTCCTGCTGCGTGGGCTTCCCTTGTCGCTACTCCTGCTGCTCCTATGCTTAGATCCCATCCCGTGCCTACCCCTGAGGGAGAGCCCTCGAGGCAGCGCCGTCGCGTCTCTCTTATCCCGGAGGTCTCTACTATCTGTTCAGGATCTGGGTCCGGCTCAGGAGAGGAGCCCGCAGCAGCGCAATCCGAGCAGTAGACCGTTAGAGTATCGCTTTCGTCATGAGTATTATGTATGGGTGTAATCGCACGTGTCATGGTGCTTAGTTTCATGTATGAGGGTGGTAGACCCGTTATGATGTTTACTTTCATGTTGAGCCTATGTATAATTATGTTGGAACCTTTTATTCGCTTTGGTTTTCATTCGCTGTTTTCATCCGGGATTTGTCATTGGCTTTCCTCCCATTTTGGAATTTTCTCATCATGGTTTCTTTTATTGGGAAAAACAAATAATAGGATGACGCGTGGAGGCAGCAACAGTCAAGCTTGTGAGTATGTCCCTGTCCGTTTCTCTAGAAGACAGGCAGGACATTCCCCTGAGCCATACCAGCCACCTCCGTCTCCACCGCCAAATCCGCCGTCCACTGAGCAAATCCTGCGAATTTTGAAGAAAGAAGGAGCAACGATCTGCTGGAAATACTGAAAAGTGTGCAAGTTATGGTTGGGCAGAATGGAAACCAGAATGGCCATCACTCCAAGCTGTCAGATTTTCAGCGAACCAAGCCTCCCAGCTTCAGCCAAGCTATTGATCCATTGTACGCCGCCGACTGGCTAAGGACTATTGAGAGGAAACTGGAGATTGCTCGCACTGAAGAGGGAGACAAGGTTCCCTTCACAAACATTATCTCGAAGGAGCTGCCGCAATATGGTGGGATAATGCTAAGGCAATATGGCCCGCGGACGAGGAAATTACTTGGACAAAATTCAAGGACCATTTCCGCAAGTAACATATTCCCACCGGAATTATGAAAATCAAGCAGCGCGAATTCCTCGCCCTCACTCAAGGCAGCATGACAGTCAACAAGTATCTGAATAAATTCAACCTTTGGCCCGCTATTCTCTCCACGATGTGGCCACAGAAGACCGGAAGATCGACAGGTTTCTTGGAGGACTGAATCAGCATCTCAGGTGCACCCTCAGCATGTTTGACTTCCCAGACTTCCTGACTCTGGTGAACAAGGCCCTCATCGCAGAAAGAGAACACAAGCTCCTCCACGACAATAAGCCAGCTGCTAATGACCACAAGCGCAAATTCGAGCCGAAGAAGGATATGCAACCAGTGCAGAAGGCTCGTACTTGGCAACAGACTCAAGTTGAGTACAAACCCAACTGGCAGCAAAATGTCAACAAGACTACCACTCAAGTCAAGAATGTCGTGACCAGCACGGCGCGCGAAGATTGTTAGCGCAACGATTCATGCTTCCGCGGTGGTCAAACCGGACACTACGCGAGGCAGTGTCCCAAGAACAACAAACAAGCAGCTCCATTCCATCTGCAAGTCAACTACATGGAGCCGTATTCCGCCCCAGATATGATCCAGGGTCAAATTCATCATATCTCCGCAAACGAAGCCCAAGAGGACCCGGAAGTCATCATTGGTATGTTTCTTGTTAATGACATACCCGCCGTAATTTTATTTGACTCTGGGGCTTCCCACTCTTCTATTTCGCGGAGTTTTGCTTCCCTAAAAAAATTTCCTTGCTCGATTTTGGGAAAACACATGCTGGTACAATCCCCGGGATCCCTACTCAGAAGCAATCTCGTCTGCCGTAATCTGGAAATTGACATCAAGGGCATCAAGTTTCCAACATCCTTGATAATCATCGAGTCCAATAAATTGGATGTTATGCTGGGCATGAATTGGTTAACCCAATACCAAGTATGCATCAGTTGTGCGACCAGAGAAGTTACCCTGAAAAATACGGAAGGTCACACCACAAGTTTTTATGCCCGCAAGCACATACCCACGAAAGATATGGTTTTCGTAGCCGTGTCAGAAGAGGTGGAATTAATTCCAGTGGTCAGTGAGTATCCAGATGTATTTCCTGAAGAATTACTCGGCATGCCACCAGACCGAGAACTGGAGTTTGCAATTGATTTGGTTCCTGGAACCACCCCGATCCACAAGAAATACTATCGGATGCCTTCATCAGAATTGGTGGGATTGAAGAAACAACTGGATGAGATGCTGCAGAAAGGATACATCCGTCCAAGCTCTTCACCATGGGGATCACCAGCGATCTTCGTGGACAAAAAGAATGGCAGTCTATGAATGTGCATAGACTACCGACAGCTGAATGACGTCACCATCAAGAACAAGTATCCATTGCCAAGAATTGACGATCTGTTTGATCAACTCAGCGGGGCCAAAGTATTCTCCAAAATTGATTTCAGAACCGGATATCATCAGCTCAAGATAAAGAAGGAAGATATTCCTAAGACCGCGTTCACCACTCGGTACGGTCTTTAAGAGTATACTGTTATGTCCTTTGGCCTCACCAACGACCCACCTTCTTCATGCATATGATGAACAAGGTGTTTATGGATTTCTTGGACAAATTTCTGGTGGTGTTCATTGACGACATACTCATTTACTCCAAGAGCAAAGATGAACACAAGGAGCATCTCCGAGCAGTTTTGCAAAGGCTTCGCGACCATCAACTTTATGCCAAATTCAGCAAATGTGAGTTTTGGCTCCAGCAAGTGGGGTTTCTCGGGCATGTCCTCTCGGCAGAAGGAATCTTAGTGGATCCAAGCAAGGTGAAGGATGTACTTGATTGGTCCGCACCCACAACAGTCTTAGAAATCCGGAGTTTCCTTGGACTAGCCGGATATTATCACTGTTTTATTGAAGGATTCTCCAAGATTGCCAAGCCAATGACTGAGCTCCTAAAGAAGGATAAGAAGTTTGAATGGACTGAGGACTGCGAATGGAGTTTCAATGAGTCAAAAATCAGGCTGACATCGGCACCAGTATTAACTCTTCCAGACATCTACCGCAGTTTTGATGTCTACTGCGACGCATCCAGAAAAGTGCTTGGATGTGTACTCATGCAAGATGGCAAAGTTGTGGCTTATGCATCCCGACAACTGCGGCAACACGAAGGAAACTATCCTACTTATGATTTGGAATTGGCCGCGGTGGTGCACACTTTGAAGATCTGAAGACACTATCTGATTGGAAAGAAGTGCCAGATATTTACCGACCACAAGAGTCTCAAGTATATATTCACTCAGCCCGATTTGAATCTTCGACAGCGAAGATGGCTCGAGTTGGTTAAGGACTACGACCTCGGAATAAATTATCACCCGGGCAAAGCTAATGTGGTGGCTGACGCCCTCAGCCGCAAACCAACCAACCTTAATGCTCTAATGGATTCCTTGCCCCCTGAGCTTTATGAAGAAATCACTCAGCTCAATTTGGTGACCACCGATGGCCCTCTTGCCAACATATTAGAAGTTGCCCCTGCTCTCGGAGAAGAAATCCGCAGTGCTCGGGAAGATCACAAGTTATTGAAAGTATATGTCCAGAAGATGCACCAAGGGCGTGCACCGGATTTCTCTAGGGATCAAAGAGGTTTGCTAAGGTTCCGAGGTAGGCTTTGCGTACCCAAGCAAGAAAGACTGAAGAAGAAGATATGGGCAGAAGCACATGAAGCACCATACTCAATTCACCCGGGTGGTACCAAAATGTATGAAGACCTTCCTCAGGTATTCTGGTGGGATGGAATGAAGAAACACATTGCATACTTTGTGGCCTGTTGCGATATATGCAACAAGGTAAAGGCGGAACACCGCCAGACTCCTCCAACCTCTACCAGTATCCCAATGGAAATGGGACGATATCTGCATGGATTTCATCATCGGATTACCAAGGTCTCATCGAGGAAACGACACAATATGGGTCATAGTGGACACCTTAACAAAGGTGGCACACTTCCTTCCCATCCGGACTACATACCGTGCAAATCAACTCGCACAGCTGTATGTGTCAAGAATCGTTAGTCTGCATGGAGTACCTAAGACTATCACCTCCGTCAGGGGATCTCTCTTCACCTCCGCATTTTGGTCCCGACTACATCAAGCCTTGGGGACCGCTCTGAAGTACAACACGACTTATCATCCTCAGACAGATGGATAGACTGAGCGAGTAAATCAAATACTCGAATATATGCTCTGGGCTTGTGCATTGGCCCAAGGAACCAAGTGGGAAGACTGTCTGCCCTACGCCGAGTTTTCCTACAACAACAGTTTCCAGACCAGCTTAAAGATGTCACCTTATGAAGCTCTGTATGGCCGGAAATGCCGCACTCCATTGAATTGGTCTCAAACCGGAGACAGTCGTATTTTCGGGACTGATTTAATGCTCGAAGCGGAGAAGCAAGTCAAGGAAATCCGAGACAGACTGCAGCTGGCCAAATAACGACAGAAAGCTACTATGATGCCAAACACCGTCAAATCAGCTTCGAACCCGGAGAACACGTATATCTCCGAGTCACCCCTATGAAAGGAGTCAAGAGGTTTCAGACCCACGAAAAATTGGCACCCAAATAAATCGCTCCGTTTCCAGTCATGGCTAGAGTCGGAACAATTGCATATTAGTTAGAATTACCACTGGATCTGTCAGAAGTACACAGTGTGTTTCATATCTCGCAGCTGAGAAGATGCATCTCGCCATCGGAGAAAAGTACTGATATGGCAGAGATAGAATTGGTTAAGGATTTGACTTATGAGGAAAAGCCAATCAAAATATTGGATCAGACAGAAAGGGTCACTCGCAGCAAAGAAATAAGGTTTTACAAAGTTCAGTGGGAGCATCACACCAAAGAGGAAGCAACCTGGGAAAGAGAGGAATTTTTCAGGACTGCATACCCAGAATTGTTTTCCCAAGCAACCGAATCTCGAGGACGAGATTCATCCTAAGTGGGGGAGGTTTGTGACAGCCTGGATTTTGCCTTCTCTCTTTTTCCGGACTTGCCTTCTCGCTGTTTTCGGACTTGGTTTTTGCCTTGCTTTGATTTGGGTTTTGGAATCATTTCAAATGGACTTGTCACTTGGGCATATCCTTGTCTTTCACCCAAGTGACCTATCTGCTCCTCATTCAACTATATTTCCCTGATAAATCCCCAAAATAATCAAATGAATATTTTTCATAAAAGAAAAATATTCATTTTCCTCTCTGAAATTCAAATCAGAAACTTGTGTCCAAAGCAACCCCAATTTTTCTTGCTCCCAAAAATCTGAAATAATTCCTGAATATTCTTTGGACCTTGGCACACCTTCCCAAGCAAAAATATTGCATGACTTTTTGTAATATTTTTGCTATAGAAAATCATTTCTCTTCTGGCCCAAAATTCCACTTTGTACAGCAAGTACATTTTCCTTGATCTTTTGGCCCTGATCTTTCTTGAGCTTAAACACCCTCCTAAGAAAATCTAAACCCCAGGAGATCCGCCCTAATGGACTTCTAGAAGGTTGCTTAACTTGGCGACCAAGTTTCTGTTAGAAACTTGCCAGCTTAGTAGAGTCAAATCAGGTCGGCCTGGGTATGAGCTATCAACTTTCCTAGACTAAACACTACGTGGACAAACCTCGTAGACAAGGTTTGACAGCGTTTGGGCGTCGTCTTGACCATGCCAGCACGGTGACCGCGTGAAGACACGGTGCCTGGCAGGCTCTCGATGCGCTCTGGATGGCGCCTTCCTCTCTGTTCAGCGCTTGCTCGTTCCAGCGCTCGCCGACGCCTGCCGCGCCACGCCACCGACCCCGACCCATCGCCCTTGACCTCTCCCTGGAGCTCGCCGATGCCGGAGATGCCGCAACAAGCACGGGCACGTCGCGGCCAAAAGCCACAGTGCATGCGTGCACTTGTCCGCCTCTTCCAACGCCCCATGTGCTCGTCCGCGAGTGTGGGCAGCTCCTGCGTTGATGCTGCGTGCTTGCCCCCACGCACCGGAGCTTTTCGTCGCCGTTCGCCGCGCATCGAAAGAGCTCCGGCGGCGACACGTTCCCCCCTCGCTCCGGCTATTTATAGCGCCCCCTCCTCCGTTCCTAGCCACGCACCACTCCACACCACCTCCATGAACACGTGGATGGGCCACAGCTTGGTCGGGCAGGCCTCTGGCCGTCGCCCCGACCAGAGAACTCCGGTGACCTCTACGGCAAGGCCACTGCTCTCCGGTGCCTCTCGAGCTCAAGAAGCTGCTCGGACGGGGCATTGGGGGTCTGTTGGTGCTGCCTAGACGCCGCTGAGCCCTCGGAGTCGCCCCTAGCCATCTTCATCAACCACTCCGGCGAACCCCGTCCGCCACCGAGGCTTGCAAGCTTGACCGCGAGCAGCTCCGGCCACCCCAAGCCAAGCCACGGGTACGGGCAGGTGCGCCACAAGCCCAACTTCAATCCTATCCCTCTAGCCTAGCCCCAAACCCCCTCGTCGCCGGCGTGAGCTCCGGCGAAACACCGCCCCTCTCTGATCTCGACCCCCCTCTCTCTCTCTCCTGACGGGCGGGGCCGAGTGTCAGCCTCACCACTCGTGCCCGAAGCGGTACGAGTGCAGGCGCACTCCCGCTTTACGCCTTCGATGTCACCCCCCAGGAAATTCTGTTTAATTCAAATTTATTCAGAAATTTGAGTAAACTTTGACCAGCCACCAATTCTAAACCATAAGTCCAAATGAATTGATTCTTTTTGCATTGTCTTCGTTTCAGAAAGCTCTAGCAGCACACCAAAAGGTGGATTTTTCCTAGTTGTCTAGAATTTCTAGTGATTTTCAGATTGGGTTTTGATAATTGTTTTGTGGTTTTTAATTCTTTTCATAAGGAGAAGCTTGTCTTGAAGCAAACCAAGAGGGGTGTGATCCTCCTCTACACTAAGGCAAGGCACACCAACATTTGGATGGTGTTATTTCAATATCTATGATTTTCTACTTGAATATGAGTTCTTATTTGCATTTAAAATTTGATAAATAAATTTGGTTAATTGTTAGTTATTTTATCATGCTTGATATGCTTGTTTTAGTTACTGATTGAATGCATGAACTTGTTTGGTTAAGTAGAGTTAGATTTTGCACTAGTTATATTGCTATGGAAACTAATGATAGTTCTTTTATTAAGTGATATTTTCATTCAAATGATGAACTAATAAAAATATTGCTTGATAATGAAAATGAGTTATAAACAGAAAAGTTTCTGATCCCGAGTATTACAAGATTATTATGTTGATAAGTTTGATCCATATACATGTGTTGTTAGCTTTGCATGTCGATTTGTTGCATGGTTACGTGATACGTCTCCAACGTATCTATAATTTTTGATTGCTCCATGCTATATTATCTACTGTTTTGGGCAATATTGGGCTTTATTATCCACTTTTATATTATTTTTGGGACTAACCTATTAACCGGAGGCCCAGCCCAGAATTGATGTTTTTTGCCTATTTCAGTGTTTCGAAGAAAAGGAATATCAAACGGAGTCGAAACGGAACAAAATCAACTGGAGAAGTTAGTTTTAGAAGGAAAGCTACCGGAAAAGCTTGGAGTGCACATCAGGAAAGAAGGGAGGTGCCCACGAAGGTGGGGGGTGCCCCCCTAAGGGTGCACCCCCTGCCTCGTGGCCCCCCTTTCGGTCCACCGACGTACTTCTTTCACCCATATATATCTACGTACCCTAAAACTTCCAGAACGGAGAATAGATCGGGAGTTCCACCACAGCAAGCCTCTGTAACCACCAAAAACCAATCGGGACCCTGTTCCGCACCCTGCCGGAGGGGGGAACCCTCACCGGTGGCCATCTTCATCATCCAGACGCTCTCTATGACGAGGAGGGAGTAGTTCACCCTCGGGGCTGAGGGTATGTACCAGTAGCTATGTGTTTGATCTCTCTCTCTCGTGTTCTTGATTTGGCACGATCTTGATGTATCGCGAGCTTTGCTATTATAGTTGGATCTTATGTTTCTTCTCCCCTCTACTCTCTTGTAATGAATTGAGTTTTCCCTTGAAGTAATCTTATCGGATTGAGTCTTTAAAGATTTGAGAACACTTGATGTATGTCTTGCCGCATGTATCTGTGGTGACAATGGGATATCACGTGATTCACTTGATGTATGTTTTGGTGATCAACTTATGGGTTTCACCCATGAACCTATGCATAGGGGTTGGCACACGTTTTCGTCGTGATTCTTCTGGTAGAAACTTTGGGGCACTCTTTGAGGTTCTATGTGTTGGTTGAATAGATGAATCTGAGATTGTGTGATGCATATCGATAATCATACCCACGGATACTTGAGGTGACATTGGAGTATCTAGGTGACATTAGGGTTTTGGTTGATTTGTGTCTTAAGGTGTTATTCTAGTACGAACTCTAGGGCTGTTTGTGACACTTATAGGAATAGCCCAACGGATTGATTGGAAAGAATAACTTTGAGGTGGTTTCGTACCCTACCATAATCTCTTTGTTTGTTCTCCACTATTAGTGACTTTGTAGTGACTCTTTGTTGCATGTTGAGGGATAGTTATATGATCCAATTATGTAATTATTGTTGAGAGAACTTGCACTAGTGAAATTATGAACCCTAGGCCTTGTTTCCTATCATTACAATACCGTTTACGCTCACTTTTATCATTAGTTACCTTGCTGTTTTTATATTTTCAGATTACAAAAACCTATATCTACCATCCATATTGCACTTGTATCACCATCTCTTCGCCGAACTAGTGCACCTATGCAATTTACCATTGTATTGGGTGTGTTGGGGACACAAGAGACTCTTTGTTATTTGGTTGCAGGGTTGCTTGAGAGAGACCATCTTCATCCTACGCCTCCTACAGATTGATAAACCTTAGGTCATCCACTTGAGGGAAAATTTCTACTGTCCTACAAACCTCTGCACTTGGAGGCCCAACAACGTCTACAAGAAGAAGGTTGTGTAGTAGACATCAAGCTCTTTTCTGGCGCCGTTGCCGGGGAGGTGAGTGCTTGAAGGTATATCTTTAGATCTTGCAATCGAATCCTTTTGTTTCTTGTTTTAGCACTAGTTAAGTTTATAAAAGAAAACTACAAAAAATGGAATTGAGTTTACCTCATACGCTTCATCTTTTTAATATCTTTCGTGAGTATGATGGGAAGGAAAATTGTGCCAAAGTGTTAGTAGAAGAATGCATTAAAATGTTTGGCACTAAATATTTTAATGATGAGCAAGATTGCAATGTTGTTAGTATGAATTCATTGAATACCCATGATGCTAATGATATGCAAAGCCACAAGCTTGGGGAAGCTATGTTTGATGAAGATGATATTTTTTGTCCCCCAAGTTTTGATGAGCAAATTTATTATGATGAAAGCATGGCTCCTATTTATGATGATTATTGTGATGACTTGTGTGCTATTAAGAATAATGATAACCATGAAACCGTTGGAAATATGCCCTAGAGGCAATAATAAATAAGTTATTATTATATTTCCTTGTTCATGATAATCGTTTATTATTCATGCTATAATTGTATTGACCGGAAACAGCAATACATGTGTGAATACATAGACAACACCATGTCCCTAGTAAGCCTCTAGTTGACTAGCTCGTTGATCAATAGATGGTTACGGTTTCCTGACCATGGACATTGGATGTCATTGATAACGGGATCACATCATTAGGAGAATGATGTGATGGACAAGACCCAATCCTAAGCCTAGCACAAAGATCGGTAGTTCAGATGCTAAAGCTTTTCTAATGTCAAGTATCTTTTCCTTAGACCATGAGATTGTGCAACTCCCGGATACCGTAGGAATGCTTTGGTGTACCAAACGCCACAACGTAATCGGGTGGCTATAAAGGTGCATTACAGGTATCTCCGAAAGTGTCTCATTGGTTGGCACGAATCGAGATCGGATTTGTCACTCCGTAAACGGAGAGGTATCTCTGGGCCCACTCGGTAGGACATCATCATAATGTGCACAATGTGACCAAGGGGTTGATCACGGATGATGTGTTACGGAACGAGTAAAGAGACTTGCGGTAACGAGATTGAACAAGGTATCGGGATACCGACGATCGAATCTCGGGCAAGTACAATACCGCTAGACGAAGGGAATTGAATACGGATTGATTGAGTCCTTGACATCGTGGTTCATCCGATGAGATCATCGTGGAACATGTAGGAGCCAACATGGGTATCCAGATCCGCTGTTGGTTATTGACCGGAGAACGCCTCGGTCATGTCTGCTTGTCTCCAACCCGTAGGGTCTACACACTTAAGGTTCGGTGGCGCTAGGGTTATATAGGAAGCTTGTATGTGGTTACCGAATGTTGTTCGGAGTCCCGGATGAGATCCCTGACATCACGAGGAGTTCCGGAATGGTCCGGAGGTAAAGATTTATATATGGGAAGTCCTGTTTTGATAACCGGAAAGGTTTCGGGCGATATCGGTAATGTACCGGGACCACCGGGAGGGTCCCGGGGGTCCACCAAGAGGGGCCACATGCTCAAGAGGCATACATGGGCCAAGTGTGAGAGGGCACCAGCCCCTAGGTGGGCTAGGGCGCCTCCCACCATGGCCCATGCGGCTAAGAAGGGAGAGGGGCAAACCCTAAGGCGCGATGGGCCCTAAGGCCCATACTCCCCGCGCCTCCTCTCCTCCCCTTGTGGCCGCCACCCAATAGATGGGTTTGGGGCTGCCGCCTCTAGGGTTGGGAACCCTAGAGGGGCGCACCTCCTCCCTCTCCCTATATAAATAGAGGCCTGGGCTGCCCATAACATATGATTTGATCTCCTCTTGGTGCAGCCTGCTCTCCTCTTCCTCCTTTCCCTTGGTGCTTGGCGAAGCCTCTGGGATTGCCACGCCTCCACCACCACCATGCCGTTGTGCTGCTGCTGGATGGAGTCTTCTCAACCTCTCCTCTCTCCTTGCTGGATCAAGGCGTGGGAGACGTCACTGGGCTGTACGTGTGTTGAACGCGGAGGTGCCGTCCGTTCGGCACTAGGATCTCCGGTGATTTGAATCACGACGAGTACGACTCCTTCAACCCCGTTCACATGAACGCTTCCGCTTAACGATCTACAAGGGTATGTAGATGCACTCTCCTTCCCTCGTTGCTAGTTTCTCCATAGATAGATCTTGGTGACACGAGGGAAAATTTTGAATTTCTGCCACGCTCCCCAACAAAGGGCATCATGAGCTAGGTTTATTGCGTAGATTCTTTGCACGAGTAGAACACAAAGTAGTTGTGGGCGTTGATGATGTTCAATATGCTTACCGTTACTAGTCCAATCTTGTTTCGACGGTATTGTGGGATGAAGCGCCCGGACCGACCTTACACGCATTTTACGTGAGACAGGTTCCACCGATCGACATGCACTTGGTGCATAAGGTGGCTAGCGGTGCCGCCTCTCCACTTTAGTCGGAACGGATTCGATGAAAAGGGTCCTTATGAAGGGTAAATAGCAATTGGCATATCACGTTGTGGTTTTGCGAGGTAAGAAACGTTTTGCTAGAAACCCATAGCAGCCACGTAAAACATGCAAACAACAATTAGAGGACGCCTAACTTGTTTTTGCAGGGTATGCTATGTGATGTGATATGGCCAAGAAGAATGTGATGAATGATATGTGATGTATGAGATTGATCATGTTCTTGTAATAGGATTCACGACTTGCATGTCGATGAGTATGACAACCGGCAGGAGCCATAGGAGTTGTCTTTATTTATTGTATGACCTGCGTGTCATTAAACAACGCCATGTAATTACTTTACTTTATTGCTAACCGTAGCCATAGTAGTAGAAGTAATAGTTGGCGAGACAACTTCATGAAGACACGATGATGGAGATCATGATGATGGAGATCATGGTGTCATGCCGGTGACGATGATGATCATGGAGCCCGAAGATGGAGATCAAAGGAGCAATATGATATTGGCCATATCATGTCACTATTTGATTGCATGTGATGTTTATCATGTTTATGCATCTTGTTTACTTAGAACGACGGTAGTAAATAAGATGATCCTTACAACAATTTCAAGAAGTGTTCTCCCTAATCGTGCACCGTTGCTACAGTTAAATCGCTTCTAAGCACCACGTGTTGATCGGGTGTGATGGATTCTTACGTTCACATACAACGGGTGTAAGAAAGATTTACACACGCAATACACTTAGGGTTAACTTGACGAGCCTAGCATGTAAAGACATGGCCTCGGAACACGGAGACCGAAAGGTCGAGCATGAGTCGATAGTAGATACGATCAACATGAAGATGTTCATCGATGATGACTAGTCCGTCTCACGTGTTGATCGGACACGGCCTAGTTGATTCGGATCATGTAATCACTTAGATGACCAGAGGGATGTCTATCTCGAGTGGGAGTTCATAAGATGAACTTAATTATCCTGAACATAGTCAAAAGACCTTTTGCAAATTATGTCGAAGCTCGCGCTTTAGTTCCATTATTTAGATATGTTCCTAGAGAAAATATAGTTGAAAGTTGAAAGTAGCGATTATGCGGACAGAGAAAGCTTGTGTCCTTAATGCACCGCCGAGTGTGCTGAACCCCAAACGCCGTTTGTGGATGTTGCGAACATCGGACATACACGCTTTTGATAACTACGTGATAGTTCAGCTTAAACGGTTTAGAGTTGAGGCACCAAAGACGTTTTTGACGTCATGAACATATAAGATGTTTCGAGGGCTGAAATTGGGATTTCAGGATCGTGCCCACGCCAAGAGGTATGAGACCTCCGACGATTTTCTTAGCCTGCAAACTAAGGGAGAAAAGCTCAATCGTTGAGCTTGTGCTCGATTGTCCGAGTGCAACAATCACTTAAATCGAGTGGGAGTTGATCTTCCAGATGAGATAGTGATGTTTCTCCAAAGTCATTGCCACCAAGCTGCTAGAGCTTCGTGATGAACTATAACAAATCAGGGATAGATATGATGATCCTTGAGGTATTCGCGTTGTTTGACATCGCGAAAGTAGAAATCAAGAAGGAGCATCAATTGTTGATGGTTGGTGAAACCACTAGTTTCAAGAAGGGCAAGGGCAATAAGGGATACTTCACGAAATGGCAAATCAGCTGCTGCTCGAAAGAAGAAACCCGAGGTTGAACCCAAACCCGAGACTAAGTGTTTCTGAGATAAGGGGAACAGCCACTGGAGTAGAATTACCCTAGATACTTGGTAGATAAGAAGGCAGGCAAGGTCGATAGAAGTATATTTGATATACATTATGTTAATGTGTACTTTACTAGTACTCCTAGTAGCACCAGGGTATTAGATACGGTTCGGTTGCTAAATGTTAGTAACTCAAATAAAAGCTACGGAATAAAAGGAGACTAGCTAAAGGTGAGTGACGATATGTGTTGGAATTGTTTCCAAGGTTGATATGATCAAACATCGCACGCTCCCTCTACCATCAAGATTAGTATTAAACCAGAATAATTATCATTTGGTGTTTATGCTGAGCATAGACATGATTGGATTATGTCTATCGCAATACGGTTATTCATTTAAGGAGAATAATGGTTACTCTATTTATTTGAATAATACCTTCATGGTCTTGCACCTAAAAAAATGGTTTATTGAATCTCGATCGTAGTGATACACATTTTCATGCCAAATGTATAAGATAGTAATGATAGTACCACTTACTTGTGGCACTCGCCATGTAAGTCATATTGGTGTAAACGCATGAAGAAGCTCCATGTTGATGGATCTTTGGACTCACTCGTTTTGAAAAGTTTGAGACATGCTAACCATGTCTATTGGTGCATACGCATGAAGAAACTCCATGCAGATGGATCGTTTAGACTCATTTGATTTTGAATCACTTGAGATATGCAAATCATACCACATGGGCAAGATGACCTAAAAGCCTCGGTTTCAAAGAAATGGAACAAGATAGCAACTTGTTGGAAGTAACACATTTTGATGTGTGCAGTCCAATGAGGGCTGAGGCATGCAAATGAATATCGTTATGTTCTTACTTCACGATGATTCGAGTAGATGTTGAGTATATTTACTTGATGAAACACAAGTCTGAATTATTGAATGGTTCAAGCAATTTCAGAGTGAAGTTTAAGATCTTCGTGACAAGAGGATAGAATGTCTATGATATGATCATAGAGATGAATATCTGAGTTACGAGTTTTGGCACACAATTAAGACATTGTGCAAATTGTTTCACAATAAATACCGCCTGGAACACCATAGTGTGATGGTGTGTCCGAACATCATAGTTGCACCCTATTGGATATGGTGCGTACCATGATGTCTCTTATCGAATTACCACTATCGCTCATGGGTTAGGCGTTAGAGACAACCGCACTCACTTTAATAGGGCACCACGAAATTCGCTGAGATGACACCGTATGAACTATGGTTTAGAGAAACCTAAGCTGTCATTTCTTAAAAGTTTGGGGCTACGACGCTTATGTGAAAAGTTTCATGTTGATAAGCTCGAACCCAAAAGCGGATAAAATACATCTTCATAGGACACCCAAAACAGTTGGATATACCTCCTAATTCAGATCCGGAAGCAATAGGGATTGTTTCTTGAATCGGGTGCTTTCTCGAGGAAAAGTTCGTCTCGAAAAGTTGAGTGGGAGGATGGTGGAGACTTGATAAGGTTATTGAACCGTCACTTCAACTAGTGTGTAGCAGGCACGTGAAGTTGTTCCGTGGCACCTACACCAACTGAAGTAGAAGCTTATGATAGTGATCATGAAGTTTTGGATCAAGTCACTACCGTACCTCGTGAGGGTGACAAGGATGCGTATTACTTCGAGTGGTACAGAATCCTGTCTTGAAGGTCATGTTGCTAGACAACAATGAACCTACGAGCTATGGAGAAACGACGGTGGGCCCAAATTCCGACAAATGGTTAGAAACCATGAAATCTGAGATAGGATCCATGTATCAAAACAAAGCATGGACTTTGGTGGACTTGCCCGATGATGGGCAAGCCATTGAGATGAATGGATCTTTAAGAAGAAGACGGACGTGGACGGTAATATCACCGTCTATGAAGCTCGACTTGTGGCGAAGAGTTTTTCACAAGTTCAAGGAGTTGACTACGATGAGATTCTCTCATTCGTAGCGATGCTTAAGTCCGTCGGAATCATAAGCTGCATTTATGAAATCTGGCGGATGGATGTCAAAATGAGTTTCCTTACCAGTTTTCGTAAGGAAAGGTTGTATGTGATACAATCAGAAAAGTTTTGTCGATCCTAAGGATGCTTAAAAGGTATGCTAGCTCCAGCGATCCTTCTAAAGGACTGGAGTAAGCATCTCGGAGTTGGAATGTGCACTTTGATGAGATGATCAAAGATTTTGGGTTTATACAAAGTTTATGAGAAACTTGTATTTCCAAAAAGGTGAGTGGGAGCACTATAGAATTTCTGATGAGTATATGTTGTTGACATATTGTTGATCGAAATGATGTAGAATTCTGGAAAGCATATAGGGTTGTTTGAAAAGTGTTTTCAATAGAAAACCTGGATTAAGCTACTTGAACATTGAGCATCGAGATCTATAAGGGTAGATCAAAATGCTTAATAATACTTTCAAATGAGCACATACCTTGACATGATCTTGAAGGTGTTCAAGATGGATCACCAAAGAAGGAGTTCTTGCCTGAGATGTAAGGTGTGAAGTTAAGACTTAAAGCTCGACCACGGTAGAAAAGAGAGAAAGGATTTAAGATCGCCCCTATGCTTCGTATATAGGCTCTATAGTATGCTATGCTGTGTACCGCACCGAAGTGTGCCTTGCCATGAGTCACTCAAGGGTACAAGAATGATCCAGGATGGATCATTGGACAGCGATCAAAATTGTCCTTGGAGTAAATAAGGACATGTTTCTCGATTATGGAGGTGATAAAGAGTTCGGCGTAAAGGGTTACGTCGATGCAAGCTTTAACACCTATCCGAGTGACTCTGAGTAGCAAACTGGATACGTATAGTGGAGCAACCATTTGGAATAGCTCCAAGTGGAGCGTAGAAGCAGCATTTACAATATGACATAGAGAATTGCGAAGTACATACGGATCTGAATGTTGCAGACCCGTTGACTAAAACCTCTCTCACAAGCAAAACATGATCAAACCCCAGAACTCATTGAGACTTAATCACATGGTGATGTGAACTAGTTTAAGACACTAGTAAACTCTTTGGATGTTGGTCACATGGCGATGTGACCTATCAGTGTTAATCACATGGCGATGTGAACTAGATTATTGACTCTAGTGCAAGTGGGAGACTGTTGGAAATATGCCCTAGAGGCAATAATAAATAAGTTATTATTATATTTCCTTGTTCATGATAATCGTTTATTATTCATGCTATAATTGTATTGACCGGAAACAGCAATACATGTGTGAATACATAGACAACACCATGTCCCTAGTAAGCCTCTAGTTGACTAGCTCGTTGATCAATAGATGGTTACGGTTTCCTGACCATGGACATTGGATGTCATTGATAACGGGATCACATCATTAGGAGAATGATGTGATGGACAAGACCCAATCCTAAGCCTAGCACAAAGATCGTAGTTCATATGCTAAAGCTTTTCTAATGTCAAGTATCTTTTCCTTAGACCATGAGATTGTGCAACTCCCGGATACCGTAGGAATGCTTTGGGTGTACCAAACGTCACAACGTAACTGGGTGGCTATAAAAGTGCATTACAGGTATCTCCGAAAGTGTCTGTTGGGTTGGCACGAATCGAGACTGGGATTTGTCACTCCGTGTAAACGGAGAGGTATCTCTGGGCCCACTCGGTAGGACATCATCATAATGTGCACAATGTGACCAAGGGGTTGATCACGGGATGATGTGTTACGGAACGAGTAAAGAGACTTGCCGGTAACGAGATTGAACAAGGTATCGGGATACCGACGATCGAATCTCGGGCAAGTACAATACCGCTAGACGAAGGGAATTGAATACGGGATTGATTGAGTCCTTGACATCGTGGTTCATCCGATGAGATCATCGTGGAACATGTGGGAGCCAACATGGGTATCCAGATCCCGCTGTTGGTTATTGACCGGAGAACGCCTCGGTCATGTTCGCTTGTCTCCGAACCCGTAGGGTCTACACACTTAAGGTTCGGTGACGCTAGGGTTATATAGGAAGCTTGTATGTGGTTACCGAATGTTGTTCGGAGTCCCGGATGAGATCCCGGACGTCACGAGGAGTTCCGGAATGGTCCGGAGGTAAAGATTTATATATGGGAAGTCCTGTTTTGATAACCGGAAAGGTTTCGGACGATATCGGTAATGTACCGGGACCACCGGGAGGGTCCCGGGGGTCCACCAAGTGGGGCCACATGCTCAAGAGGCATACATGGGCCAAGTGTGAGAGGGCACCAGCCCCTAGGTGGGCTAGGGCGCCTCCCACCATGGCCCATGCGGCTAAGAAGGGGAGAGGGGGCAAACCCTAAGGGCAGATGGGCCCTAAGGCCCATACTCCCTGCGCCTCCCTCTCCTCCCCCTTGTGGCCGCCACCCAATAGATGGGTTTGGGGCTGCCGCCCCTCTAGGGTTGGGAACCCTAGAGGGGGCGCACCCTCCTCCCTCTCCCCTATATAAATAGAGGCCTGGGGCTGCCCATAACATATGATTTGATCTCCCTCTTGGTGCAGCCCTGTCTCTCCTCTTCCTCCTTTCCCTTGGTGCTTGGCGAAGCCCTGCGGGATTGCCACGCTCCTCCACCACCACCATGCCGTTGTGCTGCTGCTGGATGGAGTCTTCCTCAACCTCTCCCTCTCTCCTTGCTGGATCAAGGCGTGGGAGACATCACTGGGCTGTACGTGTGTTGAACGCGAGGTGCCGTCTGCTCGCACTAGGATCTCCGTGATTTGAATCACGACGAGTCGACTCCTTCAACCCCGTTCACATGAACGCTTCCGCTTAACGATCTACAAGGGTATGTAGATGCACTCTCCTTCCCTCGTTGCTAGTTTCTCCATAGATAGATCTTGGTGACACGTAGGAAAATTTTGAATTTCTGCTACGTTCCCCAACAGAAACTTGTCATCATGATTTTAGTTTTCAATTGGATTATGCTTCACATGATAGTTATTTTGTTGAGTTTGCTCCCACTACTATTCATGACAAGAAATTTGCTTATGTGGAGAGTAATAAAAATTCTATGCTTGTGCATCATGAAAATAGTGATTTATGTGATAGTTATATCGTTGAATTCATTCATGATGCTACTGAAAATTATTATGAGAGAGTATCATATGCTTCTACATATTGCAATAATATCAAGTTTCCTCTCTATGTGTTGAAAATTTTGAAGTTATGCTTGTTTTGCCTTCCTATGCTAGTTGATTATTGTTCCCATAAGTTGTTTGCTCACAAAATCCCTATCCATAGGAAGTGGGTTAGACTTAAATGTTCTAGTCATATTCTTCATGATGCTCTCTTTATGTTTCAATTCTTATGTTTTATGTGAGCATCATTGAAATCATCATGCCTAGCTAGGGGCGTTAAACATTAGCGCTTGTTGGGAGGAAACCCAATTTTATTTTAGTTTCTTGATTTTTGGTTCTGTTTAGGAATAAATAATCCATATAGCTTCTGTTTAGATGTGGTTTTGTGATTTATTTAGTGTTTGTGCCAAGTAGAACCTTTGGGAATGGGTGAAGTCTTTATGATCATGCTGTAAAAAACAGAAACTTTAGCGCTCACGAGATTAGCTTCAACTTTTTACTGGAGAGTGCTATTTAGTTGATTCTTTTTGCAGACGATTACTAGACAAATTCCTCAGGTCCAGCATTTTAGAACTTTTGGAGTTCCATAAGTATACATTTGATACAGATTACTACAGACTAATCTGTTTTTGACAGATTCTGTTTTTCGTGTGTTGTTTGCTTATTTTGATGAATCTATGGCTAGTAAAATAGTTTATAAACCATAGAGAAGTAGGAATACAGTAGATATTACAACAATATGAATTTAGAATGAGCTCACAACAGTACCTAAGTGGTGATTTATTTTCTTATACTAACGGAGCTTATGAGTTTTCTGTTGAGTTTTGTGTTGTGAAGTTTTCAAGTTTTGGGTAAAGATTCGATGGACTATGGAATAAGGACTGGCAATTGCCTAAGCTTGGGGATGCCTAAGGCACCCCAAGGTAATATTCAAGGACAACCAAGAGCCTAAGCTTGGGGATGCCCCGGATGGCATCCCCTCTTTCGTCTTCGTTCATCGGTAACTTTACTTGGAGCTATATTTTTATTCACCACACGATATGTGTTTTGCTTGGAGTGTCATTTTATTTTGTTAGTATTTGCTTGCTGTTATTTATAATAATGTTTTTCATCTCTATTTTCAATAAAAATGTCAAGGATAGCCTTTACCATGCTTATTTTGCAAGTATACATGTTGCTGTTTTGAAAGTTTATCGCTGTTGCAAAAATTCCCTAGAAAATTCAGAATGTGATAAAATGTTGAAACCTTTTGCATAATAAGCTCTGATAAATTTATTACATTAGGAATTTTCTTTCATAATTTTTGGAGCTAGGGAAGTATGGATCTTGCTGCATTCTTTACAGACTGTACTGTTATGGCAGATTGCTGTTATGTTTGCATTGTTTGCATATGTTTGCTTGTTTAATGATTCTATTTGAGGATAGAAGTATTAAATACACAGAGGAATTTAGTATGAAATGTTTAATAATAATTTTAGTGATTTGCTACAGTATAGTATGATAAGGTTTTTGCATTGGTTTATGCTAACTTATCTCACGAGTCCTTGTTGAGTTTGGTGTGGATGAAGCTTTTGAGATTTAGGGAGACCGTGATGTGAGAGGAATTAAGGAGACACAAAATATCAAGCTTGGGGAAGCCCAAGTCATCCCAAGATAATATTTCAAGAAGTCTCAAGCATCTAAGCTTGGGGATGCCCCGGTAGGCATCCCACCTTTCTTCTCCAACAATTATCGGTTAGTATCGGTTGAACCTAAGTTTTTGCTTCTTCACATGAGTTGTGCTATCCTTGTAATGTAGTTTTATTTAGCTTTGCTTTCTGTTTGAATAAAATACCAAGATCTGAAATTATTAAATGGGAAAGTCTTCACATAGTTGCATAATTATCCAACTACTCATTCATCTTCACTTATATCTTTTGGAGTAGTTTGTCATTTGCTCTAGTACTTCACTTATATCTTTTAGAGAAAAATGGTGGTTTTATTTTGAAGAAATAGATGAACTCTCATGCTTCACTTATATTATTTTGAGAGTCTTAAATAGCATGGTAATTTGCTTAAATAATCCTAATATGCTTGGTATTCAAGATTTGTTAAACTTTCTTTTGAGTGCGTTGAATACTAAGAAAAGTTTAATGCTTGATAATTGTTTTGAGATATGAAGATGGTGATATTAGAGTCATGATAGTTGAGTAGTTGTGAATTTGAGAAATACTTGTGTTAAAGTTTGTGATTCCCGTAGCATGCACGTATGGTGAACCTTTATGTGATGAAGTCGGAGCATGATTTATTTATTGATTGTCTTCCTTATGAGTGGCGGTCAGGGACGAGCGATGGTCTTTTCCTACCAATCTATCCCCCTAGGAGCATGCGCGTAATACTTTGCTTTGATAACTTGTAGATTTTTGCAATAAGTATATGAGTTCTTTATGACTAACGTTGAGTCCATGGATTATACGCACTTTTCCTCCTTCAACCATTGCTAGCCTCTCTAATACCGCGCACTTTTCACCGGTATCATACACCCACCATATACCTTCCTCAAAACAGCCACCATACCTACCTATCATGGCATTTCCATAGCCATTCCGAGATATATTGCCATGCAACTTTCACCGTTCCGTTTATTATGACACGATCCATCATTGTCATATTGCTTTGCATGATCATGTAGTTGACATTGTATTTGTGGCAAAGCCACCGTTCATAATTCTTTCATACATGTCACTCATGAGTCATTGCACATCCGGGTACACCGCCAGAGGCATTCATATAGAGTCATATCTTGTTCTAAGTATCGAGTTGTAATTGTTGAGTTGTAAGAAAATAAAAGTGTGATGATCATCATTTTTAGAGCATTGTCCCAAGTAAGGAAAGGATGTTGGATACTACGATTCCCCCATAAGTCGGGATGAGACTCTGGACGAAAAATACATAAATAAAAAAAAGAAAAGAAAAAGAGGCCATAAAAAAAGAGAAAATGCCCAAATAAAAAAATAAAAAAATGAGAGAAAAAGAGAGAAGGGACAATGCTACTATCCTTTTACCACACTTGTGCTTCAAAGTAGCACCGTGATCTTCATGATAGAGAGTCTCCTATGTTGTCACTTTCATATATTAGTGGGAATTTTACATTATAGAACTTGGCTTGTATATTCCAATGACGGGCTTCCTCAAAATGCCCTAGGTCTTCGTGAGCAAGCGAGTTGGATGCACACCCACTTAGTTTCTTTTGTTGAGCTTTCATATAATTATAGCTCTAGTGCATCCGTTGCATGGCAATCCCTAATCACTCACATTGATATCTATTGATGGGCATCTCCATAGCCCGTTGATACGCCTAGTTGATGTGAGACTATCTTCTCCCTTTCTGTCTTCTCCACAACCACCATTCTATTCCACATATAGTGCTATATCCATGGCTCACACTCATGTATTGCGTGAAGGTTGAAAAAGTTTGAGAACATCAAAAGTATGAAACAATTGCTTGGCTTGTCATCGGGGTTGTGCATGATTTAAATACTTTGTGTGGTGAAGATAGAGCATAGCCGGACTATATGATTTTGTAGGGATAACTTTCTTTGGCCATGTTATTTTGAGAAGACATGATTGCTTTGTTAGTATGCTTGAAGTATTATTATTTTTATGTCAATATGAACTTTTGTCTTGAATCTTTCGGATCTGAATATCCATATCACAAGTAAGAAGAATTACATTGAAATTAGGCCAAGTAGCATTCCGCATCAAAAATTCTTTTTTATCATTTACCTACTCAAGGACGAGCAGGAATTAAGCTTGGGGATGCCTGATACGTCTCCAACATATCTATAATTATTGATTGCTCCATGCTATATTATCTACTGTTTTGGGCAATATTGGGCTTTATTATCCACTTTTATATTATTTTTGGGGCTAACCTATTAACCGGAGGCCCAGCCCAGAATTGCTGTTTTTTTGCCTATTTCAGTGTTTCGAAGAAAAGGAATATCAAACGGAGTCGAAATGGAAAACGAAATCAACTGGAGAAGTTATTTTTGGAAGGAAAGCTACCGGAAAAGCTAGGAGTGCACGTCAGGAAAGAAGGGAGGTGCCCATGAGGGTGGGAGGCGCCCCCCCTAAGGGTGCGCCCCCTGCCTCGTGGCCCCCCTTCAGTCCACCGACGTACTTCTTTCACCCATATATATCTACGTACCCTAAAACTTCTAGAACGGAGAATAGATCGGGAGTTCTGCAACCGCAAGCCTCTATAGCCACCAAAAACCAATTGGGACCCTGTTACGGCACCCTGCCGGAGGGGGGAACCCTCACCGGTGGCCATCTTCATCATCCCGACGCTCTCCATGACAAGGAGGGAGTAGTTCACCCTCGGGGCTGAGGGTATGTACCAGTAGCTATGTGTTTGATCTCTCTCTCTCTCTCTCTCTCTCTCTCTCTCTCTCTCTCGTGTTCTTGAATTGGCACCATCTTGATGTATCGCGAGCTTTGCTATTATAGTTGGATCTTATGTTTCTTCTCCCCCTCTACTCTCTTGTGATGAATTGAGTTTTCCCCTTGAAGTAATCTTATCGGATTGAGTCTTTAAAGATTTGAGAACACTTGATGTATGTCTTGCCGTGCGTATCTGTGGTGACAATGGGATATCACGTGATTCACTTGATGTATGTTTTGGTGATCAACCTGCGGGTTCCGCCCATGAACCTATGCATAGGGGTTGGCACACGTTTTCGTCGTGATTCTCCGGTAGAAACTTTGGGGCACTCTTTGAGGTTCTATGTGTTGGTTGAATAGATGAATCTGAGATTGTGTGATGCATATCATATAATCATACCCGGAGATACTTGAGGTGACATTGGAGTATCTAGGTGACATTAGGGTTTTGGTTGATATGTGTCTTAAGGTGTTATTCTAGTACGAACACTAGGGCTGTTTGTGACACTTATAGGAATAGCCCAACTGATTGATTGGAAAGAATAACTTTGAGGTGGTTTCGTACCCTACCATAATCTCTTCGTTTGTTCTCCACTATTAGTGACTTTGGAGTGACTCTTTGTTGCATGTTGAGGGATAGTTATATGATCCAATTATGTTATTATTGTTGAGAGAACTTTCACTAGTGAAAGTATGAACCCTAGGCCTTGTTTCCTATCATTGCAATACCGTTTACGCTCACTTTTATCATTAGTTACCTTGCTGTTTTTAAATTCTTTCAGATTACAAAAACCTATATCTACCATCCATATTGCACTTGTATCACCATCTCTTCGCCGAACTAGTGCACCTATGCAATTTACCGTTGTATTGGGTGTGTTGGGGACACAAGAGACTCTTTGTTATTTGGTTGCAGGTTTCTTGAGAGAGACCATCTTCATCCTACGCCTCCTATGGATTGATAAACCTTAGGTCATCCACTTGAGGGAAATTTGCTACTGTCCTACAAACCTCTGCACTTGGAGGCCCAACAACGTCTACAAGAAGAAGGTTGTGTAGTAGACATCATTACGGCATAATATCATTGTTATTTTATAATTTTTTTTGCCAAAGTTAAACTTGATTAAGTTCAACTTGAATATGATGTTGATCACATCATGGTGCCACTGAATCGGGTTTTTATTCAGTGCGGCCACATTTACCTTGTGGGGAGGTCTTGATTCAGTCCTTTGTTGTGCATCTCGCCGGTGCCTCCCACGAGGGAAGGTTATGGGTTCCGTAGTGTGGGTAAAGTGCGCCACCTCTGCAGAGTGTATTTAATCTATCGATAGCCGCGTCCTCGGTTATGGGCATAACTCGTGAGTAAGTCACACCATGGATCAACTTTTAAAATTAATCTTGCAAATTAAATGATTGTTGTGATGCATTGTTGTTTGAGCGATTCATTAACTCGTGAGTTGTTCATGAGTTGTTGGTTTCAGATATGACCCCGGTAAAGTCACCGGTTAGGTTACGAGGTAACCGTCTGGTAAGCGAGTCCGTGAGACTCGGTGCATGTATCGTTTGCATTGCATCTGTAGTAGTTCTTGCATTGCATTAACATGATTAATTGTCATGATATTGTCTGTCATCATGCTTATGTTTGTTGTGAGCTTGCAAGTACATTCAATGTACTAATCTACTAGCATCAATAAAGCAGTTGTTTCTGTACCATGTTGTTGTGTATTGCCAGAAGACTTGATCTCTGGGCTGGCAATACAAGGTAAACCGGTTGCTCTCACTACAAAAAAATACACTTCCGTGATGATACGTGTTTGTCACAGTAGGTCGCGTTTTCTGTCATGCATGTACATCCATGACAAATTTATGACAGAATCAAGATAGTCTTACCTGTGCTGTCGTAGAAGTGTTCCATGACATTGCCAAAATTATCATCACGGAAGTGTCCACTTCCATGACGATAAATCGCGCGTCACATAAGTGCTTTCATCAAGGGTGACCGACACGTGGCATCCACCGTAACGGAACACCGTTAAGCTATCGGGTCGGATTTTGGATCCGATAACCCGTTAACAGCCACGACCAATGCCGATTTTCCATGTGTAAAATTCTCATTGGCTGACGGATCCATGCGTCAGCTCCGCGTTGGCACAGGTGTCACTCATCCAACAGGTATGATATGTTGACACGTGGACCGGCCCAAAAGTGGCCCACAAAGTTTAAATGGGCCGGCCCAACCGAAGGCCCATAAGATTTAGCGAACCATAATGGGCCGGCCCAGCTAAAGGCCCACAAAATTTAGCGGACCATAATGGGCCGGCCCAGCTAAAGGCCCACACGATTTTGCGACCATAATGGGCGGCCCAGCTAAAGGCCCACAAGATTTTATGGACCACAATGGGCCGGCCCAGCTAAAGGCCCACAAGATTCTGCAGACCATAATGGGCCGGCCCAGCTAAAGGCCCAACATTCTCAGTCAAATCGGCCCGTCAACGGCCTGTCCTAAACTTGTCATCAACGCGCCCCATGGTCACTTCTGGCCCGTTAATAGTCCGCTAAGTAATTGGGCCGAATTACGGCCTGGTGTATTTCCGGCCTGTTAAAGGTCCCGCTTCATTTGGGCCCATTTACAGGCCATCAAAACTTTCGGCCCATAAACGACCGTGATGGATTTGGGTCATATTCGGCCATGTCTGACATTCGCCTGTTAGAGGCCCACTATAGCTTTGGACCACTTTCGGCTTGTTGTCATTTTCGGCCTGTTAACGCCGGACGTAAACCATGGGCCCTATGTGGCCCAACGCCATATCGGGCCCATTAACGGCCCATATAAAAATGACGATAATCTAGCCCGGCTGAAGTTCCGGCCTGTTAAAGGCCCGTGTATTAGGTCGGCGCATTTACGGCCGTCCAATTTCGGCTCACAAAGATGCGATCGTAAATGGGCCACCATTTCGCCCGCTAAGTCCAAGGGTTATTTGGCACAATCAGGCCCAATCTCACTTTCGGTCTATTAAAGGCGCATGTTTTTATGGGCTCGAGATATTTACACCTGTAAACGGCCTATTATTACTGACGGCCCAAATTATGTTTAAGCCTGTTAAAGGCCCACTATGGGCACAGGCCTACCAGAAAAATATGAAAGCTTATGCTGATTTAGGCCCAGATATTTTTAGTGTGCTACATGCCAATTTCGGCTCAGAATCGCTTTTAGCCCAATTGAATGGGCCCGACGAATGTTGGCATGTTAGGCTCCTACGAGCTTTCGGCGAATACATTACTAAGATAAACCTACACTATACAAAAATACTGTCAGAATTATCGCAGCCCGAGGCAGCATCATAAATGTTGTATCACAACAAAATAAATTCCAACCATACAACAAAAGGCCTGTTGGCATAAAG
The DNA here is from genome assembly GCA_021605205.1 of Aegilops longissima. NCBI lineage: Eukaryota > Viridiplantae > Streptophyta > Magnoliopsida > Poales > Poaceae > Aegilops > Aegilops longissima. Next base: position 419,498,061 of record CM038679.1, read on the forward strand.
TTTACAGTCCTTCCGATAAAAGCACCATCGATGTATAGAAGCACGATCATTTGACCTGAGTGCTAATGTTTCAGTCAGAATCTGATGGAGCAGACGATCTCCACCTTTTTCCGCCATTGCTCTTGAACAACGGTTTAATGTCGATAGTCTGGTTTCAAAACCATTCATATCTTGACGACATTTCTCAACCACTATTCTTGTTTCCGAAACAACTTCCATTAGGGATTGTACTTGTGTATGGAGCACAGATATATCACTCTGTCTAGCAGGAAGATTTTGTTCAGTAGGCGATTTGGACGAGGTTACCTTGACAACCAACCCAGATTTACGCAGAAGGTGCTTTTGCAATCGTTAGTGGAGAGATACCGACCTTTTCTGACAAGAGGTGACATTGTGCCTGTAGTAGCCTCGTCACCTTCAGGTGGTTGTGGCTGTTCAATCATTTGTTCCATAGCTTCCTGAAAGTTTGAACTTGTAGATTAGTCTTTTCTGGCGCCGTTGCCGGGGAGGCTAGGTAAGTGAAGGTATATCTTTAGATCTTGCAATCGAATCTTTTTGTTTCTTGTTTTAGCACTAGTCTAGTTTATAAAAGAAAATTACAAAAAATGGAATTAAGTTTGTCTCATACGCTTCACCTTTTTCATATCTTTCGTGAAAATGATGGGAAGAAAAATGGTGCTCAAGTACTAGAAGAAGAATTACATAGAATTCTTGGCATAAAATATGTGAATGATGAGCATGATTGCTGTTGGGGAACGTAGTAATTTCAAAAAAATTCCTACGCACACGCAAGATCATGGTGATGGCATAGCAACGAGAGGGGAGAGTGTATGTCCACGTACCCTCGTAGACCGTAAGTGGAAGCATTATAACAACGCGGTTGATGTAGTCGTACGTCTTCACGATCCGACCGATCCAAGTACCGAACGCATGGCACCTCCGAGTTCAGCACACGTTCAGCTCGATGACGATCCCCGGACTCTGATCCAGCAAAGTGTCGGGGATGAGTTCCGTCAGCACGACGGCGTGGTGACGATGATGATGCTCCACCGGCGCAGGGCTTCGCCTAAGCTCCGCGACGATATGACCGAAGTGGAATATGGTGGAGGGGGGCACCGCACACGGCTAAGGAACGATCCGTAGATCAACTTGTGTGTTATGGGGTGCCCCCTGCCCCCGTATATAAAGGAGCAAGGGGGGGTGCGGCCGGCCCTAGGAGGAGGCGCGCCGGAGGAGTCCTACTCCCACCGGGAGTAGGACTCCCCCCCTTTTCCTAGTTGGATTAGGACTTGGGGGAGGGGAAAGAGGGAGGGGGCGCCCCCCTCTCCTTGTCCTATTCGGACTAGGGGGGGAGGGGCGCGGCCTGCCCTGGCCGGCCCTCCTCTTCTCCCTCATGGCCCACTAAGGCCCATTAACCCCCGGGAGGGTTCCGGTAACCCCCCGGTGTTCCAGTAAAATCCCGATTTCACCCGGAACTATTCCGAAGTCCAAACATAGGCTTCCAATATATCAATCTTTATGTCTCGACCATTTCGAGACTCCTCGTCATGTCCGTGATCACATCCGGGACTCCGAACAAACTTCGTACATCAATACTCATAAAATTGTCATCGTAACGTTAAGCGTGCGGACCCTACGGGTTCGAGAACTATGTAGACATGACCTAGAACTATTCTCGGTCAATAACCAATAGTGGAACCTGGATGTTCATATTGGTTCCTACATTTTCTACGAAGATCTTTATCGGTCAAACCGCATAACAACATACGTTGTTCCCTTTGTCATCGGTATGTTACTTGCCCGAGATTCGATCGTCGGTATCCAATACCTAGTTCAATCTCGTTCGGCAAGTCTCTTTACTCGCTCAGAATACATCATTTCATAACTAACTCATTAGTTACAATGCTTGCAAGGCTTAGGTGATGAGTATTACCGAGAAGGCCCAGAGATACCTCTCCGACAATCGGAGTGACAAAACCTAATCTCAATTATGCCAACTCAACATATACTTTTGGAGACACCTGAGAGTACCTTTATAAGCACCCGTTACGTTGTGACGTTTGGTAGCACACAAAGTGTTCCTCCGGTAAACGGGAGTTGCATAATCTCATAGTTGCAGGAACTTTGTATAAGTCATGAAGAAAGCAATAGCAACATACTAAACGATCAAGTGCTAAGCTAACGGAATGGGTCAAGTCAATCACATCATTCTCCTAATGATGTGATCCGTTAATCAAATGACAACTCATGTCTATGGTTAGGAAACATAACCATCTTCGATTAACAAGCTAGTCAAGTAGAGGCATACTAGTGACATTCTGTTTTATGTATTCACACATGTATTATGTTTCCGGTTAATACAATTCTAGCATGAATAATAAACATTTATCATGATATAAGGAAATAAATAATAACTTTATTATTGCCTCTAGGGCATATTTCCTTCATCCTCCCACTTGCACTAGAGTCAATAGTCTAGATTACACAAGAATGATTCTCACACCCATGGAGTCTTGGTGCTGATCATGTTTTGCTCGTGAGAGAGGCTTAGTCAACGGTCTCGCAACATTCAGATCCGTATGTATCTTGCAAATCTCTATATCTCCCACTTGGACTTGGTCCCAATGGAATTGAAGCGTCTCTTGATGTGCTTGGTCCTATTGTGAAATCTGGATTCCTTTGCCAAGGCAATTGCACCAAGATTGTCACGAAAGATCTTCATTGGTCCCGATGCATTAGGTATAACACCTAGATCGGAAATGAACTCCTTCATCCAGACTCCTTCATTTGCTGCTTCGAAGCAGCTATGTACTCCGCTTCACATGTAGATCCCGCCATGACGCTTTGTTTGAACTGCACCAACTTACAGCTCCACCGCTTAATAAAAATACGATCCGGTTTGCAATTTAGAATCGTCTGGATCGGTGTCAAAGCTTGCATCGACGTAACCCTTTACGACAAGCTCTTTGTCACCTCCATAAACGAAAACATATCCTTAGTCCTTTTCGTATTTCAGATATTCTTGATCGCTGTCCAAAGATCCACTCTGGATTACTTTGGTACCTCCCTGCTAAGCTAATAGCAAGGCACACATCAGGTCCGGTACACAGCATTGCATACATGATAGAGCCTATGGCTGAAGCATAGGGAACTCCATTCATTTTTCCTCTATCTTCTGCAGTTGGTCGGGCATTGAGTCGACTCAATCTTACACCTTGTAATACAGGCAAGAACCCTTTCTTTGCCTCGATCCATATTGAACCTTTTCAAGACTTTATCAAGGTATGTGCATTGTGAAAGTCCAATTAAGCGCCTTGATCTATCTCTATAGATCTTGATGCCCAATATGTAAGCAGCTTCACCGAGGTCCTTCATTGAAAAACTTTTATTCAAGTATCCTTTTATGCTATCCAGAAATTCTATATCATTTCCAATTAACAATATGTCGTCCACATATAATATTAGAAATGCTCTGAGCTCCCACTCACTTTCTTGTAAATACAGGCTTCTCCAAAGGTCTCAGATAAAACCATATGCTTTGATCACACTATCAAAGCGCTTATTCCAACCCCGAGAGGCTTGCACTGACCATAGATTGATCGTTGGAGCTTGCACACTTTGTTAGCTCCCTTAGGATCGACAAAACCTTCTGGTTGCATCATATACAACTCTTCTTCCAGAAATCCATTCAGAAATGCAGTTTTGACATCCATCTGCCATATTTCATAATCATAAAATGCGGCGATTGCTAACATGATTCGGACAGACTTAAGCATCGCTACGGGTGAGAAGGTCTCATCGTAGTCAACTCCTTGAACTTGTCGAAAACCTTTTGCAACAAGTCGAGCTTTGTAAACAGTAACATTACCGTCAGCGTCAGTCTTCTTCTTGAAAATCCATTTATTTTCTATTGCTTGCCGATCATCAGGCAAGTCAACCAAAGTCCATACTTTGTTCTCATACATGGATCCCGTCTCAGATTTCATGGCTTCAAGCCATTTTATGAATCTGGGCTCACCATCGCTTCTTCATAGTTCGTAGGTTCACCATGATCTAGTAGCATGACTTCCGAATAGGATTACCGTACCACTCAGTGCGGATTTTATTCTGGTTGATCTATGAAGTTCAAGAATAACTTGATCTGAAGTTTCATGATCATTATCATTAACTTCCTCGCTAATCGGTGTAGGTGTCATAGAAACCGATTTCGTGATGAACTACTTTCCAATAAGGGAGCTGGTATCATTACCTCATCAAGTTCTACTTTCCTCCCACTCACTTCTTTCGAGAGAAACTCCTTCTCTAGAAAGGATCCATTCTTAGCAATGAATGTTTTGCCTTCGGATCTGTGATAGAAGGTATACCCAATTGTCTCCTTTGGGTATCCTATGAATACACATTTTTCCGATTTGGGTTCAATCTTATCAGGTTGAAGCTTTTTCACATAAGCATCGCAACCCCAAACTTTCAGAAACGACAACTTTGGTTTCTTGCCAAACCATAGTTCATAAGGTGTCGTCTCAATGGATTTTGATGGTGTCCTATTTAACGTGAATGCGGCCGTCTCTAAAGCATAACCCCAAAACGATAGCGGTAAATCGGAAATAGACATCATAGATCGCACCATATCTAGTAAAGTACGATTACGACGTTCGGACACACCATTACGCTGTGGTGTTCCCGGTGGCGTGAGTTGCGAAACTATTCCGCATTGCTTCAAATGTAGACCAAATTCGTAACTCAAATATTCTCCTCCACGATCAGATCGTAGAAACTTTATTTTCTTGTTACGATGATTTTCAACTTCACTCTGAAATTCTTTGAACTTTTCAAATGTTTCAGATTTATGCTTCATCAAGTAGATATACCCATATCTGCTTAAATCATCTGTGAAGGTGAGAAAATAACGATATCCGCCACGAGCTTCAACATTCATCGGACCACATACATCTGTATGTATGATTTCCAACAAATATGTTGCTCTCTCCATACAACCGGAAAACGGTGTTTTAGTCATCTTGCCCATGAGGCACGGTTCGCAAGTACCAAGTGATTCCAAAAGTCCATCTGTATGGAGTTTCTTCATGCGTTTTACACCGATATGACCTAAACGGCAGTGCCACAAATAAGTTGCACTATCATTATCAACTCTGCATCTTTTGGCTTCGACATTATGAATATGTGTATCACTACTGTCGAGATTCAACAAGAATAGACCACTCTTCAAGGGTGCATGACCATAAAAGATATTACTCATATAAATAGAACAACCATTATTCTCTGATTTAAATGAATAACCGTCTCGCATTAAACAAGATCCAGATATAATGTTCATGCTCAACGCTGGCACCAAATAACAATTATTTAGGTCTAAAACTAATCCCAAGGTAGATGTAGAGGTAGCGTGCCGACCGCGATCACATTGACTTTGGAACCGCTTCCCACGCGTATCATCACCTTGTCCTTTGCGATGCTCGCTTATTCCGTAGTCCCTGCTTCGAGTTGCAAATATTAGCAATGTAACCAGATCAAATACCAGTGCTACTACGAGCTCTAGTAAGGTACACATCAATAACATGTATATTACATATACCTTTGTTCACCTTGCCATCCTTCTTATCCGCCAAATACTTGGGGCAATTCCGCTTCGGGACCAGCTTGCTTGCAGAGAAGCACTCGGTTTCGTGCTTAGGTCCAGACTTGGGTTTCTTTTTTGAGCAGCAACTTGCTTGCTGTTCTTCTTAAAGTTCCCTTCTTCTTTCCTTTGCCCTTTTCTTGAAACTAGTGGTCTTGTTGATCATCAACACTTGATGCTCCTTCTTGATTTCTACCTCCGCAGCTTTTAGCATTGCGAAGAGCTCGGAAGTGTCTTGTTCATCCCTTGCATATTATAGTTCATCACGAAGCTCTTGTAGCTTGGTGGCGTGATTGGAGAATTCTGTCAATGACACTATCATCCGGAAGATTAACTCCCGGTTGAATCAAGTGATTATTATACCTGACATTTTGAGCATGTGCTCACCGATGTAACTATTCTCCTCCATCTTGCAGCTATAGACTTATTGGAGACTTCATATCTCTCAATCCGGGCATTTGCTTGAAATATTAACTTCAACTCCTGGAACATCTCATATGCCCCATGACGCTCAAAACGTCGTTGAAGACCCGTTCTAAGCCGTAAATCATGGCACACTGAACTATGGAGTAGTCATCACTTTGCTCGCCAGACGCTCACAACTTCGGCGTTGTTCTGCAAAGCAGGCTCGGCACCCAGCGGTGCTTCCAGGACGTAATTCTTACAGGCAGCAATGAGGATAATCCTCAAGTTACGGACCCAGTCCGTAATTGCTACCATCATCTTTCAACTTTGCTTTCTCAAGGAACGCATTAAAATTCAACGGAACAACAGACGAGCCATCTATCTACAACAAACATAGATAAGCAAAATACTATCAGGTGCTAAGTTCATGATAATTTTAAGTTCAATTAATCATATTACTTAAGAACTCCCACTTAGACGGACATCTCTCTAGTCATCCAAGTGATCACGTGATCCAAATCAACTAAACCATAACCGATCATCACGTGAGATGGAGTAGTTTTCAATGGTGAACATCACTATGTTGATCATATCTACTATATGGTTCACGCTCGACGTTTAGGTCTCCGTGTTCCGAGGCCATATCTGCATATGCTAGGCTCGTCAAGTTTAACCTGAGTATTCCGCGTGTGCAAAACTGGCTTGCACCCGTTGTAGATGGACGAGAGCTTATCACACCGATCATCACGTGGTGTCTGGGCACTATGAACTTTTAGCAACGGTGCATACTCAGGGAGAACACTTCTTGATAATTTTTAGTGAGAGATCATCTTATAATGCTACCGTCAATCAAAGCAAAATAAGATGCATAAAGGATAAACATCACATGCAATCAATATAAGTGATATGATATGGCCATCATCATCTTGTGCTTGTGATCTCCATCTCCGAAGCACCGTCATGATCACCATCGCCACCGGTAGCGACACCTTGATCTCCATCGTAGCATCGTTGTCGCCTCGCCAACTATTGCTTCTCGACTATCGCTACCGCTTAGTGATAAAGTAAAGCAATTACATGGCGTTTGCATTTCATACAATAAAGCGACAACCATATGGCTCCTGCCAGCTGCCGATAACTTGGTTACAAAACATGATCATCTCATACAATAAAATATAGCATCACGTCTTGACCATATCACATCACAACATGCCCTGCAAAAACAAGTTAGACGTCCTCTACTTTGTTGTTGCAAGTTTTACGTGGCTGCTACGGGCTGAGCAAGTACCGTTCTTACCTCGCATCAAAACCACAACGATAGTTTGTCAAGTTGGTGCTGTTTTAACCTTCGCAAGGACCGGGCGTAGCCACACTCGGTTCAACTAAAGTGAGAGAAACAGACACCCGCCGGTCACCTTTAAGCAGCAAGTGCTCGGCGGTGAAACCAGTCTCGCGTAAGCGTCTGCGTAATGTCGGTCCGGCTGCTTCATCTCACAATACCGCTGAACCAAAGTATGACATGCTGGTAAGCAGTATGACTTATATCGCCCACAACTCACTTGTGTTCTACTCGTGCATATGACATCAACGCATAAAACCAGGCTCGGATGCCATCATTGGGGAACGTAGTAATTTCAAAAAATTCCTACGCACACGCAAGATCATGGTGATGGCATAGCAACGAGAGGGAGAGTGTATGTCCACGCACCCTGAGACCGTGGCGAAGCGTTATAACAACGCGGTTGATGTAGTCGACGTCTTCACGATCCGACCGATCCAAGTACCGAACGCACGGCACCTCCGAGTTCAGCACACGTTCAGCTCGATGACGATCCCGGACTCGATCCAGCAAAGTGTCGGGATGAGTTCCGTCGACGACGACGGCGTGGTGGCGATGATGATGCTCCACCGGCGCAGGGCTTCGCCTAAGCTCATGACGATATGACCGAAGTGGAATATGGTGGAGGGGCACCGCTGCGGCTAAGGAACGATCCGTAGATCAACTTGTGTGTTATGGGGTGCCCCCTGCCCCCGTATATAAAGGAGCAAGGGGGGGTGCGGCCGGCCCTAGGAGGAGGCGCGCCGGAGGAGTCCTACTCCCACCGGGAGTAGGACTCCCCTTTCCTAGTTGGATTAGGACTTGGGGAGGGGAAGAGGGGGGCGCCGCCCCCCCTCTCCTGTCCTATTCGGACTAGGGGAGGGCGCGGCCTGCCCTGGCCGGCCCTCCTCTTCTCCCTCATGGCCCACTAAGGCCCATTAACCCCCGGGAGGGTTCCGGTAACCCCCCGGTGTTCCGGTAAAATCCCGATTTCACCCGGAACTATTCCGAAGTCCAAACATAGGCTTCCAATATATCAATCTTTATGTCTCGACCATTTCGAGACTCCTCGTCATGTCCGTGATCACATCCGGGACTCCGAACAAACTTCGGTACATCAATACTCATAAAATTGTCATCGTAACGTTAAGCGTGCGGACCCTACGGGTTCGAGAACTATGTAGACATGACCTAGAACTATTCTCGGTCAATAACCAATAGTGGAACCTGGATGTTCATATTGGTTCCTACATTTTCTATGAAGATCTTTATCGGTCAAACCGCATAACAACATACGTTGTTCCCTTTGTCATCGGTATGTTACTTGCCCGAGATTCGATCGTCGGTATCCAATACCTAGTTCAATCTCGTACGCAAGTCTCTTTACTCGCTCTGTAATACATCATTTCGTAACTAACTCATTAGTTACAATGCTTGCAAGGCTTAGGTGATGAGTATTACCGAGAAGGCCCAGAGATACCTCTCCGACAATCGGAGTGACAAAACCTAATCTCGAATTATGCCAACTCAACATATACTTTTGGAGACACCTGTAGAGTACCTTTATAATCACCCGATTCGTTGTGACGCTTGGTAGCACACAAAGTGTTCCTCCGTAAACGGAGTTGCATAATCTCATAGTTGCAGGAACTTTGTATAAGTCATGAAGAAAGCAATAGCAACATACTAAACGATCAAGTGCTAAGCTAACGGAATGGGTCAAGTCAATCACATCATTCTCCTAATGATGTGATCCCGTTAATCAAATGACAACTCATGTCTATGGTTAGGAAACATAACCATCTTCGATTAACAAGCTAGTCAAGTAGAGGCATACTAGTGACATTCTGTTTTATGTATTCACACATGTATTATGTTTCCGGTTAATACAATTCTAGCATGAATAATAAACATTTATCATGATATAAGGAAATAAATAATAACTTTATTATTGCCTCTAGGGATATTTCCTTCAATTGCAATGTTGTTAGTATGAATTCCTTGAATATCCATGATGCTAATGATATGCAAAGCCACAAGCTTGGGGAAGCTATGTTTGATAAATATGATTTTTTTTGTCCCCCAAGCTTTGATGAGCAAATTTACTATGATGAAAGCATGCCTCCTATCTATGATGATTATTGTGATGACACGTATGCTTTAAAGAATAATGATAACCATGAAACTTGTCATCTTGATCTTAATTCTCAATCATATGATAGTTATTTTGTTGAGTTTGCTCCCACTATTATTCATGAGAAGGATTTTGCTTATGTGGAGAATAGTAAAATTTCTATGCAAGTAGATCATGAAAAGAGTGCTCTAGGTGCTGGTTATATTGTTGAATTCATTCATGATGCTACTGAAAATTATTATTTGAGAGGATCATATGCTTCTACATATTGCAATAATATCAAGTTTCCTCTCTATGTGCTTAAAGTTTTGAAGTTATGCTTGTTTTTCCTTCCTATGCAAGTTGATTCTTGTTCCTTTAAGTTGTTTGCTCACAAAATCCCTATGCATATGAAGTGGGTTAGACTTAAATGTGCTACTCATATTATTCATGATGCTCTCTTTATGTTTCAATTCTTATCTTTTATGTGAGCATAATTGTCATCATCATGCCTAGCTAGGGGCTTTAAACGATAGCGCTTGTTGGGAGGCAACCCAATTTTATTTTAGTTTCTTTCTTTTTGGTTCTGTTTAGGAATAAATAATCCATATATCTTATGTTTAGATGTGGTTTTATGTTTTAATTAGTGTTTGTGCCAAGTAGAACCTTTGGGAAGACTTGGGTGAAGTCTTTATGATCATGCTGTAAAAACCAGAAACTTTAGCGCTCACGAGATTAACTTCAACTTTTTACTGGAGAGTGCTATTTAGTTTATTATTTTTGAATATGATTACTAGACAAATTCCTCAGGTCCACCAATTTATTTTAGAATTTTTGGAGTTCCAGAAGTTTGCGTTAGTTACAGATTACTACAGACTGTTCTGTTTTTGACAGATTCTGTTTTTCGTGTGTTGTTTGCTTATTTTGATGAATCTATGGCTAGTAAAATAGTTTATAAACCATAGAGAAGTTGGAATACAGTAGGTTTAACACCGATATAAATAAATAATGAGTTCATTACAGTACCTTGAAGTGGTCTTTTGTTTTCTTTCGCTAACGGAGCTCACGAGTTTTCTGTTGTGAAGTTTTCAAGTTTTGGGTAAAGATTCAATGGACTATGGAATAAGGAGTGGCAAGAGCCTAATCTTGGGGATGCCCAAGGCACCCCAAGGTAATATTCAAGGATAACCAAGATCCTAAGCTTGGGGATGCCCCGGAAGGCATCCCCTCTTTCGTCTTCGTTCATCGGTAACTTTACTTGGAGCTATATTTTTATTCACCACATGATATGTGTTTTCCTTGGAGCGCCATTTCCTTTTGTTAGTATTTGCTTGCTGTTATTTAGATTAGTGTTTTGAATCTTTAGTTTCAATAAAAAAGTCAAGGATAGCCTTTGCCATGCTTATTTTTGCTAGTATACATGTTGCTGTTTGAAAACAGAAAGTTTACCGCTGTTGCAAAAATTCTCTAGAAAAGTCAGAGAGTGGTACAATGTTGAATCTTTTTGTATAATGAGCTATGATAAATTTATTACAGTGGTAATTTTAGTTCATAAATTTTGGAGTTAGGGAACTATGATGAATCTTGCATTCTTTACAGACTGTACTGTTCTTGCAGATTGCTGTTATGTTTGCATTGTTTGCATATGTTTGCTTGTTTAATGATTCTATTTGAGGATAGGAGTATTAAATATGCAGAGGCATTTAGTATTCAATGTTGAATAATAATGTTAGTGATTTGTTACAGTAGAAAATGATAAGGTTTTGCATTGGTTTATACTAACCTATCTCACGAGTTCTTGTTGAGTTTGTTGTGAATGAAGCTTTTGATAAAAAGAGAAACCATGATATGAGAGGAATTAAGGAGACACAAAAGTTCAAGCTTGGGGATGCCCAAGGCACCCCAATATAATATTTCAAGAATTCTCAAGCATCTAAGCTTGGGGATGCCCCGGTAGGCATCCCACCTTTCTTCTTCAACAATCATCGGTTAGTATTGGTTGAGCCTAAGTTTTTGCTTCTTCACATGAGTTGTGCTAACCTTGCAATGTAGTTTTCTTTAGCTTTGCTTGCTGTTTAAATAAAATATCAAGATCTGAAATTATTAAATGGGAGAGTCTTCACATAGTTGCATAATTATTCGACTACTCATTGATCTTCACTTATATCTTTCGGAGTAGTTTGTCATTTGCTCTAGTACTTCACTTATATCTTTTAGAGCATGGTGGTAGTGTTATTTTGAATAAATAGATGAACTCTCATGCTTCACTTATATTATTTTGAGAGTCTTAAATAGGATGGTAATTTGCTTAAATAATCATAATATGCTAAGCATACAAGATTTGTAAGAATTCTTATGAGTGTGTTGAATACTAAGAGAAGTTTGATGCTTGATAATTGTTTTCAGATATGGAGGTGATAATATCAAAGTCATGCTAGTTGAGTAGTTGTGAATTTGAGAAATTCTTGTGTTGAAGTTAGCAAATCCCCTAGCATGCACGTATGGTTAAAGTTGTGTAACAAATTTGAAACATGAAGTGTACCTGGCTTGTGCATCCTTATGAGTGGTGGTCGGGGACGAACGATGGTCTTTTCCTACCAATCTATCCCCCTAGGAGCATGCGCGCAGTACTTGATTTTTGATGACTTCTAAATTTTTGCAATAAGTATATGAGTTCTTTTGACTAATGTTGAGTCCATGGATTATACGCACTTTTACCTTTCCGCCTTTGCTAGCCTCTTCGGTACCGTGCATTGCCCTTTCTCACCTTGAGAGTTGGTGCAAACTTCGCCGGTGCATCCAAACCCCGTGATACGATACGCTCTATCACACATAAAACTCCCTATATCTTCCTCAAAACAGCCACCATACCTACCTATTATGGCATTTCCATAGCCATTCCGAGATATATTGCCATGCAACTTTCCACCGTTCCGTTCATCATCATGACATACTTTACTTTTGTCATATTGCCATTGCATGATCATGTAGTTGACATCGTATTTGTTGCAAAGCCACCATGCATAATTTTCATACATGTCACTCTTGATTCATTACACCATCCCGGTACACCGCCGGAGGCATTCATATAGAGTCATATCTTGTTCTAGTTTCGAGTTGTAATCCTTATGTTGTAATCAATAGAAGTGTGATGATCATCATTCAATAGAGCATTGTCCCAAAAAAAGAGAGAAAGGCCAAAAAGAAAAAAAGAAGGCCCAAAAAAAATATAAAAAAGGGGGCAATGCTACTATCCTTTTTTCCACACTTGTGCTTCAAAGTAGCACCATGCTTTTCATATAGCGAGTCTCATAAGTTGTCTTGTTCATACTAGTGGGAATTTTTCATTATAGAACTTGGCTTGTATATTCCTACGATGGGCTTCCTCAAATTCCCTAGGTCTTCGTGAGCAAGCAAGTTGGATGCACACCCACTAGTTTTCTTTTGTTGAGCATTCATAGCTCTAGTGCATCCGTTGCATGGCAATCCCTACTCCTCATGTTGACATCAATTGATGGGCATCTCCATAGCTCATTGATTAGCCTCGTTGATGTGAGACTTTCTCCTTTTTTGTCTTCTCCACACAATCCCCATCATCATATTCTATTCCACCCATAGTGCTATATCCATGGCTCACGCTCATGTATTGCGTGAAGGTTGAAAAAGTTTGAGATTATTTAAGTATGAAACAATTGCTTGGCTTGTCATCGGGGGTATAGAAGTTGGGAACATCTTTGTGTGACGAAAATGAAGCCTAGACTAACTATATGATTTTGTAGGGATGAACTTTGTTTTGCCATGTTATTTTGAGAAGACATGATTGCTTTGATTAGTATGCTTGAAGTATTATTATTTTTATGTCAATATGAACTTTCGTCTTGAATCTTTCAGATCTGAATATTCATATCACAATTAAGAAGATTTATATTTAAATTATGCCAAGTATCACTCCGCATCAAAAATTCTCTTTTTATCATTTACCTACTCGAGGACGAGCAGGAATTAAGCTTGGGGATGCTTGATACGTCTCCAACGTATCTATAATTTTTGATTTCTCCATGCTACTTTATCTACTGTTTTAGGCAATATTGGGCTTTATTATCCACTTTTATATTATTTTTGGGACTAACCTATTAACCGGAGGCCCAGCCAAGATTTGCTGTTTTATGCCTATTTCAGTGTTTCGAGGAAAAGGAATATCAGACGGAGTCAAAATGGAACGAAATCAACTGGAGAAGTTATTTTTGGAAGGAAACCCACCTGATGGACTTGGACCCCACGTCAGAAGATACGGGAGGTGCTCACGAGGGTGGGGGCGCGCCTTCCCCCCTAGGCGCGCCCCCCTGCCTCGTGGGGCCCCTGTAGCTCCACCGACGTACTCCTTTCACCCATATATATCTATGTACCCTAAAACTTCCAGAACAGAGATTAGATCGGGAGTTCCGCCGCCGCAAGCCTCTGTAGCCACCAAAAACCAATCGGGACCCCTTTCCGGTACCCTGCCGGAGGGGGGATCCATCTCCGGTGGCCATCTTCATCATCCCGGCGCTAGCCATGACGAGGAGGGAGTAGTTCACCCTCGGGGCTGAGGGTATGTACCAGTAGCTATGTGTTTGATCTCTCTCTCTCTCGCGCGTTCTTGAGGTGATACGATCTTGATGTATCCCGAGCTTTGCTATTGTAGTTGGATCTTATGATGTTTCTCCCCCTCTACTCTCTTGTGATGAATTGAGTTTCCCCTTTGAAGTTATCTTATCGGATTGAGTCTTTTATGACAACACTTGATGTATGTCTTGGTGATCAACTTGCGGGTTTCATGACATTGGGAACCTATGCATAGGGGTTGGCACACGTTCTTGATTCTCCGGTAGAAACTTTGGGGCACTCTTTGAAGTACTTTTATGTTGGTTGGATAAATCTGAGATTGTGTGATGCATATCGTATAATCATGCCCACGGATACTTGAGGTGACAATGGAGTATCTAGGTGACATCAGGGTTTTGGTTGATTTGTGTCTTAAGGTGTTATTCTAGTACGAACTCTTTTATAGATCGATCCGAAAGAATAGCTTTGCGGTGGTTTCGTACCCGACCATAATCTCTACGTTTGTTCTCCTCTATTAGTGGCTTCGGAGTGACTCTTTGTTGCATGTTGAGGGATTGTTATATGATCTATCTATATTATTATTGTTGAGAGAACTTGCACTAGTGAAAGTATGAACCCTAGGCCTTGTTTTCTATCATTGCAATACCGTTTACGCTCACGTTTATCATTAGTTACCTTGCTGTTTTTATATTTTCAGATTACAAAAACCTATATCTACTATCTATTTTGCACTTGTATCACCATCTCTTCGCCGAACTAGTGCACCTATACAATTTACCATTGTATTGGGTGTGTTGGGGACACAAGAGACTCTTTGTTATTTGGTTGCAGGGTTGCTTGAGAGAGACCATCTTCCTCCTGTGCCTCTCGCGGATTGATAAACCTTAGGTCATCCACTTGAGGGAAATTTGCTACTGTCCTACAAACCTGTGCACTTGCAGGCCCAACAACGTCTACAAGAAGAAGGTTGTGTAGTAGACATCAAGCACTTTTCTGGCGCCGTTGCCGGGAAGTCATAGCATGGGGTGAATATTCTCGTGTGTGCTTGTTTGCTTTATCACTAAGTAATTTTTATTTGCTGTTCTTAGTTGTTCTCTATCTTTAGTTATGGATATGGATATGGAACACGAAATACCAAAAAAATTAGGTGTACTTGCCACTCATGGAGATGGGGAACCTCCTAAAACCCTCGATGCTGGTTATGTGAAAGATATTATGTAATACTTTAATAATCCTGAGAAAATCCCATTCAATTATGTAATGGGAGTAACGTTGGATCAACGTGAATACTTTTGGGACTATCGCTTGACACAAAAAGGGAAACTATTATGGGATCAAATTCATATATTGAAGTGGTATGCTTGGCAACTATGCGTGGAATATGATTATACTTGTTGCTCTAGGATGAATTCTCCACACCTTCCCTTTTCATGCAAATTTAATGATAATGAAACCTTAGCTTCTTATGCTAGAGGTATATATGATTACTATGAAGTGGAACAAATAGAATAATTTGTTGCTTTTATGGGTGCTTATGAAATTGAAGCTATGTGTAAAGAGTTTGAGGATTTTGATGATGCTGTTTATAGATCTGAAAATTTAGCTATCCTCAAATATTGCTATGAGAATTATAAATACAATTATGAAATTAATGCACTTATTAAGAAAGTCTCCGCTGTCCAAGAAGAGATTAATATTTTGCAGGAATCTATGGAAGAAGAAATTGATGAAACTGTGAGCTCATTGGATGAAAAAGATGACGAGGAGAGCGAAGAACAAAAGGAGGAAGAGCGGATTAGCTACCCGTGCCCACCTTCTAATGAGAGTAACTCTTCAACTCATACATTGTTTAATTCTCCTTCGTGCTTACCGAAGGATGATTGCTATGATTTCGTTGATTATTTTGAAATACCCCTTTTGATGATGCTTGCTATGCTTGTGGCCAAGATGCCAATATGAATTATGCTTATGGAGATGAACTTGCTATAGTTCCTTATGTTAAACATGAAATTGTTGCTATTGCACCCACACATGATAGTCCTATTATCTTTTTGAATTCTCCCGATTACTCTATATCGGAGAAGTTTGCACTTATTAAGGATTATATTGATGGGTTGCCTTTTACCGTTGCACGCGCCCCCCTACCTCGTGGGGCCCCCGTAGCTCCACCAACGTACTCCTTTCACCCATATATACCTACGTACCCTAAAACTTCCAGAACAGAACCTAGATCAGGAGTTCCGCCGCCGCAAGCCTCTGTAGCCACCAAAAACCAATCGGGACCCTGTTCCGGCACCCTGCCGGAGGGGGGAACCCACATCCGTGGCCATCTTCATCATCCCGGCGCTCTCCGTGACAAGGAGGGAGTAGTTCACCCTCGGGGCTGAGGGTATGTACCAGTAGCTATGTGTTTGATCTCTCTCTCGTGTTCTTGAGGTGATACGATCTTGATGTATCCCGAGCTTTGCTATTGTAGTTGGATCTTATGATGTTTCTCCCCCTCTATTCTCTTGTGATGAATTGAGTTTCCTCTTTGAAGTTATCTTATCGTATTGAGTCTTTTATGAGAACACTTTATGTATGTCTTGCGTGGGATAACCGTGGTGACAATGGGTTATTCTATTGATCCACTTGATGTATGTTTTGGTGATCAACTTGCGGGTTTCGTGACATTGGGAACCTATGCATAGGGGTTGGCACACATTCTTGACTCTCCGGTAGTAGCTTTGGGGCACTCTTTGAAGTACTTCTATGTTGGTTGGATGAATCTGAGATTGTGTGACGCATATCGTATAATCATGCCCACGGATACTTGAGGTGACAATGGAGTATCTAGGTGACATTAGGGTTTTGGTTGATTTGTATCTTAAGGTGTTATTCTAGTACAAACTCTTCTATAGATTGATCCGAAAGAATAGCTTTGTGGTGGTTTCGTACCCGACCATAATCTCTACGTTTGTTCTCCACTATTAGTGGCTTTGGAGTGACTCTTTGTTGCATGTTGAGGGATAGTTATATGATCTATCTATGTTATTATTGTTGAGAGAACTTGCACTAGTGAAAGTATGAACCCTAGGCCTTGTTTCCTATCATTGCAATACCGTTTACGCTCACTTTTACCACTTGTTACCTTGCTGTTTTTATTATTTCAGTTTACAAAAACCCATATCTACTATCTATTTTGCACTTGTATCACCATCTCTTCGCCGAACTAGTGCACCTATACAATTTACCATTGTATTGGGTGTGTTGGGGACACAAGAGACTTTTTGTTATTTGGTTGCAGGGTTGTTTGAGAGAGACCACCTTCATCCTACGCTTCTCGCGGATTGATAAACCTTAGGTCATCCACTTGAGGGAAATTTGCTACTGTCCTACAAACCTGTGCACTTGCAGGCCCAACAACGTCTACAAGAAGAAGGTTGTGTAGTAGACATCAATTAGTGTACCAGATAAGTTACTAATGAGATAAAAACAAACAAAGTAGGTTAAACGTTTATACATAACTTATTTTGGTGAACTACTGTAATAAATTAGCATGTATTGTAGTGCCAACTACATAATAAAATCACTTTCGGAACATCTAAGGATACTGAGTGAACAGAGTCAATATAGCACGTTAAGACAACTGTGAATAAAAGTGAACATAGTAACTGACATTGGCTGCAAACCAAGTAGTTAAATAAACACATCACAGTACCAATCAGTTCAAGGCAGGAGGAGTAAGGACTTACAACAGCGGCTTGAACTAGTGTGCTCATGCCCTTCATCTTGCTGGTGTGGCAATCCTTGAAGATTTGCACTTGCATTGGTTCAGAGTTCTTTTGGTCCGCACGGGCTTTCCTCTCAGATTTGGAACAAGTCAATATAGATACGATAATATGGCACAAAAAAAGAAGGAAGTAGCAGCTATTTACAAGAGCCTCGTTGTGTGCAATATAGCTACGAGATCCTGTTGTCTGTTGGAATTTCACTTTAGAACGGTTGGTTTTGTTCTTCAAACAGTTAGCCTAGAAGAAGATACACTTGTAAGGCACATACATAAATACAAGTTCAATATGTGGTCTGATCAAATACATATAGCCTACCTGATACTTTGGATCAGACCAGTGTTTAACGAGGGCTGTCCAGTCTTCATCTGTAATATATTCCATTGGAGATGTTTGGGCGATTTCATTGTTAGCCTTGCCTTCAAAGTGAGATTTTCTAAGGTGGTACCGATACTTTCGCATAGCAGACTGAAAAACATGAGTGCATGCTTGTTTAGTTGCATCATCTTTCGGATCCAACTTGAACCTCATCTGTTGAAAAAAGAATGTGAGTCTTATTAGGAGGAAGCTAGAAAGTATGGGACAGAGCAAGACAATATTACTAATTGCGATGAATAACATTACTTACGGATAAATGGTCAAGGAAGGTGTTAAACTGGGTATTGTCTTTCTCATTCCTGTACTGGATCCACGTTGGGAGGATATGTGCATGACACCTAACGGCAACGGCTGCCTCTGATACTAACTTGGCTGACTCTGTAGCATCCCGTGGCCTTTTTAAACCTGCCTCAAAATGGATCTCCATTCTTCCTCCTTTAGATTTTGTTAATCTGTCAAGCATTATCCCTGATGTCTGTTTCCGCTTGCGCCGTGGTGTTAGTTCAACAACGAATATGGAAAGTGTTAGTGTACATCAAACTGTGAGAGTACATATAAAGGAGCATGCAACTGCAACTTGACTCGGTCAGGTACCGTCTTGGTGTTGATGCTCATGAGGTTCATCTGATCTTGCCAAGTCTGTTGTGTCGGCGATGCTTTGGAAGTAGTGTTAGGTGTGAAGGCAGCTTGGGAACGGCCAGTTCGAGCAAACGAACGAGTAACTGGTTGAGATGTTTGAATACAGTTGAAGTGGATGCTGCAGCTGGTGGAGCAGGTGATACTGTGTTTGTAGATTTAGCCGGTGGACTTGGACCATCTACTGCACTATAAGTACCAACAGAATCTCGACGGCAGAACCTTTTCCGTTTCACCCGACGAGTAACAACACTTCCTACTATATAATTTTCCTTGCTATTTTTTGACCTTGCCATGTCAAGCTGTACCCACAACACAAAAGAATAAAATCACTCTTCAGAACTCATTGATGCATGATACAGACAAGCAATACTTTGATGTAAGACAACCGTATGAGGATGGAATATGTAAGAAAAACAGGAACGACTGGACATTTCACAGCTACGATGTGCAAACTAAGCAGAAGGATTTTCAAGAAAATAGAAGTAATGCAAGCTAGACACCATATGAAAGATGCAACCAATATTACTCTGCCAAGTTAAAAGTGTCTTGTCATAAGTGGAAATTCAAAAAATTAGAAGCAGTACAACATAGAAATCAATGCAAGATGCAACCACTATCAAACTGCCATGTTAAAAGCGTCCAATCATGAGTGACTGATGCAGGATACACAACATCAGTTCTTTGATGTAAGAACATGGTATGATAGAATGATGCAGTGTATTCTAGACACAGAAATCTATGTCATATGCACATGTATAACGTATAAACTCAGCAGGTGCAATTTAATCAAAATAGAAGAAATACAGGCTAGACAACATATGCAACATGAAACCAATTATCACACTGTCAACTTAGAGCAAGCACCTGTGATGGTGGAGTACGGGAGATGAACTCATCATGTAGACTTGGGACTTCAACTTCATTAGCGATAGCGATGGCAAATCTAGAGAGTCTCTGCTTGCGTCGGTGCGGAGGACCACCAACATCCCCTAACTTACTCTTTTCCTTCCTATTTTCTGATATTGCCTTATGAAGTCAAAACCACAAGAAGATGAATAAAATTATCTCTGCATAACTGGTTGATGCATGATACAAACGAACACTTCTTTGATGTAAGGCAAGCGCAGGATAGGAGGATGGAATATATACAAAGAAAGACAGCGTTTCATATTCACACGTATGATAGGAGGATGGAATATGTATGAAAAAACAGTAAGTGGAAGGCATTTCAACAAAATTAGAAGAAATGAAAGCTAGGCACCATATGAACATGCAACCAATATCACTCTATCAGGTAAAAAGTGTCTCGTCGTAAGTGCCATTTCAAGAAATTAGAAGCAGTACAAGCTAGAAGACAATGCAAGATGCAACCTACATCACAGTCCCAAGTTAAATGTGTCTTATGGGTAAGTGATCTTGCAGGTATAAGTTGTAAGCTACGCAGATGCAATTCAACATAATCAGAAGCAATACAAACTAGACATCATACGGAAAACACAACCACGTATAACAGTTCCAAGTAAGAGCAAGAACCTGTGATGGTGGAGTAGGGGAGATGTGCTCATCATGTACACGTATGTCCTAGAAACAGGAACACGTGTCATATTCACGAGCATTATGTGTAAAGTAAGCAGATGCAATTCAAGTTAGAAGCAATACAAGCTAGACATCATACGCAACATGCAACCACATATAATAGTGTCAAGTTAGAGCAAGCACTGTGATGGTGGAGTAGGGAGATGTGCTCATCATCTACACAGCTCGTTGACTGTCCAGCCTTGTGTTGTCTTGCGAATCTTGTTGGGAGGATGGCGAGTAGAATCTGTAGAGACCCCTGTTTGAGTTGCTCCGAAGGACCACCATCATCCATTGCCGGACTAATTTCCTGCAGCTGTAATGATTTTGCATTGTGAAGTCAAACCGATAAGAAAAAGGAATAAAATTCGCTCTTGAGAACTCATTCATGCATGATAATGATTTAACACTACTCGGATGAAAGGCAAACACATGATGAGAGGATGGAATATGTATGAAAACAGGATGGTGTGACATATTCACACCTATGATGTGGTAACTAAGCGAAGGCATTTCAACAAATTAGAAGCACCGCAAGCTAGACACCATATGAAAGATGCAACCAATATCACTCGCCAAGTTCAAACTGTATGGCGTTTCAACAAATTAGAAGCAAGACATGATAGAAATCATATGCAAGACACAACCAATATCACAAGTGGCGACTTAAAGGTGCCTTATCATAAGTGACTGATGCGGGATATGCAAGAATAGTAGTTTGATGTAGAAACAGGAACACATGTCATATTCACAGGCATTATGTGTAAAGTAAGCAGATGCAATTCAACAAAGTTAGAAGCAATACAAGCTAGACATCATAGGTGTGAAGTAAGCAGATGCAATTCAACAAAGTTAGAAGCAATACAAGCTAGACATCACAAGCTAGACCACATATCACACTGCCAAGTAAGAGCAAGCACCTGCGATGGTGGTGTGGGGGAATTGCGGTGATCAACTAGAGAGCTACGTTGACTATCTTCATTTAGCCTTGCTGTTTCTTGAGAATCATGTGGGGAGGATGACACTGCACTCTTTAAACGAGTAGGGCGTCTCACAGTAACCCACTCGGGTGACTGTCTCATCATAAGTGATTGACAAGGGATACAAAAGAGCATTAGTTTGATGTATGAACATGGTTAATAGACATATGTAGTATGTATCAAAAACAGGAAGGCATGTCATTATCATAGGTATAATGTGTAAAGTAAGCAGATGCAATTTAACCAAATTGGAAGCAATACAAGCTAGACACCATATGCAACATGCAACCACATTTGACAATTGCAAAGTTAAAGTAAGCACACAGGATGGTTGTGTGTGGCAATTGAGATCATCAATCATGAGAGCTATGTTTATCGTCTCCAACTGCCGACATCAGCATCCGTTAGAGCGCTGAACGCTTAGTGCTTATCTTGAATTACACCGGAGCAACTTCGCTCTTTTCTTTTCTGCATTCATCAACACTGCGTCAGAGTCTGAAATACCCATGCATAAAAAAACAATAGTGTGAGTATGGGTGAAGTGTGTGCACAATTAGTACAGTGTAAAGGTAGCAGATAGCAAGTCGGTGAGAAATAAATGATGGGAGACATATGATAGCTCTACAACATGCATGGCACACTAAATTACTACAGGATTCTATGAAAATAACAGTCGAGTGAAAGCAAATAGGCCAGTCCATTTTTTCTACATTGTCCGATGTACAAAGAACGGGCAGATCGCCTTCATCTACCTCCAGCCAATCAGTGTCGACGGTCTTCCTCGAAACGCCAGCGACCACCGGCCCAGTATTCCTCCCCTGCCTGCGCCCTCCCCTCGACCTCACCGCACCGCCGTGCTTGGCACCGCCCCCCGGGCCATCCATTCAAGCCCCGCCGACCTCCAGATCGGGCGCAAGCAGTTCCTGCGCCCCACACCCCTATGATAGACACCGATGCGCCGCTTCCCCGGGGAACAGGCAGACTAGGTGCTCCACACGCCTAAGCGGGTGCTGCTTCTTTTACTTGCAGTTCGACTGACCCTGAATTGAAATTCAGGCGGGCTACTGACCTCTAGCAAAGGTGAAATAGTAAAAGGGAGGAAAACTTGTGCATTTAGTATCACGAAGAAGATACAGTAAGAAGCGCTCAACTAGTTTCTTTCATGGGATGAATACGGTGTGAGCGGAGACGTAAGATTTGCACGAATAAGGGAAGAGGAGTACCTCTTTCTGCTGGCAGTGTTGTGTCCTCCTTCTATTTTTCTGACTATCTTCTTGTTGTTCACCGGAAACCAGAAGTTGTGGAGGACGGTGCAGCCTTGGACGAACCCATGGCCAAGTTGTTGAGTATGGTGCGGTGGCCGTCTGTCGGCGGCGGGGAAGCAGATCCGAGGCGGCGAACGACGGCGTAGCGGGAACAACTCCGGTGCGGTGGACGGTTGCGACAGTGGAGCCGCAGCAGTGAGGTGCAGGACGGCGTGGTCGGAGTGGTTCTGGTACGGCGCACGTCGGCGTCGGCGTCGTGGAGGCAGCTCTGCCTCGGCTTTAGCTGCTAAGTCCTTGAGGGCGTTGTGGTTGTGGTTGCATTGGACGACGACGTCGGGGTACCGGCTCCGGCGTGATGGAGGAGGGCGGCGGTGGATTGGCCGCTATGGGGTGGAGGACGGAGGAGGCTGGGGTTTCGTGGCTGGTGGAGAGGGCATTTTCGCGCCCATGGAGTATGAATGGGGAAATGGAGGGAGGCGGGGAACTAAGGGGGAACAATGTTTCGGTTTGAGACGCGCTTGTTTGAAATTTGGGGAAAGTTACAAACTTTGCCCCATCTAAAATTTCGGACATATTGCGGGTTGGGGGTAGGACCGTCATGTCAGGTGTCCCAAATGTGGGCAGGATAGATTTCGGCCGAGCGCATGGGTAGGCGCCCACGACGTATGAATGCATCTCGGAGGCGGTTGAGACTGGCGTCTTGGTGAAGTTACAAACCTACCTCGGTTTAGACCTTTGGACATCGGGCCGATAGGCTACACGGGCCAGAGTCAGGACAGTAATTTCCTACCACCAAAACATTAGTCTCAAGGTTTGGGTGACCAGAGGCCTATTTGGCGCTTCGTTCAATATTTGGGAGCAGAAGCATTAACATTTTCGGTTCTCTTGAATTGAACTTTTAGGATTTGTCAAACTTCAAAAATCTTCACTCTTGAAAATCCTAAAGCTACGATTATTTTGGAATGGAGGGGGTACATTTGAATATACATTGTACACGAGTATATATTAAAAAATATGCAACTTACGTCAGTTCATGCATGATTCCAGATATAATCTCCTTGGTTGCAAAAAAAAGTTTGATATGCGTATGAATATATATAGCATGTTGAAACTCACAACAAAGATTGATGCCCCCTTTTACATCTGATTTACAAATGCCATTATCTCGGGTTCAAATAGATGAATGCACTTCCTATGAATTGAATCTTCGAAACCCCCTTTATGTTGAATTCGACATGTATTCTATTTCGTAGCTAGCAATTTGGAATGTATCCATGCAAGTGACAAATGTATAAAGTGCTTCACACTAACAACATGGAGTGCACTAATTAATGTTTATATATGAATTGCAAAAGCATCCATTGCCTGTATTTCAAACCGCTCTCACTCTATGGATCGATAATATGAAATAAACTCATGCACATGCTAGAATTCAATCGCAGTTGAAGAAAGAGCCTACTCTTGGTATTGTATATTAGTGATAGGGGTGTGTACAAAGTACACGTGAATACCAGGCATTGCGCGTGTGTGTATACTATCGACAAACTAGCCCCCAAGCTTGTATAACATACTAAGGTCCTAGGGTTACAAATCATATATAGTCGGCTTATCCCCAGTGGGGATAGAGTCCTCCGCGACTCTGGTAGCTTCGTGTTGTACGCCGAGTCGTCCACATGGGTCTTCGTATAACACGTTTCGGTCCAACCTATATGTGGTGCAGGATGGAACCGACCCATGAGTCTTCATGTTGACCCACCACAACTAGAAATGATGTGCCCACCACACCACACACGCAATCGGCCACTAAGAAAATAAGCATATACAATGGTACAACGGTATCTAGCTCACGATACGTCTCCATATTTTGTTGATGACACTGACGGACTTTGCATTTGATGCGTGCTCCGTATTTTGTTGACGACACTTACGGTCATTGTATTTGAAGCGAAAGCACGATATGGTCAATGGACTTCAGAATAATATCATCACGGTCACCACATACATTTTGTCGTGCTAACCAACATGTGGTCACTGGCTCACCCGTACAACTCCGTATTTTGTTGATGACCCAATCAATTGACCAGTCAAACGTTCCATGCGGCGCAACTAGTGTTGCACCATCGGGGCACGTAACCATGGGGCCCACCTGTCAGCCTGTATATGAAAGAAAGAAATGGTAGTTTGAGTCTGTACTGTGTTAATAAAATAGGAGTACATTTTAGGGTGATCATACGGTCACCGCTCACCATACAGCTCCGTAATTTGTTGATAACACGATCAATTGACCACCAAAGCGGTCCACATTCAGCAGCGCACATTACCATAGGGCCCACCCATCAGCCAGCGATATGAAGGACATAAATGGTAATAAATTAGTGGTCGGTGGGTATTGAAGTCGTGAGACCTCGGTTGGCGCCACCGCGGTTGGGGCGTTCATTGGGTGGTGGGGTGGGGATCCCGCAGATAAAGCTTCGGCGAAGCTAGAGGGATGGCGGTGCAGCGGGACGGCGGCGGGGAGTGGTTCCGGGAGGGCGGGCCGCCAGGGCGGCGGGGTTGGCGTTCGGCGGTGGTGGTGGCGGCTCGAGGGTGGAGTTTGATGATAAACTGGAGGCCCTTGATTTCGTATCCAACGGCTGGAAAATCTAATGACCAGAGATGAAAAAGTCGGTCGACCGACGTGTAGCCTCACCCGCGCGTACACATCACGCACGCAAGACACGCACACATGTCGGCGTGCAACACCGACACGCATACACGCACCCTTCGGGCGTGCAACATCGACACGCACATGCACTCACGAACACACGCACGTACGCACCCATGCATGCAACACTGAAACGTACCCTTGCACGCACGCAACACTCGCACGCCTGCATGCACACAACACACAACGCAAGACACACGCTCATCCTATACATGCATGCACCATTTGTTAAGGACATGGATTGTTACGGGTATTAATCAATCTTATCAGTGATAAGCAGAACATTGATGTTTGCAGCGATCTTTATGAATCGCAACGTATCGAACGGGCTATCAACATAGTAGGGTTATCTACATGAAAAAGATGACGTCACACTCAATGAACAATCATCGGTTTATGAAATGCCCGCTTCTGACCGCCCTGGCCCACCAAAGGTTCCTCTGCTGTGCGCTGCCTGCGTTGGGTCACCGACATCCAGGCCATGCACCCAAAGAGCCCACACGTCAGTGGAAGAATGACGCGGTGTAACATCCCAAATTTCCTATTTGGAATGTTTTACAATTATAGTTAAGCATCCTATGCATCCTGTTTGAATTTGAATGCCATTTGAAGTTTCAAAGAATTTTGAGTTTTGAATTTGAATTCAAACTTTGGCAAGTGGGAAATTTCAAAAACTAAGCCTGATAAATACTTGATCAAAAGTATGAGAGGAGTAAACATGACACTCCAAAAATATCAGAGGAAAACATTGCCAAAAGATTTGGAATCAAATCTGAATTTTATTTGAATTTGAAAAAAATGGATTTTTATAAAGTTTGGATTTTGCCTTTGAAAAATGTTCAAATGAAAGGAATATTCCCTGATCATTTTGGTATATATATACCCTATATAAAATATTTATATTTTAAAAGTTATACTCTGTTTTGTTTTATTTTAAAAAATAAAAAGAAGAGAAAAACCCACCCCGGGCGCCAGCTAGGCCCCTGCCTAGCTGCACCAAGACCCACCAGCCTGGCCCGGCCAGCCCACTGCCACCGAGCCGCCCAGCCAACCGGCCTCACTCGCCCAAGGCCGAGCTCCCTCCGCATCGGTCGCCCGCTCGCTCCCCACCCCTCTCTCTCTCATCGACAGGGACCCACCCCTTCGTCAACCCGCCCCACGCCACGCCGCCGCCCAGATCGCGGATCGAAGGATCCGGATCCCGATCCTCCGATCGCCCCGAAGCTAGGCCGAGGCCCCTGGCTATTTAAGCCCTCGCCCCGCACCCCATTCCCCCCTAGCCCTCGCGGACCCCTCTCCCTCTCGCTCGAGCTCACCGGCCAGCTCTCGCCGCCATTCTCGTCGCCGTCGCCGCCCTAGCCACCCCCGACCCCCACCGACTCCACCAAACCCCTCCCCGACCTCGTCCGCACCCGCCCGGCTACTTCCCCGACCTCACCCGACGCCTGGAGCCCTCGCCGCACTCATCGCCGCCGCCGCCGCCGCCGTCGGACGCCGGTAAGTCACCGGAAGCCCCCTCCCCCGTCCGATGCGCCACCAACGGTGTAGATTAGAACCCCGAAGGGGTATTTCTTTTTATAAAAACCGCCCGGTTCGGCCGGTTTAGTTTACGGTTTATTAGTTAGGGTTTTTTTATTAGCCCGGCCCGTTTTAGTTTAACCCTAGGGCCAGATTAGGTTATTTTACGCACTGTGCGTAGTTTAGGCCCATTAGGCCTTTTTCTTTTATTTTTGTTTTTCTGTTTTAACAGAATAGTTTCTGTTTTGAAAAATTCATATCTTTTATTCTGTTTATTATTTTTAGATGATTCTTTTTTTGTTGGTTTGAAAATTTTCTAAAGTTTCTGTAGAATATATATTTAGCTATGTTAAAATTAATTAAAATAGCTTTATTTTAGTTTTAGCCAGAATAGTAAATCTGCTATAACTTGAGTTAGAAAAATTATTTTTAGATGATTCTTTTTGTCCCAACTTTATTTTGACATTGCCAAACCATAAAAATTAACTTGGGTATTTTAGGATTAATAAATAAATAGTTTTAGGCAGAACCTTGTTAATCCTAATTAATTAACTAGCTACTGTTTTCCTATTTATTTAATTAGTAAATAAATTTATTTTTAACATGGGATTGATTACTCTAGGATAGTTTCTGTCACTCTAATAGATGAACTTTTGTTTATAATAAATAAAAGTTTTATTTTAATTTTCTTAATAGAAATTGGTTTAGGCCTAATAGGAGTTTTATAATAGCTTTTAAGTTAATTCTTTTTGCTCCTAGTTGATTAAGGAAATCATTTCATTAAGTTAACATAAAACCATGATTAGGTTATGTTAGAAAATTTTTATTATATAAAAATACTTTTAGTTGTTGTTTGAAGTAGGAAAACTTTGAGTGGTTTTCTTTGAGTTTTTTCCCTTTGGTTTTTGCTTGTTGGTTTTGGTGTGTTACTTTGTTATGCTATTTTGTTATGTGATCCCATTGCTATATGCTTATTGTGATTTGTTTGTCTTGGTAGAGTTTCCGGAGTGCGAAGCTTGCTACTACGAATCTTTAGCTTACGAGGATCATCAGCAAGGCAAGTTTTGATCATGTTATTTCTATACCTATGTTTTTGTGCACTAGTAATTGTCACCACCCCACCATGCATGCAGTAGTTGAAATTTTGAAGTTATTAAACTTGAGTAGTATCATGTGGTAGGATGAACCAATCCCCTTGTTACCATGACTCCCGGGACGAAGTAGTTCACTTTGCTATGCTCGTAGACGGGTTTTGGGTTGAGTGAAATTCATAAGCAAGATGTGAGAGTCAATGATGATGACAACCCCATGAACTACAATGATCAAGATGGACTTCGAAAATCACTACTGGGTGGAGGACGGTTGACGGGCACCCTGGAGAACCCAGTGGTTGGCCGGGATGCATGGAGAAGTGCCATGACATCTTGCGGAAAGCTTCACCCAGCCACGAAGAGAAGGATGGATGCCCCATGACCGGAAGCTTACCTATGCAGCCGCAAGCCATTATGGGCTCTGGCTGGGTTAACCTTAGTAGTGACGCTGGCTGGACGGTACTACGAGATGTAGAAGAACGGTAGGATTGGATGGGTACCGGCAGTAGCTAGAAGAACTCTTTGGAAGACCCTGTTTCATTCGTCCCGTCTTCAAACACCATGTAGTGCGAAGACTTAAAAGGAGGGAATGATTCTTGCGGGGAAAGTGCGCAAACCTCTGCAGAGTTAAAGATCTAATCGATTAGCCGTGTCCCCGGTTATGGACAATTTGAGCCTATGGAACTTGGAAGTATTCGGATATCTCAACACTAAACTAATGAATTAATTTGAGGGGTTTATGACTTAATAATTTGGGAATGAGATATTGGTTGGCGGAACCATCTCAATAACTACCAACAATTTGTAGTAATTTGCAAGCAAGTCCACTGTAGTAGGAAAAAATTTGCTTTTCGCAAAATGATGAAACTTAGAGCTCCACAGCCAAAAATGCATATAGTGATAGTAAGTTTATTATTGTTATTCTTCATGACTTGCCAGCTTATTCAAAAAGCTGACCTACATGGCTGCAACGTCTTATGTTGCGTAGGTATATTCGATCGGGAGTGAGGCTACGCTCGCGCTTAGCGATTGCCCTTTGGAGTCGGATGGACTCGCTTTACTTGACGCTTCAGCGGTGTTATTAGTTTATTTCTCATGAGTTGGCCTTGAGCCGAATTTATTCCCTTGTAATAAAGACTCTATATGAGAATCGTGTAATGATATTCAGGTGTGATTGAACTTTGATTACTTTATCGATGTCTTGTGAGTACCAAGATGATCTTGGGATGGTATGCATACGTAGATTTGACCGATTTTGGGTCAGTCGCTCTGAGAGATGGTATCGAGCACACGCTGACCGTGAGATCGTAACCCCTAGGATCGGAAAGCCATAGGAAGAGACCATTTACTTTTATCCTTATCATTCCATAATTCTCCCTGTTCATTTCTAACTCCTCTCCGATTTTCAACATTCTAGATGGCGTCGAGTTCACCCCAGTTTGCTACGGAGTTTTGCCACCCGATGAGGCGATGCCCTTGGCAGAAGCTGGTCCAGATGGTGAAGAAGCTGAAGATCGCTCTACCCTCGATCACCGAAGCCAACCAATGCACTTCCGATGGACACCCGCTCTGATTGAGGTGCATATCCTGTGGAGAACCTTCGGAGGACACACGGAGCCGATTGACTTTGAGTTCACCGAGTTCAAGCTGGATCATCGGAAGGGACGTGGTGATCTATCGAGCACTTGGACATCTCCGAGAGGAGTACAGAGCCGAGCTCGATCCCTTAGACCTCGCCATGGTTTCTCGCAGGGCAAGGAATGGAGATATCATCCGAACCGTTGAGGACGACTCCACTCTCTCGTACATCCAGGGACTTGGAGTGTCTTCTCGAGACGGAGATTCAGACTCGCCGTAACTCAAGACACACGGAAGCTTTTGTTCCGCGAACTGGGCTGGAGGAGAAGGCACGCGGACTTCCTTAACCATGAGGAAGAAGTCGCAGACTTCATGGAGACGAATGACGACCGAAGATGAAGCTTGCGCGATAGAGGAAAAGATGGACTTGGGAGAGGACCTTTATCCGAGTGGAGATGAAGGACCCTCGTGAGCAATGATCAGGATTATGAAGGAGTTCCACCAAGGAAGCCACAAGAGGAGGCGCCACCGATGAAGACCTTTTAGTCGACCACCATGTTATCTTTTACTTTTTAAATCGATCGCTTAGGCCGATGTTTTCCCTTGATTAGTCTTGAGCTTTTGTAATCGAGTTTGAACCTTGTTTGAGTGGTATGAATAAATGATTGGTGTGTTTTATGATTGTGCATTCATATGGGTAGTGTTATTTCTCATAGACCATTGTTCTATTCTAATTGCCTCATCCACTCCAAAACACGGATGCCTCCGAGGCGTGACCTTTGGTTTTCCGCGGAGCTCACCCAGCTGCTCCAGCAGCAGAATGCATCGATGCAGCTACTTATTCGAATCGAACAACAACGCCAACAATCCACCGCCACCACCCCATGGACAACTTGACTCGATTTACGAGACTGAATCCGCCAGTGTTCTCTAGTAGCACTTGAGCCGATTGTGGCTGATGATTGGCTCCGCAAAGTCGGAAGAGAGCTAATCACCGTGGGATGCACCGATGCTGAGAGAAGGTGCGCTTTGCACAAGCATCAACTGGATGGACCTGCAGCTTCTTGGTGGGAGAACTACACCGCCACTTATCCCATTGGTGCCATCACTTGGGATCAGTTCCAGCAGCCTTCCGCACCGCTCATGTCTCACCGGAGCCATGAGTGCGAAGAAGCGTGAGTTCCGCAACTTACGCCAGGGAACCGTCTTGTGGCACGATGCGTGGATGAATCAGCAAGCTCGCACGCTATGCCCCCGATGATGTGGCCACAGATGCCGCCAAGCGGAGAAGTTCCTTGAGGGACTCAATGATGAACTGAGCATGCAGCTTATTGTGGCTACCTTCAACAACTACCGGGAGCTGGTAGACAAGGCCACCATACTTGAAGGCAAGCAGCAGCAGATAGAAAGCATAGCGGAAGTACAGCCGGGGAAGCACAACTCGGGAGCTCAGCGAAGCCCGCTATGCACCATACTCGGGAGGGCACACCCATCATAACCATGGAGGTCATAACCATGGAGGAAATGGGAACAACCGCAGTCGGGACAACAAGTCGGGCCATGGCAATGGCAATGGCAACGTAATGGCAATCAACACCGTTCTGCCCGGCTCGAAGGATCTGAGCCACATCACCGCTTCAAGTGCGGAAGGCAGGGCACTACGCCACCGACTGCCCGGAGGCCAAGCGGAGGAATGGAAATGGCAATGGAGGCTCAAATAAGAAGCCCAATCCGTTCCCTCGTGCTCGGGTGAACCACATCGGCGTGGAGGGCGTCTATGATCAGCCGAACATTTGTGGTTGGTAAGTTTTATTGAATTCCCATTCAGTTTTGGTACTATTTGATTACGGTGCAACGCATTCATTCATATCAAGGGTAGTTGTGGAAAAGTGCGGGTTGCCCACTAAAACCCTTAGAAGCCCCCTTCGCGTCGAGTTCGCGGAGGAGAAATGATGGCGGCGTGGGCTGTCATGCAACCCTCAACATCGGGAACCATAAATTTCCCGAGACCTCATAGTGTTGGAAACCCGGACCTTGGATGTAATCCTAGGCATGGATTGGTTGACAAAGTTGAAGGAAACATAGATCGTGCCCAAGAAGTCTATTCTCGCTCACCACCGGGCGCGTAAAAGGATCAAGTATGTAGCGAGCACAGCCGGATGAAGAATCAGGTGCATTCCACGGCGGGAGTTGTTCAGAAGAAGTGCGATGGTGCAAGAATTTCCGATGTATTTCGGAGGAATTACCAGAATGCCACGGACGAGGGACATTGAATTTCTGATCGAGCTATTGCCGCACAGCACCAATATCCAAGAGACCTTATCGGATGCCACCGAATGAGTTGAAGGAGATCAAGGATCAAATTAATGAGTTGTTGGAGAAAGGATATATTCGTCCAAGCTCATCACCTTGGGAGCCCAGTTCTTTTGGTAGAGAAGAAGGATGGAAGCTTGAGGATGGTTGTGGATTATCGTGCGTTGAGCGAAGTAACCATCAAGAACAAGTACCCTTTGCCGATGATTAATGATCTGTTTGATCAGCTAGTTGGAGCCAAGGTATTCTCTAAGATCGATCTTGATCGGGTATCATCGATTGAAGATCCGTGAAAAGGATATACCCAAAACAGCATTCACTACGGTATGGTTTATATGAGTATACCGTCATGTCATTTGGATTGACTAATGCTCCTGCATACTTCATGAATTTGATGAACAAGGTGTTTATGGAATATCTGGACAAGTTTGTCGTGGTGTTCATCGATGATATATTGATTTTATCCAAGAGCGAGGAAGAGCATAAGGAACATTTGCATCTAGTTCTGGAGAAACTTCGAGAACATCAGTTGTATGCCAAGTTCAACAAATGTGAATTTTGGTTGAAGGAAGTTGGATTCCTCGGACATGTTATTTCAGGAGAAGGAATAGCAGTTGATCCTGCCAAGGTTGAATCGATCACCGATTGGCGGTCACCCACCTCGATCAAGGAGATCCGCAGTTTTCTCGGACTCGCGAGGATATTATCGGAGGTTTATTGAGAACTTCTCAAAGATTGCCAAGCCCATGGTGAGCTGTTGAAGAAGGAAGCAAAATACGTTTGGACCGAGGAATGTGAAGCCAGTTTTCAGGAATTGAAGAAACGGTTGGTCACAGCCCGAGTGTTGATTTTGCCGGACATACACAAGGAATACCAGGTCTATTGTGACGCTTCTCGTCAAGGACTCGGAGGAGTGTTAATGCAGGAAGGAAAAGTTGTAGCTTATGCCTCCAGACAGCTATGACCTCATGAGATGAATTATGCCACACATGATTTGGAGTTAGCAGCCGTAGTGCATGCACTCAAGACCTGGAGACATTTCCTCATCGGAAACCGTTGTGATGTTTACACAGATCACAAGAGTTTGAAGTATATTTTCACGCAGAAGGAATTGAACCTCAGGCAGAGGAGATGGCTAGAGTTGATAAAGGACTACGACATGAGATTGCATTACCACCCAGGTAAAGCTAATGTTGTAGCAGATGCTTTGAGCCGTAAGAGTTATGTGAATACTCTTACAAAGCAGGAGGATTACCCAGGAGTTGGTCGATGACCTCGTAGATCTCCGGCGGAGATAGTTCGAGAGGATATGTTGCAACTCTGGAAGTTCAGTTCACTTTGGCCGAAAGGATTCGTGAAGCCCAGAAGTCGGACAAGGAAATTGAAGAGATAAAGCAAAAGATGGATGAAGGAAAAGCTAAAGGATTCCGTAAGGATGAACACGGAACTATATGGTTCGAGGATCGTATTTATGTGCCCAATGATCCCGAACTCGTGAAGCTAATTCTTCAGAGGCTCATGATTCACCATACTCGATTCACCCCGGTAACACCAAGATGTACACGGATTTGAAGGAAAGTTTACGGTGGGCGGTATGAAGAAGGATATTGCGAGTGCGTAGCGAGATGCGATGTTTGTCAACGTGTTAAGGCGTAACATCGAAGCCAGCAGGGTTACTTCAACCTTTGCGATTCCCGATTGGAAATGGGAGAAACTTGGAATGGATTTCATCACGGGATTACCGGGACCCGTTCAGGTTATGATTCTATCTGGGTAGTGGTTGATCGTTTGACCAAGGTAGCCCACTTCATTCCGTGAAGACTACCTATACTAGTGCTAAGTTGGCCAAGATATACATGACCAGGATCGTATGTCCGCATGGAGTTCGAGGAAAATCGTGTTAGATAGAGGAACGCAGTTTACCTCAAAGTTTTGGAAGCGAGTTGCATGAAACTTTGGAGTGCGAGGCGAATTCAATCAGCTTTTCATCCATGCAGACGGATGGACAGACCGAGAGAGTCAATCAGATTCGGAGGACATGTTGAGAGCTTGTGTGCTAGACTATGGCTCTAGCTGGGATGATAATTTGCCGTCGCAGAGTTCTCATACAACAACAGTTATCAATCCATCAAGATGGCCCCTTCGAAGCTCATGCGGAAGGAGGTGCGAAACACCATTGTGGGATAATGTTGGAGATCGATCATTTTTGGTTCCGATCTTATCAAGGATTCGAGAGAAAGTCAAGCTGATTCGAGACAGACTCAAGATAGCACAATCGAGAAAGAAGAGTTATGCCGACGATGGCGCAAGGAGGTAACTTACGAAGTCGGAGACCGAGCATATCTTCGTGTGTCTCCGCTTCGTGGAATCAAGAGGTTTGGTGTCAAGGAAAGTTAGCACCCGATTCATTGGCCCTACAAAATCCTCGAGCGTCGTGGAGAGGTTGCTTACAAGTTGGAATTGCGGAAGGATTGCCCGGAGTTCATGATGTCTTCCATGTTTCTCGGTGAAGAAGTGTCATGCCGACATGGCGATGTTCCGTTGAGAGACCACAGTGCCCCTAGAGGCCATACAGCAGCGGTGATCGACTTACAAGGAGAAACCCGTCCAATTCTCGAGGCTGCAAGCGAGCCACAAGCAGCAAGGTCATCAAATTTTGCAAGGTGCTATGGAGTCACCACACCGAGGAAGAAGCCACACAGGGCCGCCAAGAAGACCTTCTTCGAGACCACCCGCACCTATTTGCTAGCCAACCCGAATCTCGAGGGCGAGATTCATCTTAAGGTGGGTAGGTTTGTAACATCCCAAATTTCCTATTTGGAATGTTTTACAATTATAGTTAAGCATCCTATGCATCCTGTTTGAATTTGAATGCCATTTGAAGTTTCAGAGAATTTTGAGTTTTGAATTTGAATTCAAACTTTGGCAAGTGGGAAACATTTCAAAAACTAAGCCTGATAAATACTTGATCAAAAGTATGAGAGGAGTAAACATGACACTCCAAAAATATCGAGAGAAAACATTGCCAAAAGATTTGGAATCAATTCTGAATTTTATTTGAATTTGAAAAAATGGATTTTTTATAAAGTTTGGATTTTGCCTTTGGAAAAATGTTCAAATGAAAGGAATATTCCCTGATCATTTTGGTATATATATACCCTATATAAAATATTTATATTTTAAAAGTTATACTCTGTTTTGTTTTATTTTAAAAAATAAAAAAAGAAAAAACCCACCCCGGCGCCCGGCTAGGCCCTGGCCCGCCCAGCACCACTCCACCACTGCCAGCCTGCCGGCCCACTGCCCCACCGAGCCGGCCCAGCCAACCCGGCCTCACTCGCCCAGCGCCGAGCTCCCTCCGCATCAGTCGCCCGCTCGCTCCCCACCCTCTCTCTCTCACCGACAGGACCCACCCCTTCGTCAACCCGCCCCACGCCACGCCGCCGCCGCCCAGATCGCGGATCTCGAAGGATCCGGATCCCGATCCTCGATCGCCCCGAAGCTAGGACAAGGCCCCAAGCTATTTAAGCCCTCGCCCCGCACCCCATTCCCCCCCCTAGCCCTCGTCGGACCCCCTCTCCCTCTCGCTCGAGCTCACCGGAGCCCGAAGCTCTCGCTGCCGCCATTCTCGTCGCCGTCGCCGCCCTAGCCACCCCGACCCCACCGACTCCACCAAACCCCCCCGACCTCGTCACACCCTGGCTACTTCCCCGACCTCACCGACGCCCGGAGCCCTCGCCGCACTCATCGCCGCCGCAGCCGCCGCCGTCGGACGCCGGTAAGTCACCGGAAGCCCCCTCCCCCGTCCGATGCGCCACCAACGGTGTAGATTAGAACCCCGAAGGGGTATTTCTTTTTATAAAAACCGCCCGGTTCGGCCGGTTTAGTTCTGATTTATTAGTTAGGGTTTTTTATTAGCCCGCCCGTTTAGTTTAACCCTAGGGCCCGATTAGGTTATTTTACGCACAGTGCGTAGTTTAGGCCCATTAGGACTTTTTCTTTTATTTTTGTTTTTCTGTTTTAACAGAATAGTTTCTGTTTTGAAAAATTCATATCTTTTATTATGTTTATTATTTTTAGATGATTCTTTTTTTGTTGGTTTGCAAATTTTCTAAAGTTTCTGTAGAATATATATTTAGCTATGTTAAAATTAATTAAAATTGCTTTATTTTAGTTTTAGCCAGAATAGTAAATCTGCTATAACTTGAGTTAGAAAAATTATTTTAGATGATTCTTTTGTCCCAACTTTATTTTGACATTGCCAAACCATAAAAATTAACTTGGGTATTTTAGGATTAATAAATAAATAGTTTTAGGCAGAACCTTGTTAATCCTAATTAATTAACTAGCTACTGTTTTCCTATTTATTTAATTAGTAAATAAATTTATTTTTAACATGGGATTGATTACTCTAGGATAGTTTCTGTCACTCTAATAGATGAACTTTTATTTATAATAAATAAAAGTTTTATTTTAATTTTCTTAATAGAAATTGGTTTAGGCCTAATAGGAGTTTTATAATAGCTTTTAATTTAATTCTTTTTGCTCCTAGTTGATTAAGGAAATCATTTCTGTTAAGTTAACATAAAACCATGATTAGGTTATGTTAGAAAATTTTATTATATAAAAATACTTTTAGTTGTTGTTTGAAGTAGGAAAACTTTGAGTGGTTTTCTTTGAGTTTTTTCCCTTTGGTTTTTGCTTGTTGGTTTTGGTGTGTTACTTTGTTATGCTATTTTGTTATGTGATCCCATTGCTATATGCTTATTGTGATTTGTTTGTCTCGGTAGAGTTTCCGGAGTCTGAAGCTTGCTACTCTGAATCTTTAGCTTACGAGGATCATCAAAGGCAAGTTTTGATCATGTTATTTCTATACCTATGTTTTTGTGCACTAGTAATTGTCACCACCCACCATGCATGCAGTAGTTGAAATTTTGAAGTTATTAAACTTGAGTAGTATCATGTGGTAGGATGAACCAATCCCTTGTTACCATGACCCCGGACTAAGTAGTTCACTTTGCTATGCTCGTGAGACGGGTTTTGGGTTGAGTGAAATTCATAAGCAAGATGTGAGAGTCAATGATGATGACAACCCCATGAACTACAATGATCAAGATGGACTTGAAAATCACTCTTTGGGTGGAGGGCGGTTGACGGGCACCACAGGAGAACCCAAAGGTTGGCGGGATGCATGGAGAAGTGCCATGACATCTTGCGAAAGCTTCACCCAGCCACGAAGAGAAGGATGGATGCCCCATGACCGGAAGCTTACTGTGCAGCCGCAAGCCATTATGGGCTCTGGCTGGGTTAACCTTAGTAGTGACGCTGGCTGGGCGGTACTACGAGATGTAGAAAACGGTAGGATTGGATGGGTACGGCGGTAGCGGAAGAACTCTTTGGAAGACCTGTTTCATTCGTCCGTCTTCAAACACCATGTAGTCGAAGACTTAAAAGGAGGAATGATTCTTGCGGGAAAGTCATGAAACCTCTGCAGAGTTAAAGATCTAATCGATTAGCCGTGTCCCCGGTTATGGACAATTTGAGCCTATGGAACTTGGAAGTATTCGGATATCTCAACACTAAACTAATGAATTAATTTGAGGGGTTTATGACTTAATAATTTGGGAATGAGATATTGGTTGGCGGAACCATCTCAATAACTACCAACAATTTGTAGTAATTTGCAAGCAAGTCCTTTGTAGTAGGAAAAAATTTGCTTTTCGCAAAATGATGAAACTTAGAGCTCCACACCAAAAATGCATATAGTGATAGTAAGTTTATTATTGTTATTCTTCATGACTTGCCAGCTTATTCAAAAGCTGACCTACATGGCTGCAACGTCTTATGTTGCGGTATATTCGATCGGGGTGAGGCTACGCTCCGCTTGGCGATTGCCCTTTGAGTCGGATGGACTCGCTTTACTTGACGCTTCCGGTGTTATTAGTTTATTTCTCATGAGTTGGCCTTGAGCGAATTTATTCCCTTGTAATAAAGACTCTATATGAGAATCGTGTAATGATATTCAGGTGTGATTGAACTTTGATTACTTTATCGATGTCTTGTGACTACCAAATGATCTTGGGATGAATGCATACGTAGATTTGACCGATTTTGGGTCAGGTCGCTACACGTGGTGTCCTAGGTCAGAGTCGAGGGTGCCACTCGCGGCACGCCTGGCTGAACACGCCTCCTTGCCGCATTCAAACGCCTCCATGAAACCCACCCGTGTGGAAGCCTAGAAACCCACTCTGGACACACGTCCGTTCATGACCGGGCCGGCGTTAAACGCAACGCCGGCCGAGCTCCTTCTATCCGCCATCTATTTAATCTCCTATTTAAACGAGGCCAAACGCCGGCCAAGAATCACACACCTACGCCGCTCCCCTATCTCCTCCACCATTTTGTCCACTCTTACAATGGTTTACGAAGAGTAGTTATTCCGCATCCAAGCCGGCTGGGTAGCCCGCCGGATACGAGCTATGCAGCTCGCTGATCCACCTCCCTCCCCTCGCCTGACGGAGCTAGTTGCCGCCCCAAGCCGGCGCGCGGTTCAGCAACTCGCCGCTCCAGGCCAGCTCGACAAGGAGCAGCGCACGGGCGTCGTTGCTGCCGTCCACGCCGCCGCCTCGTACCGCGTCTCCCGTTTCTGTGGCCGAGACTCCCATGCCGGCGGCCGTGCCATGCAAGCAGCGACAGAAGCCGGGTGCGCGGAGAGCGATGAGTCGGTGGCCAGCGCCTCCGCGTCCGCCGCCATCATCGAGGAGAAGTAGAACACGGGAGGCCGCCGTCACTTGGGTCCCATGAAGGCCATCGCGGAGGCGACGCTGGCGTACACAACAGGTGTCTTGCCGGATCCTTTTGTTGCGAGGACCTTCGTCGACCCCGCATGGGCTCCACAGAAGAGGAGAATGTTAGGATGAACTCGAGCCGGTGCCGGCCATGGCGAAGTAGTGGCCGGTGATGAACTCAAACCGGTGTCGGCCACCATCATCTTCGGCACCAGCCAATGATATCAGTTGGGCAGTGGGGAAGCGAGCCATCCTTTGCACTGAAGCATATACCTCCGGGCTCCCGCAGTCCGAAGATCGTCTTTGCGGACATGAGGAACACAAATCGATTGGCGGG
Organism: Aegilops longissima; assembly: GCA_021605205.1. NCBI lineage: Eukaryota > Viridiplantae > Streptophyta > Magnoliopsida > Poales > Poaceae > Aegilops > Aegilops longissima. Next base: position 419,537,073 of record CM038679.1, read on the forward strand.
CGACCATTTAGGCCAGGTATTATATACCTGTGCTGTCCAGAACTAGCACCGCGTAGTTCATTTGAATGTAATGAAATCTGTCATGTTGGTATGAAAATCCGGTATTTTATATGATTTCATTGTTGTTTATATGAAATATCAGTTTGTCTACGTGTTTGCGTGAATTTCGTCCGGTTGGTTGAGTTCTTTGTCATAATGTGTGCGGCTACGGTTGGATGGCATAATTTGCGGTTAGCGCCGTCGGTCTGCGGAAGCGGCTCGGGCGGCGTTAGGGGACAAAAACACAGCTCGTGCGAGCTCGTCTCAACGTCTTGTATTGGAGGATGCATGACAGCGTGAGCACCGAGCCATTCCTCGTTCATCGGTGGCAAAGGCACGGTGGACAAAAAAGTCGCCAATATTTTGGCTACCACAGGCAAGATCAAACAGCCCCTCCCAACAGATTCAAACCCCTCGTTCGCCATGGAATTTTGCCATGTGTTGTTTTCATGGACTAGCAAGATGCCCGTGCATTGCATGAACATCAAGATGCATTTTTACAAACTCCGCATGCATGCAAGGGATAATTAATGTCCTCCTTTGCTAGTACCACGAGGCAAACACCATTAATATTGCATCGATTAGTGTTAGTGGCCTTGTATATCTGCAAATTGTAATTTTGATAGTGGCCTTGTATATAAAAATGGAGGAGAAAGATGAGAGATAAGGTGAGGAGGAGTGGGGTGTGGTGGTGGTGGTAGTCGGATGGGCGGAGGCATGGGGATGGGCGGCGCATTATGTCTAGGTTTGTATCTCTCTCACACACACCCACGTGGGTGGGGGCGTGCACGAAGAGAAGAGGTGCACGCACGGCGCACGTACTCCGTCTCTTTCCCAACCACACCAGCGTGGGTACGATGGAGCTCATTTATGTATGAAAAAGGCAGCCCACGTGGTAATTTGGCACGTGTCTTGGTTGTCCACTTGGTGGAGGAGGATCGTCTACCACGGGTGAACAAACAAATTGCGACTTGACGCGTTATGTTAAATTAAAAAAAAGAGGCAAACCATGTGGGGCCTACCTTAGAGGCAAGGCTCTATACACTAGAGTACTTTTGATGTGTCCCGTCAACTCATGAGAACAAGGAGAAGCTTGCTTAGTCGCCGTCTCCCCTGCCCACGGGCGCGGTGGCTCGCAGGATGAGGTGAAGCTTGCTTCGAGTAGTAGTAGTAGTACTACTCTTTATGCGCCTTCTGTGGCTCCCTATGCCCACGCCTTGCGGTGGCTCATGACACGAGGAGAAAATTTTACCACTCCCTCTGTTTACTCCTCGTCCCTACTACGTAGTACTTTGGTTAGTACTCCCTCCATTTACTTATAAAAGGCAACTATAAAAAATACATTTTGCATCTATACAGGCCACAAATAGTAATCGAGACAAAAGTTACTACTCCCTCCTTTCCAGTTTATGGCTCAATTTCAAAATCTCTCCAACCAAGGTAGACGGTGAGTGGTCGAATTAATTTCTTAGTTTGCACAAGTAATTAGTACACTCGTTTTTCTCAAGAAGTTATGTTTACCGAGGCATTAATTAGAACGAATGCATGAATGACCACTAAATTTCCATGAACTTGTACATGCATTGGTTAGTTTCCTCTTGACACTGCTTGCGTCGGGTGATCTAACGCACCTCGAAATCCAACATGTAATGGTACTACTACTAGTATAGTAGAATTGAGACTTATCAAGCAGAAAAGCGAATGTTTTAGATGAGCCCTATAAACCCTAGTGAGTGCGTACTCCGTAAAACAGATTTTTCCAAAACTAAGTCGCTCCCTTTCATGAATTCTGTAGTATACTCCTCCGTCGGCGCTCCCTTTCATGAATTCTGTACTTCACATCACCGACATGTGGGACATATAGCAACCGGTCGACATGTCAAGCACCAAATAACAAAGCAGAACAGCAGGGGGCGCCCCCACTCGTCCGACCAGAGTAGTAATGAGCAATGAGGCGTCAAATCACAATGCCGCACCTCCCAGACGGACAAAGCAACCATTATTTCACACTTTGGTTCACCATCATCTCAAACCATGTAGTATTGCTTCTGCCTCAAGAGGGACACACGCATCGCCTTGGTACATCATGACACGTGGGACCGCATGGCAGGCCATGCTCCCCCGCCTATCACTCGGTAAAATCACCTCATTTTTACTATACTTCCTCCGTATCGGTTTCCTACATGGCATGCACGTCGTTCTAGGTTGAGAATTTAACTAGCTATATATGTGATGAACAGTACTCTAGCCTTTTAAAAAATGTATACTTTTGTACATTAGTACTATAGATGGATTGCGCCATGGAGCAAAAATTGAAATTAAAAAAAGGTGGTACATATAGAGAGCGCTCGTCGCCAAATTATGCATATAGTACTATTAAAAAAGCTAGTACGCGTTAATTGGGGTGCTAAATTCTATTAAAGAAATACTAGTAGTATGTACATCTTGAAGAGTTAAAGTGACGAGAAGAAACATAACATAGTTCTGCTGGGGCTCAAAGACAACACACCCTCAAATTAAACTAAGCACACCTGAAATTAAACTATGCAACTAATACGGTGACACCTTTGCATTAGAAGTTTAGAACCACCATGAGCAACGACACTGCCACCTTACTCGGGTCCTCGTCCACGTCCTCGACTTAGTCCTTGTCCCTCTTCCTCTTGGCGATACTTCTTTGCTTGAACCGCACACTTGGCTGTTGCTCTTCATCGAACCCTTGTAGATATTGAAACAAAGGTAGCCATCCATTGCAGCATAGTGGATGTGGTCTATATCTAGTACATTCCGCTGCCATGCATGACGATGAAACGTGTAATGAGGTTTCTCCGGTTTACGATGTCGAAGGATGAACCATGGCTCCTGCCAGTCGGCGTGAAGGTGACGAGAGGGCACCGGCCGATTCTTACGGAGGTCGAAGGGTTGCCTACAACGAGGCCTATCCGACCAGGACTTCTTTGTCGTTCTTAAAGTCTCTGATGAACGAATTTCACTGTTTTGTCCTTGAGGAAGTTCATAAAATCCTAGCACTCAACATCGGCATGGCATATGTGGCAGACCAAGCAAACGTTATGTACGCAAACCTGGATCACGACGGGCTTCTTCCTCTCTTCGTCCTTTAGATCCTTCTATCGTCCCAGGACTGTGGTGTACTCAACATCTAGCCCAACGACCCACTCATCATCTGAGTTTTCAAACATGCATCTGAAGCGAGAAAGGCATCCTTTCACCGTCGCGGAAGAACGGGTGTAGATGACGTCGAACTCATCGCCGGTGATGGTTCTAACCTTGTACTTACCGCCGATCGTGGAGATTTAGGACGCCATGGATTTGGGAGGAGGGTTAGGATTAGTGGAACTACCGTAATGTGAATGGACGGGACGACTAGGAGCGAAGCGCCATAGTATTGAAGGACGTGCGGGGACGAGTAGAAGCGAACTGTCGGCGTCACGAGCAGCGAGGGTAGTGGCTTTCCATTCTCCCATGATACGGGCTTCCGAGATCCCTTGGATCTGAGATCGAGCAGTTGCATGGCGTGATTCTAGACCTATGGGTGAATATCCTATCACGGAGGTTATTACGCACATTTTCAGCAACTTAGCATGCGACCGTTTGATCTCAGATCCAAGGGCTGCCAAAGAGCCGTATCATGGTCGCGCCTACCACGACCGTCGCGTCGCTCATGTGGTCGCGCCTTGGAGATTTAACACGGTGCGTTTGGCTATCGATGTTGGCATGTCATACATAGTCATCACTTAGTCACTCATACTACAACAAGGTTGGCTATAAGGTTGGCTATAAGTGTATTTTTACTCCTCTCTATCTCTTTCTTCGTACTCCCTCCGTCCCATAATATAAGAACGTTTTTGACACTAGTGTAGTACCAAAACGTTCTTATATTATGGGACACAAAGTACTAGTATTATTGCATTTGCCAAGGAGTGACCTCTTCCAATGAAATGGTGTTGCTAAGTTTGCTTCATTTGATTAGCTATAGACTCAAAATTGTCTTTTCACCTAGGTACACGCGCTTAGCACCATTTCTTCCTTGGGTCACCAAACTAGTCTCTCTCTTCTTGATTAACTTGCCACATCAGACTTTATGCCTATGTGGCAAGCTTAAGCACCTGTAGGAGCAAGTAAAAGTAAGTACAATAGTGCGCTTTACATGACATTTTTTGCATATGTGGAGGAAAGAGAGGCAAGGAAAAAGTGGAGAAGTGGGCTCTCATGCAAGAGCCAGCCTATACTACACGGTGGAGCATTGGGAGAGGCACCTGTATGGAGGTGGTTAGGAATCGGGAGACTCACGCCGGTCGTGGCGCCGCAGTTAAAATGATAATGGCAAGTCAAATCACGGGGCCCCACCTGTCCAGCAGTAAATCGCTGTCAAATCACACAGCCCTACATTTGCAGCAGCCTACTCCCTCGTCTTCTCGCATCTCTGTCGAACCGACTAGGTGGAACTGCCCCGCCGCCTACCGCGCAGGAAAAGCCCCGCCCTCGACTTTTAAATACAACTACATCCGCTTAAGAATCCAATGATATACTTTTTGTGACATAGTAACTCATATTTAGTTAGTCAAATGGATGACCTAGAACTACGTGCAGGCCCTATAAACCGAGATGCCTAAAAATAAAAAAACCAAGATGGAGAGGGTTGTTCAGCACGTATCTTTTTAGATCAATATAGTCGGGATTCACTAAGGAGCAAAACCAAGTGGTAGGCTGCTCCTGTCGTGTTGGCGTAGCAACTCAAGCAGGGTCAGTCCACACACGAAATGGCGACACACTTAAGAGGACCCCTTTGGCCGACATGTGGCTCATCCACTGTCTTGTTCCACGTGCGATGCACCAAATTACAGTTCGGAGCAGCGGTTGGAATTGCAGGCACCCTGGTCGTAGCGCCGCAGTAGTAGAAAATGAGCGATGAGGGGTCAAATCACAAAGCCCCACCTTTCCCGCATTAAGCTGGATGGATGAAGCAACCATCATTTCACTCTAGGGCGCAAGAGCATAAAGAAAAGAGAAAACAATGATGCATGTGGCAGCTACCTATGGCACCCTAGGGTAGGGGTCTCCACTACAGATCCTTTTTTTTGAAAGCGCCTCCACTACAAATCGGCTTCTCCCTCGTCCTCTTGAAGAAAACCGATGATGAGTGCGGCGGTAGGGTTTGTAGGAGTACTACGGCGTGCGGGGCCATGTCGTAGTAAACGGGTTCGAGTCGACGCCTTAAATATATGTGGGCCACTTGGTTTTACGGAACGAGGCAGCATTTTGGGTTCGAGGACCCGGTGGAGATATAATGCGTGCAAAAATTGTGGGCGTGGGTTCGACCGAAAAAGCAATGATGCATGGGCCCTGCATTTTGATATACCGGGGCAGCGTGAAATTTGCTACTCTACTCAAAACTAGTAAGGTACACATGTATTGAGCATGAGATTTGAAACCAAATTATGAATAAATACACACTATAGCATGTAAAGCTTTTAGTCATATATGCATGATGTATATGTTCGTTTAGTTCTTATAGTTCATCTCATTCAAAATCAATTAGTTTTATAAAAATGTTAAGATTCATGGGGTTGTGCATTGTAAATCATAAAGTAAAAAACAAATAATGGCAATTCATTTAGAAAAATAATCAATTATGATCTGAAGATTCTAGAACAAAGGAGAAGTGCTTGTGTTTTGAGGTTTGTGCATTATGCTTAAGTTCAACCATGGAGTCTTCTAAATTGTACATGTGGCAGATCTGGTGGAATGTTGATGATATCCAATGGCCAGTAGTGCTTGGATTTGCCTATCTCTTCACTGTCGGGTTAGCTTCATCAAGCGACCATCTTTCAAAGTTATTGGTACACTATATAGTTCTTGTGCCATAGTTGCATGTTTTAAAAAAAAGCTACTAGTGGGTTGTACTATCTATTTAGGAATAGAAGATGTATACATGGAAGTTGTAGGGAAAGAGATGACATGGAGCATCTCAATTCCTATGAGTAGGGATTGGAAAAGACATGTCATTTGGTTCACATCATAGGAACTTTTATATTGAATCTAGAGATGACATGTATCTCAATTCCTATGAGGAGGGATTAGAAAAGAGATGTAATTTGGTTCATATCACAGAAACGTTTCTATTGAATATACGCTAATGTTTATTTTTCTTTGAAATTAAGGGAGTATAGGAATCTATTCATATGAACCAAGTGGCTCTAAAGCTATAGAAATGGTATCATGTTTATTTCCTTTGAAATGTGGAGTATATGAATCTATTCCTATGAACCAATTGGCTCTAAAGGAAAAAATCCTATAAAAATCATATCATATAGAGTTCCTATGATATTCCTCGACACTAAAGGATGCTTGAAATTGCTGCCGGTGATACGATGGTCTTTCTTTGTAGACTCCTCACCCATCGTTATAGTTACCTCTCGAAGATGAATGAAATGATATATACATGGTATTCTACATGTGCAATTTGGTACACGAAAACTCGGTAAAAGTTTGCGAGGTTCAATTTTCAATAAAGCTATATGCACTGCATTTGAACGGAGGGAGCATCGGCAGTTGCTAACACTCATGTGGAAGATTTGTGTGTAGGAGGAGTGGCTGTTACATTAAATGACATGGCAAACCCGACACTGTCGGGTGCCGATCTAACGGTTCTTCTGGCGTTAAATCGGGAAAAGGCTTGTGGCGAATGTTTGTCGGATAATGATTTACGGACACATGCATTGCATTGATCGTGCCCCCTCTCTCTCACACACACGCCCTCACGAGTCACGACTCTCCCGAGTCCTCTCACGAGACTCAAGACGTTGCACCCACCGTCTATCTGCGGGTAGACGTCATGCACATATGTGCTCTTCACACCCTACCCTCGAACTTCTAAAAACAAAAACGCAGCGACATTTTATTTTAGCTCACACGTCACACACTTATACTATTACTCTTGCGTGAACGTTCTTTGGGCATAGTATATTGTACTCTCACGAAGAGAAGCGGTGCACGACGCACTAGTTCTCTTACACCGACTCATGGGTACACGTAGGGCGCATTTTTGAAGCTGGTACAACAAAATCACTCCACTATATATAAAAGCAGGAGCCTTAGCGCTTGCTTTACTAGGGTTCCTCTCGTTCACTCTCTCATGCTCTCGGATCTAAGCAACACATAGGTGGCCACACTCTCTCTCAGCTCACGGCTGGTCACAAATCCGGCGGACAACCTCGACCGGGGCAGGGGTGTAGGTGCATCATTCACGCTGTCGTCGGGCCGAGGAGGAGACCAACGGCTTCCCGCGCGTCCCGATCGGCGGCCGTGCCGTTCTCTCCGAGAGAGCGCCGGCTCGGGAGGGCCTCCGACCCCTTCTTCCTCCCTGCGGTATTTTGGCCAAGATGCGGCCTCCCGACGCCGTCTTTGCCACATGCCGACGACCCTCAGGTATATATTCCTTCGAAACCTGCCTTGCTCTTCTGCCCTAGCTCCCTTCGTGTGGATCCTTTTCTACTTCCGTCCGCTGTTCCAAAGCCACCTAGACTTCTACTATTATTAGAAGTAAAGCTAGTTCATACAATCGACTCAAAGCGTTGGTTCAAACAGGGAAGAAAGTGGGAAAGCTGTAGCATGAATCTAGGACTTGGTTCTAAGAGGAAACAGGGGAAAGTAGTAATATCATCCTTTGTTTAAATAAGCGTATTTCATATTTGCGCAAACAGGGATGTACATCTCCATATCGTTTGGGATGTCTGTCTCAGATCGTTTCTATCCGCCAATCAAAAGCACACACCTCAGTTTTAGTACAACTGCGCAAAATGAGATGGCTATCCCTCGTTGCCGTTGTCTAACCTCCCGTCTTCAAGGTATCCCTACATTGGTAGTAACTAAGGTAGAATGACCAACGCAATCTAAAAGAAGCTGATTAAACGCGTTTTACTTCCTGATTGCGGTGCGGGACGACGGAAAACAATCGCATCCTAGTCCGGAATGCACTTTATACCAGTTCATCCATGGACCGAGGACTAGCTAGCACGGCTGCACGGCGGTTTTTGGACAGGTCTTGGACAAGAGGCATTGTGGTCTGCTTATTTCTGCAAATAGCGGTGCTTAAATTTAGTGGAATGCACAAGAATTTCAGCTGGTTAGTACCTTTGCATGGTTCAGTTCAGCATTCGGTGAGACCACAATTATAATCGGTTATTCGGAATGAGAGAACCTAACCCGGATGGCGGCAACAAGAAAAAACTAGACTGAACTCCAGGAAATTTAAGCTGCCGGAGGCCTTTTGCTCGAAGAAGCCTTGCTTGTTTTTTCCTGATTTGTAAACCTTCTCACAACTTTGTCTTTTGCTGTGAACTAGTATATGTTTGTTATGTTCTATGAATCATTGAGATGTATAAAATTGCTTAACTTATGCTTTTCAAGTTTTTTATGAAGACGAGTTTAATGTGAGTGTTCCACATGAGCGCTGGACTAGCGTGTGAACGTTTGGAATTTATTACATTGTGGCCTCAATTAACTGCATGAACCACTGTAACAATATACATAGTTGCTTATATGTCAGACAACAGATTGTTGATTGTTAGCTGGTCGATAGCCTAGTGTTGAAGTGAGCTGAGCCAATGTGACGTGTTTTGCACAACTGCTTACAAGTGGGGTAGCACCAACAGTGTTTACAAGTACTTATGTATACGTCGGTATACGGTTCTTGAGCAGTGCTCTATTTCATCAAAACACACACTGCTCGTATGATAAACCGTGACAACTTATGTCTTACCATGCCATATTCATGAAAAAACTAGTGAGGGCGCATCTGTTTGGCAACAATTATGATGGTTCTCACATGATTCACGAGCACACAAAAGTAGCAGCAGTTCCCATAGACGGATTCAAGCAGTACTAGCCCCAGAGGGGTCGATATGAGCAAGGTTCGGATAATTAGACACAATCCAAACTACTATTAAACACTAGCTGGGGCAACTATTTCATGCCTCGATCTAATTTGGGCTGGACACAAGACGGACCTTGCCATGAACATCATCGAGGAGGTCCCGCAGCAGCTAAATCCTATGAACCTTCATGAAGACAACCTTGTGGCCTTGCCACTGATAAACTTGTTTGTGGAGGCATGCCACGTCATCTTCCTGCGTAAACTTGACAAGAATAGTATGCCTCACAAACGAAGGAGTAGCTTTGAACTTCTTGTGCTTCAGTACACCCTGGACAACATGCCTGACAATAGTGAGGCTGGAATACAACTCTTCATTGGTATAACCGCAAATGGCTTCCAGGATCCAACAGCCTAAGAACTCTGTTTTCCCAGTGCGTATATTCAGGTCGTTTGCCTCATAGCGAGTGACATGTACAACCACACAATCCTTGTCTGCATCAGGGCTCTAATTGAAACAGAAACAAATTCTGAATTACTTTTTAGTATAAGAAACACAAGTTATTTAAACCACTATGTATAGCATGGCATCGAAGCTAATAAAATTTTGCATTATTAATCACGACATACTTCCTTTTCTAAAAAAAATCACCACATACTTAGATGAAAAACCACAACCGAGATCGGCAAAGAAGGAAATCACCTTGGGCAGCTCAGCGGGGGGCATCCTCGAAGGGGAAAACTGCTCTGCGGTGCCACGGGGCTGTAACCTCAAACGGGGCGTTGACCATCTCAGTAATTTCCGTGAGCGTATCTGGGGTCTCCTCCATCTTCTTGGAGCTCTCTGTCTCGTGGGGATCAGCCTCCCGCGTCTGCTCCAATATCGGCAGATCTTTGCCTGGTTCTCCTTGATCCATCATGAAACTGACGAATACTAGGAGACCACTGAAAAGAAACACAATCGCAATGGCAATGAAACAAAAAAGAGAGTGAGGATCGGTTACTGCTTTGCAAAAGTTCTTTTTTTTTCTCTGAACAAAAATATACCAACATCACGGATCCGCTTACCTTCCCTTCGTTCGGAGAGAAGAACAGTGGCAGATGCGAGTGTTGCCTTTCTTGAAGACGGTAAGGGAGAAGGGGATTCAGCGAAGAGTGAAATGATGGTTGCTTCGTCCGTCAAACTTAGACTCACTACTACAAAAAGGGGTATAGATGGAATGGGTACTAATGGCACACCTGTGATGTGGTGCGCCATTACTATATTCTAATGGCGCACCATGTCTCGGTGCGCCATTAGAAATATATTACTAATGGCGCACCTGGTGTGTGGTGCGCCATTAATAGTTTAGAAAAAAAAAATTTGTTACTAATGGCGCACCGATGCATAGTGCGCCATTACTAATTGACATAGTAATGGTGCACCACATCCGTAAATGCGCCATTAGTAGTTTTGAAAAAATGTAAAAATAAATAAAAAATTTTGTTACTAATGGCGCACCATGTCTCGGTGCGCCATTACTAATTTAACTAGTAATGGCGCACTTTCCACTGCGCCATTACTAAGTTTTTTTCAAAAAATCAAAAAATATCATTTTTTTCAAAACTACTAATAGCGCACCGTGGGAGTGGTGCGCCATTACTAGTTGAACTAGTAATGGCGCACCACCCCACGGTGCGCCATTAGTAACTCTGGCCACCTTCCACCGAATGCACCCCCCTTGGATCGCCTTTTCAGTTTTAAAAAATAAAAGAAAATGATGAAAATGTCAAAAAATAAAAGAAAATAAGTTTCCCATGTGATATGTGGTCTAGTTGTTGGGAAAATTTGCAAATATGAATTTCGACTTCATTTGCAAAATCTCTAGAAATTTGTAAAATGGGCATAACTTTTGCATACTAACTTTCGGATGAAAAAGTTTTTATATGAAAAATCATCTACTCGAAAAGTTACATCCAAATTTAACAGGGGAACCCCGTTAAACATTTTCAAAATCCCAAAAACCTAATAGAAAAAAGTTACGGGCTTTCAAGATCTAGCGGCAAAAAATTCAAAAAATTTCAAACTTACTAGTGGCGCACCGTGGATGTGGTGCGCCACTAGTAACAAAAAAAAATTGGTTTTGAATTTTTTTTATTTTTTTTTAAATGATACGTAATATGACCGGGAAGTTTGAAATATTTTTCAAAATTTCATCATAGTCATGAACATGAACAAAGTCCTAGACATCAACAAGGTATAACAGGATTGATATGCTAGATATATCAACAAGTGCTCGTGAAGTGAGCTATTCTTTGGGGTTGGATAGAACTTTGAAGTTAAGCGTGCTTGGGCTGGAGTAGTGTGAGGATGGGTGACCTTTCGGGAAGTTTGACCACGGAGTGCGATTTGACCTGAGATTAAGCATATTGACCTGAGATTAAGCCATAGTGAACTGAGATTAAGAAAAATTTGAAAAAAAAGTAAAAAAAATAAAAAAAATTTAAAAAAAATTTGAAAAAAAATTTGAAAAAAAAGTTACTAATGGCGCACTTCTATGTGGTGCGCCATTAGTATCCATTTACACTAATGGCGCACCACATAGAAGTGCGCCATTAGTATCTGATATACTAATGGCACACTCGGCCTATACTAATGGCGGGGTGCGCCATTAGTATCTAAGATACTAATGGCGCACTGGTGGTGCGCCATTAGTAAAAATTACTAATGACGTGCTATTAATGGCGCACTACAGATCGCCATTAATAGCCATACTAGGTCGCCATTAGTAGGGGTTTTTCTAGTAGTATTGCAGGAGGTGGGGTTTTGTGATATGATTTGCTCGTTCTTTGCCAAGGCGCTCGACAAGGGTGACTCTCACTTTGCATCTGCCTTCTAATTTGGTGGATGGCATTTGGGCCCGTGCGCTGCATAGCCATCATGTCGGTGAACAAAAGTATAACGGCATTCAGTAGAGGGAGCCGTTTCAATGACCTAGGTGGAGCCAGAAGCGGTAGAGTGTCTCCACTGTACTAGTAGTAATTGTTTTTCTGGGTAGCTGTAGAGTATCTCCACTATACTAGTAGTAATTGTTTCTCTGGGCCCAAGATAAACCAGCCCATCCACACTAGTAAATAGTAAAATCAATTCAAAGGCCCATATATTTACTGAATGAGGCGCTACCCACACCCAAAGACACCCCCCCAAAAACACAGGTGCTCTTCTTCCTCCTCGCTCCCACCCACCTCACGTCACTCGCTCCACTCGTACCCCAAATTCCTCACCTCACTCCTCTGAAAACCCCAGCTCCCTTCTTCCTCACTCCTCTGAAAAACCCCAGCTCCCTTCTTCTTCGTCAAGACTACAACTAGGCTCGTTATTCGTTACTCTGCTCAAATTCGTGGCGTGTGCGACGCCCTCGAGCAAAATGGAGTCGGCCGACCCCAGCGCCAAGAAGATGAGGCTCCCTTGGCAGGCGATGCCTATTGTAGATCCCTTTTGGCAGCATGGGGAGAAGCGGCGACCCTTCCCCACCGGATCCCTGTGAACCGTAGAATCTCGGGTGGACCGCATCAGCGATCTCCGGATGCCGTCCTTGGGGAGATCATCTCGCTTCTCCCCAAAGGGATTGCTGCCGCACCAAGTCCTCTCAATTCGGTGGCGCCCTCTATGGCGCGCCGTGCCCCTTAATCTCGACTATCATCAGCTATTTCTCTTCAATGATTTTGAAATCCCCAGAGCCATCATCTCCTCCCACCAGGGCTCCGTTCAAAGCCTCTGCATCCCGTCATGCTACCTGAGCAAGCATACCATGCCCCGCACGGTGGGCCTTTGGCTGAAATCCCCTGAATTCACAGAACTACAACTGCTTGTGTTCTACTATTCCCCTGGAAATCACATACCACATACCGAACGCCATGAACTTGTGCCCTCAGCACCGATGTCCATCTCGCGGTTTTCGTCCTCTCTCCATACCGCCACCTTTGCGCAGTGCTACCTACCAGACAATCGGTACTAAACTTTCGACTCCATTTCTCAAGAAACTTTCACTTGTGCGGGTTTGTATATCGGAGGCCTCATTGCATAGCATCATCCACTCCAGTTGCCTGCTTTTGGTGTGCTTGGTGCTTGTTTTCCTGATTAGAATCGGTTGTCTCCAAATAAAATCGCCTAACCTTGTAAGAATTGGAATTTCTTTTGACGGATGGCAGCTCATCATCCAAGATGCCCCTTCACTTCAAAGGTTGATCCTTGATTCTAGTTATTCACCGTTGCAAATAACCGTCCTCTCTGTGCCTAAACTGGAGACCTTGGGTGTAATATATGATCTCTGTGCTCATTTCAATATGGTGTTTGGCTCCACAGTTCTACAGGTACTTTATATTATCACCTACACTTGTAACCATAAGCTGCATTTTAAATTTCTGCGCATAATTTATATATCACCTTGGAGTACACATTTTGTACTAATATTATGTTCTATGCTCAATGAAGAGTTTCTCCATGGATGGCCTATCAATGGTGCTGGATTCTGTCAAGATCTTATATATCCAAATGAATAGTTTTTATCTGAGCAAGATTATTGGCTTGCTGCAATGCTTTCCATGTCTGGAGAAGTTGTATATAAAGGTGATAATTTCACGCACATTGGAAGCCCGCATATAGTGTACTAGAATTAACCGTTCAGTTGTTGCTCTTTCGACATTCTTCTTTTAGACCTTAACTATTTTCAATCTTCATGTCTATTTAGGCAACAGGATGGGGTAAGAAAGTTATAACCAATCGGTGGATTAAGTAAGCATCGATTTTCTCACTTCTCATGAGATTGAATGAAGACAATAACGCTAGAACGATATGTAGCCAACCGTGCAAACACAAGATTTGTCACATTCTTCCTGCTGAATGCGAGGTTACTATTGTCCATCAGGCTTAAGTTTATCAGCAGCATGGTTTTGACGGATGGGTATGTCGAAGGGCAAAAAATGGAGTTTCAGGTGGGCAAAAGAGCTTCTGAACGTGTCGGGCTTCTATTTACAACATATTGTGGTCATAATCCAGTAAATTTTACGACCCAGGATGTTCATTCTATGGACCTGACCGATCCATTTGACTGTGACTACCGAAAACAGTGCTGGAGTTAGATGTTGTTGCTCTTTTCAATCTGGTTTTTTTGTAAACCTGATGAACAATTAACCCTCGTGCTTTTGTACGGTTTGTAAGCTGGAGTTAGATGTTACTGCCCTTTTCAACTCGGCTGTGACTGTCATATCTTCTTTGAAACAAGGCAAATGGCTTGCCATTCATTTAATTTAGAGTGAAATATTGTGACAAATTCAAACCAAGGGAAATAACATCACTCTCGCCGGCTGCTTGAGCTCACTATGCATTACAGAAGCCAAGTGATTAGCCCCCACCAGCACCCACAAACTTATTTCGAACTAGCACATCAAATGGGTTGTAAATTTTCATAGGAAATGTTGCATGACCATGACAGATTTGGATTCTGACATTTGGGACCCGCGAGGAAATAGCCTATCCAAGGTGGTGTCGACTTACTAGCCAGTCAACAAACGATTATGCGTACCAGCCGTTGGATTGACATCCAACATCTGTCGTGTATCTTCTATCTCTTGTCTTCTTCCCCCAATTACCAAACCAAACCACCCCGCCGGCTCCGCCTCCTCCCGCCTCCCTTGGCTGGCTGCGCCTCCGCCGCCCTACCGTATGTAACCTCCAACGTTGGCCAGTCCCTCCCTCTATTCCCCCACACGTCCTGTTATTCTCTGGCGACGTCAGCCCCAACACGCACCCGCGCCCAAACCAGTCAACCCTCGTACTCCCCTCCGCCTGCGACTGGACCGGCGCATCTTCAACGGCTCCTGTTCGTTCCGTCCAAGGCCTCGCCGTCGTCCTCCGCCTTGCGGCCTTGGTTCACTCGCCGTGCGCGGTGCGCCACCCTCTTGCGTTGTCAACGTCGTCAACAACCGAGAGGAACAAGGAGATGACTGTACGTGGAGAGGATGATAGTAGGGACCCACTAGCGTCATGGCAGTACGCAAGCAAGTGCCTATATAGTACAAGCCCAAAAATATGGTTCCTCCTAATGGTTGGACATCTGGGGCTCACGCCATTGTCAACGTAGTCAATAAACGAGAGAATTACACTACGAGCGGATGACACCAGGGACCCAGCAAGTCGCGCAGTTTTTTTAGGAATAAGCAGTTGTTATTTATACTAGTTTTAGAGACGGATCAGGGTAACAACGGGGCTGTGCGGGGGCTGTGGCCCGTCTAACCAGGGTTTTATTTATGTTTACCACATCATGAGCACAGTTGTGTTTTTTTCTTGCTGAAAATGGCTAGCCCAGTTCTATTTTTTTATAGAAATACCCAAACAAGGCCTACTTGCTTTATCGGCCTTGCTAGGCTGCAAATCTTTCAAGACGAGGAGAGTTTCATTCGGTTTGCCCAGAAATGGGCTGTACATTTTTAAAACACATCAAACCGGGAATTAGTTTCAATTTTTTTTCATTACAAGATCTTAAATTCCATTGATTTTTATGCATGGACAATTATTTGGATTTTATATTTATATAAATTATTTTTCAAAATAATTTGAATGTGAATCGATATTTCTGGATTAAAAACAGTTGACCGCACCGAAATATGCAAAATTTCGTATACTTTTTAACCGTGGCCACAATATGGGGTGTGATGCTAACAAAAAGAAGATGGGCTCCAAAAAAATTCTTAAGAATTAGCAAATGGGCTGTACATTATTAGAAATAATGGCAGATGGGTTGTATGATGTTTTCCACAGATTTGAGGCTGACTTGTGCACCTACTACAGGTTGACGCATATGCTTTCATAAAAAAAGGTTGATGCACACGCAACACCCTGTCAACTTAGTCAACACACGAGAGCAGTGACTGTTGGATGTCCATCCAACGGCTGTCGTGCTTCTTCAATCTCTGCTCTTCATGCTCCAGCCGCTCAAACAAGCGCCGACGGGACTGCCTGCTACCTCCTCCCGCTGTCGGCTATGCTGCCGCGCAGGCCTCACGGCCCCACCGTTCTCCCATCGCTAGCCTAGCCATCCCTCTACTCACACACATATGCTGTTATTCTCCGGCGACGGCAGACGAACCAGTAAACCCTCGTACTCCTCCGCGTGGGAAACAACTGCCGAGTATTCCCTTGCTCCGTGTCATTCCCTTCCTAGGCCTCGCCGTCGTCCACCGCCCTGGTGCTCTCGGCGCGGCCTGGTCAACATGGTCAATGAACGACATCCATCAGAAGTGGACTATACATGGAGAGGCTGACAGCTGGGTCCACGGCCGCACGCAAGGAAATGCCTCCTTATTACGCGCAAAATAATGATTCCTCCACCTGACAGCTAGGACCCATAGGAAGGGCCTCTGTATTTCGCGAAAAGAACGCCCCCCCGACAGGTCGGACCCACCAGCTATATCTTCGCACACAAGGAAGTGCCTCCTTATTACGCCCAAAAAATGAATACCCCGCTAGCCGGGACCCACCATATTGTTGGGCTGACTTGTGGGCCTACTAAGTTGACGGGGACGGAGGGCTTTGTCAACTTAGTCAATACTCCAGTGACCGTATGATGTCCATCCAACGGCCATAGTGCTTGTTCAACCTCTGGTCTTCTTGCTCCAACCGCCCAAAGCAGCGCCAGTCGTGCCGCCTGCTCCTGCCTCCCGTGGCCGGCTGTGCTACCACGGAGGCCTCACCACCCCCATACTACTCACACCACTGGCCAGGCCATCCCTCCACTCACCCACACCCCCTGTTATTCTGCGCCAACGGCAGCCTCACACCGCAGCAGAACCAGTGAACGCTCGTGCTCTTCTCCGCGTGGGCATCCACTGCGGCGTCTTGCCCGGCTCCGCGTCGTCCCCTTCCTAGGCCTCACCGTCGTCCACCGCCGTGGTGCTCTCGGCGCGGCGTGGTCAATGTGGTCAATGACCGACTTCCATCGGAAGAGTACTGTACATGGAGAGGCTGGCAGCTGGGTCCACGCAGCCGCAAGAAAGTGCCTCCTTATTACGCGGAAAATAATTATTCCTCCACCTGACAGGGGGGACCCACCGGACGGGCCACCAGTATTTTGCAAAAAATCGTTTCCCGACATTGTTGGGGACCCACCGGACGGGCCACCGTATTCGCGAAAAAACGTTCCCCGCTGTCATTTCGGACCCACCGAAGTGCCTCCTTATTACGCACAAAAAAATGAATACTCCCCCGGCTAGCTGGACCCACCTTGGTGGGAGGCTGACTTGTGGGCCTACTAAGTTGACGGGGACGAAGGGCTTTGTCTACTTAGTCAATATGAACGATTTTAGTTCCAGTGACCGTACGATGTCCATCCAACGGCCGTAGTGCTTCTTCAACCTCTGGTCTTCTTGCTCCAGCCGCCCAAAGCAGCGCCGGTCGTGCCGCATGCTCCTGCCTCCCGTGGCCGGCTATGCTGTCGCAGAGGCCTCACCACCCCCTACTATTCCCACTGCTGGCCAGGCCCTGCGGCGACGGCAGCCTCACACCGTAGCCGAACCAGTGAACCCTCATACTCCTCTCCGCGCGGGCTTCCACTGCCGCGTCTTCCCCGGCTCAGCGTCGTCCCCTTCCTAGGCCTTGCCGTCATCCACCGCCGTGGTGCTCTCTGCGCGGCGTGGTCAACGTGATCAAGGAACGACTTCCATCGGAAGAGTACTATACGTGGAGAGGCTGACAGCTGGGTCCATGGCCACAACCCAGTTTTTTTGTTATTTGCCAAGTAAGTCACTTTGTCAGACCTGTTGGGCTGCAAATCTTTCAAGATGAGGAGAGCTTTCATTCGGCTGGCCGAGAAAATGGCCCATCAGTAATGAGAAATGGGCTGTACATTTTAAAACACATCAAACCGGAAGATTACAGGTAGCAGTGACAAGATCTTACTCTTCCTCTTCTTCCTCGGAGCTGAGGGCGGAGAGATCAAACTCTGCTCCGGCGCGACGGATTGGGGGAGAAGATTCCCTCGACGCTTGGCGGTGCAGGGGCCGCGACTCGAAGACCCGCACCTGCCGCCCGTGGCCCAGAATGAGGCGCCCTGCTGCAATGTTGATGCTTGCCGCGGTGGAGCGCTGGGCGGCGATGAGGCGGCTATTGGACCGTATGCCCCCCGCCACTTCTCCGCCTTCCGGGCGTCTCTTGGCGGGGCAGCTGGCTCCTCCTGCGGCAAGCTACTTGACGGCGGAGAGAGCGCCCTCGCAGGCTCGCTGGTTCGTTGCCGGGCTCGGTCTTCCTCCTCACCGACGAACTCTTCCCGGTCGGCAAGGCTTGCCGCCGCCCTCTCTCTGCCTCCTCGATGCTGAACCCAAACGCGCCGGCGGCAGCTGCCTCTGTAGCCTCCTCCAACCTCATGGCGATGCGCGCCATCTCCTGATCGGTGGTGTCGCGGGTGAGCCGCCTCTGCTCGTCGGCGCGGATCGGCACTTCAACCAAGTTGTCGAAGAACTGCTGCACTATGTCATCGGCGGGCTCCTCGCTGTTGGAACGATTCCATGGGAATCGCTGGCAACGGCATTATCGCGGATGCCGCTCAAGCGACGAGTTGTTGCACAAGGGCACAACTCCCCTCGGCAACATGCACCATCCGGGGTTATCCACTTCAGGCTTGAACAGCTCCCGCAGCATGCCGTCAAGCTCCAAGGTAGTGAAATTCCAATTCAGACCTGGGCGCAACCTCATGATATCCGCCGCATTCTGGAATTCCCAAGCAGGCCTCCTCTCTCCTGCAAAGGCGCAATGCGGCAGCGAAGAAGTCCGCGCCAACTGCTCCTCGGTAAGCCCTGCTTGCCGGAGACGCAAAATCCTAGTCGTGGCAATCTTCAACTTGTCGCCCTCCGCGCCAAGTTGCTCCAATCGCTGCCGCGAACTATGGGGTTTTTGGCGCAGGCAGTAAAAGGTTGTGGCTCCTCCTCTAAGATCCAGCACCAGTCAGCCCTCCACCTCCCACTTGCTGCGCAACTCTCCGTCAAGACACGCCTCTTCTTGCCGATCCTAGAGGTCCATGCAATTCCTCCGCAAGCGGCTCTCCTCTCTCTACGCGGGGTGAGAAGTAGTGGCGGAAGAGTGCGACGCTTGGGTGGACCCGACAAAGTTCTCGCAGAGATGTGCGAAAACGGCCATGGTGAGGATGGCGTTGGGGTGAAGTCAAGGAGGCGGAGGCCATACGTGTTCATAACATCGCAGAAGAATTCAGAAAAGGGGCAGAGCCCGCACTGTAAGAAAAATCGAAGAAGGGGTACCCGATGGAGACCTTAAGCGGATGTGGCGGCGGAGATGACCCTCGTCGCTGGTGCGCACGGTCTCCGCCGACCAAGAGATAGTACAGCCCCGCAGCTCCTTCTGTTGAGCAGGGATCAAGAGGGCCCGCCCTTCCGCAGCGCCGCGAAGCCGCAGCGCCTCGGCGATTTCACGCCTTTTCCTTATCGGCCTTCGGAGCCATAGGGAGGTGGTGGAGAAGCCGACGGCGTTAGTGGCACCGGTGGCAATGGAGGGGGTCGCGCCTCTTTGGGATCGAGAAGGAAGGGGAAAGCGACGGGGGTTTCTGATGTGACAGCAAGGGCAAGTGGGCGTCCTGCCCCGGTTCCCCCGCTTATAAAGGGAAGAGGGGACGGGCGTTCCGATCTCTCCCATTAAAGAAAGCCCCACGATCTCCCCCACGACGCCACGTCCGGTGCGTGCCCTTCGTGGGAGACGTGGTGGGTCCAAGGCAAATAACGGCGTAATCAAGACCACGCGTGCCCGTGCACTGTTTTGGGCCTGGCCCAACAGAGCTTGGCACCGTGTGTGGCCCAGGCCCGGGGGCTCCTGTCGGTGTACTAGAGTAGGGGTACCCTAGTATCCCGAACTCGTGCACGGACAGTTGCAGCGCCCCGTGGCAGGGCTGGCCGGATAACCGCCATGATCCTCAGCAGCTCCTTTGGAGCCATTCAAGAACAAAGTAATCAAGACCCCGGCAAGAGGAGCTTGCCGGGAAGGCCACTCGGGGCGCGAAGGAAACAAGGCCCCGGCAAGAGGAGCTTGCCGGGAAGGCTTGGTGGGCGCCGAGCCCCCAAGCGCGACAAGGTTCCTGCCGCGGCAAGGCGCTTGCCGGGGCGGGCAACCTCTCTTCATCTCCGCTCCAGCTCATCCGCCAACGTGTCACCACGGGGCTCTCCCAAACACGCGTGTCGACGGGCTGTGCAGCCAGCGGGGAGTAGCGATAAGCGGCGCTGACAAGCTACCATCGTGGCAAACGGAGGCGCACTTGACGGTCCCTCGTTACCTTTTTCGGGCGATCGAGACGGGCATTGATGACTCTTGTCCCTTGCCGTCGAGTTAGGTATAGATTATCTGTACACCGTATAAAGCGGTGTACCAACCTATGTTTTTACTATCTTACCCTTGTCTACTTGCCACATGTGGTGACCCCTTGTGCCTATAAAAGGAGACCCAAGTGCAACGTAGAAAGGGTTCGGTTTTCAGCTCCGGCTTAGTTCATTCTACTCATACGAGACCACACTCAGGCTAGGTTTTGTAGCTCCCATTGCTCCCTAGCAAGAACACAAGATAATCCACAAAGCAGCAGTAGGAGTATTATCTCTCCGGAGAGCTCCGAAGCTGGGTAAATCTGCTCGTGTGCATCGCCTCGATCCGCTCTTTGTGCAATCTCCGCTCCCCTCTGAACCACAAGGGACCCAGGTCCCATAGGTGTTCGTGGGACACGACCAGCTTCCCCGACATCTCTGGCGCGCCAGGTAGGGGGCGTCGAGGCTGTGTGAACCCGATCCAGCGGTCACACGAGCAACTTCATCAACCTCTTCGTCAACATGGCACCGAAGAAGAAGTCTTCGGCAGCAGCAGAGCCGTCCGCGTCGAACCCACCACCACTGGAGCTATCAGGTGGTGGGGGAAACGCTGGCGGAGGAACCGGCGTCGACGAGAGAGCCCACAACGCCGCCAGGTCCAAAGACAAGGCGGCGCAGGCGTCGGCGTCAGAATCCTAACCGCGTCCTTCTCAGGAGGCGCGGGACCGACAGCGTCGTGATGCTCGCGGCACCATACGCTCGTTAGATCAAGGCCAAGCTGGAGGATCCCGAGGCCCTCGAGACCCGCATGCACATCAGCATGCTGGTACGAGCGGTCGCTTGGGCGGGTTGCTGCTCCTCCTAACTTGGTTAGGAGTCCGAGCACATCCCGTTCTTTGCTCCGTACGCCGTTGCCGCCAACCACACCAGCGGAAGCCTTAGCAAGAGCTCAGTTACTTGTAGATTACCCTTCAATGGCCGATAAGGTCGACGAATGGAGGGCCACACCAGAGTCTCATCGGCTTCGCTTAACGGCGACGCCCCGCTGCAACCGAAGCGCCGCAGCCGCTGCAAGGCGACAAGGCTCGAGCTGATGGCGACGAGACTTACGGGGGAGCAGCCACCGTGCACTCCCCTTCCCGAAGGCCAAGATCGCCGACTCGCCGGATCCACCTCGACAGCGACTCCACAGCGTCCTCGGATCCGCGAACTCGTCGCGACCAGCGCCAAGTTCTTCGAGAACGGCAAGAAGAAGACGCTCGAAACCGTATCGAGCGCTGAAGAGAAGCGCGTCGTCAGTCCGACCAGCGCGTCGGGCCCTCTGTTGATATGCATGCGCCAGGGGAACCGGGCGACTTGCCGTACACGGTAGGTTGCCCTGCGTTCACCCGTGAGCTGCGGCAAGTCCGGTGGCCCGACAAGAAAAACTTCAAACCAGATGTGCCGGAGAAGTATGATGGCAGGACACACCATCGGAGTTCCTCAAAGATCTACACCATCGCGGTGCAGGCTGCGGGGGGACGAGACGACAAGATCCTCGCCAGCTACTTTCCCCTGGTGCTCAAGCCAAACGTCAGATCTTGGCTCATGCACTTGCCGGACAGCTCTATTTCTTCTTGGGCAGATTTGTGCCACCAGTTTGTTGGCGCCTTCACAGGTGGCCACAAGCCTCATGGCCAGGAGAGTGATCTCCACCTGCTTTCCCAGAAGGAGGGGGAGTCCCTGCGCAAGTTCATCCAGAGATTCAGTCGAGTGCACTACAACATCCCGGACGTCCACCCTGCTGCAGTGATCAGCACATTCCATCAGAATGTGTGAAACCGCAGGATGAGGGAGGAGATGGCAATGTGCAAAGTGAAAGGCGTCAGCGAGCTCTACGCCCTGGCCGACAAGTGTGCACGCTGAAGAAGGAAGAAGACTCCTGTGAGAGAATGTGGGGCAGAATCGACAAGGAGGAGATCGCCTGCAAGGAAGAGCCAAGCGCTAAACAATGAAGGAAGAAAACCAAGTACTAGTTGTCGAGCAGTCCGCAAGGATGGTACCGCCAACAAAACTAAGGCTAGTGGCTCCGCAAGGAGGTTGTCAGAGATGCCGACCGCCAAGTCAGGGCGGCCACGACAAGCCCGACAGCTCCAACAAGCAAGATCAGAAGATCCACCGCACTAAGGGCCACGATCTCCAGAGCTGCAAGAAAGTCGAGCAGCTTGTTGAGCTACTGAGAGCTGAATACGAGCCAAGGCGAGACAAGGAGAAAGCCCAAGAAGGTGCACTAGCAGCAAGTAAGAAGAGACCCGGTAGGGGAGGACGCCGCGACAAGGCCAAGCAGCGGCAAGGAGATGACCGCCCGTGGCGTGACAAGGAAGAAGATGAAGATGAAGATGACGAGGACATGGAAGACAGCAAGGTCTGACGAGCAGGAGTTTCAAAAGGCAACAGAGGTCCTTTATGCGTTGATGATGGTGCGTCTCGCATACCTCGTGACGCCAACTCAAGCAATGGATGCGTGAGGTTAATGCAGCAGAACCCTCCATAGAGTCGCGCAAACCTCCGAAGTGGTCCAGACGCCCATCATTTTTACATTGAGGACCACCCGATCGCATCACTGCGGTCGGTGCTTGCCGATGTTGGTCTCACCAACCATCCGCAACCTCAAGGTCACAAAGATGTTGGTTGACGGTGGGGCGGCCTGAACCTGATATCCTCCGCAGCGCTTGAAACTTCAAATCCTCGACAATGAGCTCAAGAAACTGGTACATTCCAAGGAATCAACCCAGGAAGGAGCAAGCCCAAAGGGAAGATCACGCTGCGGTAACATTCGATGGCGAGCTCAACTTCAGAACGAGAGGGTCACGCTTGACGTTGCCGACTTCCCATTGCCCTACAATGGCATACTTGGTCGCCCAAAGACTCGCCAAGTTCATGGCCGCCTCATTATGCTTACAACCTACTCAAGATGCCCGCCCGATAAGCGCTATTTCTGTCCATGGCGATAAGAAAGATGCACTTATCTGCGCCGACAAGATTTACCGGATGCAGCAGCCGCCACAGATAGCAAACCACTTGCCGCTGAAGCTCCGGGGAAGAAGAAAACCACCAAGTCCGCAAGAGCTCGATGCCCACTCCGCAAGCGCACTCTTCGAGTGCTGCGCTACCGCCGAGGACGCACCATCGAGCTCCACCGCAAGTGCAAGAAGACGATGGCAGCTCCGCCAAGACCAAGAAGGTGCCCGCCAAGGAGGACGACACGGTGGTACCTTCACCATCGCTGCCATGCTTGACCCTAAATAGGAAGGCGAGCTCGTTATTTCCTCGGGCGAATGTCGATGTGTTTGCATGGCAACCATCCGACATCCCCGTGTTCCTGTGAAAGTAATTGAGCACCACCGGCTGTCTGTCCTCACGCTACGCCCGTCAAGCAAAAAGTTAGGAAACAAAGCGTGGAGCGCCAAGAGTTCATAGCAGAAGAAATCAATAAGTTGGAAGAAGCAGGGCTTGTCAGAGGAGTCCTCCATCCCACGTGGTTGGCCAATCCGGTAGTTGTACGCAAGGCTAATGGGAAATGGAGACTTTGTATTGACTTCACCGATGTTAATAAAGCTTGTCCCAAAGACCCGTTTCCCTTGCCGCGTATCGACCAGATTGTTGACTCCACGGCTGGATGTGATCTGCTTTCATTTCTTGATGCATATTCAGGATACCATCAGATCTTCATGGTAGAAGAAGATGAAGAGAAAACCGCATTCATTACACCATGTGGCACGTACTGCTTCATACGGATGCCTTTCGGTTTGAAGAATGCCGGTTCAACCTTTGCAAGGGTAGTCCATGATGCCTTTGAACCACGACATACACGTAAATGTAGAAGCTACATGGATGACATAGTGGTCAAGAGCAAGGACAAAGCAACTCTGGTTCAGGATTTGATGAAACATTTGCAAATCTGCGCAAGATCAACCTCAAGCTCAACCCCGAGAAGTGCGTGTTTGGAGTCCCCTCCGCAAGCTTCTCGGTTCTTTGTGTCTCAGCGGGAATTGAAGCCAATCCCGACAAGATCAAGGACATTGAGCAGATCGAAGCACCAAAGCGCGTCAAGGATGTCGAAGACTTGCCGGTTGCGTGGCTGCTCTCAAGAGTTCATCTCCAAGTTCTGCTGAACGCGCCGCCGCTTTTCAAGATTTTGAAAAAGGCAGGTCCAATGAAATGGACTCCGGCGCGAGGCTGCGCTGCAGGACTTGAAGAGATACATCCTCCGCTCCAATACTTGTCGCACCTAGGCCGCAAGAGAAGTTGCTGCTTTATATAGCGCAACCAATCAAGTGGTTAGTGCTGCGTTAGTAGCGAGAGAGGAGGCGATGATGAGCCGCAACCGAGGCAGACGATCCAGCGACAAGCAAGGGGCTTCGCCGCCAAGCTCGTCCCGACAAGGACAGATTAGCGCAGAGTTGCGACAAGACACGTAAAAGGATGGTGCAGCCTACCACTTTTGTCGGTTCCTTCAGAGGGGCTAGGTCAAGGTACTGGTGTGCGAAGTTGCTTTTCGGCCTCCTCATGGCCTCGAGAAAGCTGCGCCATTACTTCCAAGCACACGAGATAACAGTTGTCACTCGCTTTCCGCTGAAGAGGATATTGCAAAATCCAGAAGCAACAGGCAGGATTGTCGAGTGGGCACTGGAACTGTCAAGCTTTGGTCTCAAGTTTGAAAGCACTTCAACTATCCAGAGCAGAGCATTGACGGAATTCATAGCAGAGTGGACGCCAACGCAAGACGAAGAAATTCCAGAGACAAGCATCCCCGTCAAGGAGGCAATAAAGAGTGGCTGATGTACTTTGATGGAGCTTTCTCGCTGCAAGGCGCCGGTGCCGGCATGCTGCTTATCGCACCCACCGGAGAGCACCTCAAGTACATAGTCCAGATGCACTTTCCCAAGGAACAAGCAACAAATAATACTGCAGAGTATGAAGGCTTGCTTGCCGGCCTCAGGATTGCGGTGGACCTTGGGATCAAGAAGCTCATTGTCAGGGGGGACTCGCAACTTGTCGTCCGCCAAGTAAATAAAGATTATCAAAGTCCGTTGATGGAAGCCTACGTCGATGAAGTGAGAAAGCTAGAAGAGCACTTTGAAGGCCTGCAAATGGAACACGCTCCAAGAGCTCAGAATGATAAAGGTGATGGCCTCTCCAAATGTGCCGCACTTAAGTTACCTGTGGAACCAGGAATTTTTGTGCTCAAGCTGACTCAACCAACCGTAACACCATCAACATGACAAAGCAAGAAGAGAAAATTGGTTTCCGGCGACTACTTTCCGGCAGAGCTCCCCGAAGCCGCCGCCAAGAAGGTCCCTAAAATCAACGCAAATATCACTGAGGAGCAGTCTGCTCCGACAAACCATGCAGTTTGTATCGTTGAAGCAAATGCTCCCGACAAGTTTCGCTCCGGCAAGCTTGCCGGGGATCATCAAGCTCCGGCGGACCCCCAGGTTCTTGTCGTAGAAGCTGATTTTCCCGCAGTGATAGAAGAGCCTTTGGTCCTTGTTGTCGAGCCGCAAGCTCCAAAGATGGGCACAAAGAATCGTCCATTTCCTTCAGACAGAGAACTTCCCAAGAGCAAGAAGAAGCGGAAAAGTAGCCCGGCAGTCAAGTATGTACCAGTTTGTTGACAACATCACTGCATGTAAGAAGGCTCAACGGTGTGAAATTGAAGTGTATTTGCCGAAGATGGATGAAGCTGTTGGAAGAGATACATGGAGGCATATGTGGACACCACATCGGCAAGAAGAGCACTTGCCGCAAGGCTTTCCGCAAGGTTTCTTCTGGCCGAAGCCCTCCAGATGCAACCGCACAAGTAACCAAGTGTGAAGCGTGCGCTTTCATTCCAAACAGATACACCAACCAACTCAAGCTCTCCAGACGATCCCTTTATCCTGCCCTTCTCGATCCAGGGGCTCGACATCTCGGCCCTTTCCCCGAGATGTCGGGGCTTTGAGTACTTGTATGTTGCAATCGACAAGTTCACAAAGTGGCTAGAAGTGGAACCAAGGAGGAAGGTGACAGACAAATCAAGAGTCAAGTTCTTCAGTCAATTGTTTGCCGCTTTGGGATTCCTAACAGAATCATCACCGACAACGGCACACAGCTCACGAGCCGCACCTTCATGCAAGACACCCAAGATCTTGGCGCCAAGATCTGCTTTGCTTCGTTGCTCATCCGAGAAGCAACGGTCAAGCGAGAGAGCAAACGCTGAAGTGCTGCGAGGACTCAAGACCAGAACTTTCGACGAGGCTGCGCAAGTGCGGAAGGAACTGGATCGAGGAGCTGCCGGTGGTTCTTTGGTCGATCAGACGACGCCAAATCGAGCCATCGCCGCACACCCTTTGCTCTAGTCTCACGGAGCAGAGGCAGTTCTCCCACGGAACTCGTGTACGGGTCACCTCGAGTGCTCGCCTACGATGAGCTTGAGCAAGAGCAGCTGCGACAAGATGACGCGCTGCTCCTCGAGGAAGATCGTCTTCAGGCTGTTGTACGAGCTGCTCGTTACCAGCAAGCTTTCCGTCGCTACCATAGCCGCAAAGTAAATGCCGAAGCTTCGAGGAAGGCGACCTTGTTCTTCGCGCGTTCAATCCGCCAAGAATTCCAACAAGTTGACGCCGAAGGGAAGGCCTTATCGGGTGAAACGAGTCACTAGGCCCGCGCTGTCCGCCCGAGACCGAAGATGGCGCCCGTGAGCAATTCTGGAATATAGAGCATCTTCGAAGTTTTACCCATATATGCGCGTTGTTGGAACCTGTTCCGACAACCACCCTTTGTACAAGTCTTGCCGCTGTTGCATGTAATCCTTTGTACAAAGCCGCGCAGACCCGTGCATCAAGAAGTTTATGTGTTGCGCACAACTTGTCAATACATGCTCTCATAATATTATATGCATGTGTTTACTAACATTTTGTGCAGCATCCACACCCGGTAAGCAACAACGTGCCACTAGGCTCCATAACTTTATTTTCTCTTCTTTCTTCTCAAACAAGAAGAAGGTTCATCCACCCACAAGTCAACCGGGGGGGAAGGAGAAGATAATGTGGGCCGCCAAGCGTCGCCCAAGGAACTGTCACCTTGCCAGGAAATGGGCAACAGAGAAGCTAAGTTACTCAGTTTAAACGACCAGTTTTAAATTTTTAAGTTATCTTCCTCGAACGATAGTATTTTGTATGGAAAACACCTGCGGCGGAGGAACCGACTCATGATCGGGTTTGCGCCTCTTACTTTGTTTCGAGTCCGCTCAACAACTTAAGTGTGCTGCAACTAGTTGCGATAAGGTTGCTTGTCGGAGGCGGCATCTCCAAAGAGGCTATCAAGTTCTGCACTTTCGGCGCTCAGGGCAAAGGTGTTTGCACCGACAAGTTCCCTCGAAGCGAGGGTATAAACATACAAAGGAAGAAATCGAGTAAAGGAAATAACATTGCATTCGATTGCCTAAGATAGTGTATATTACATAATAACTTGTCGCGGATCTAATAGACTTTTTATCTAAACATGATCTACAGCGGCAAGACAAAAGATAGACTTGGCGGCCTAGTCCACGCGGTCGCCCTCGAGCCTCTTAACTCCGCTCACCCTGTCCACAATGGGCGCGACAAGGGCTTTGAGCGCTTCAACATCGGCGGATGGGGGCAGGGACTTGAGGGCTTTGGTGAAGTCGACGCCTGGGTTGCGGAAGGCCACCTTCATCAACACCTTCTGGAGAGCCTCGGCGCAGACTTGACGTGATTCATCCGCCAGTTGCTTTGGAACCTCTTCCCGGAGCCGCTGGATACCCGCCAACACGCCTTTGAAGAATAGGCTGAGCTTGACGCTGGGTTGGAGCTTCTCATCGGTGGAGTACCCAAGATCTGTCATCCCCAGCTCCATCAACTCGTTATGGATGCCGGCGGCGGTGTCCACAAGACCTTCTGTCCAGTGCATTATGCTGTCTCGAAGATTATTCTGGGCGGTCACAACATTCGACAGCAACTCCTCGGTGGCCTTGATCTTTTCCAGCAGGCCCGTCTCCCGTTCCTTGACGCTATTCAACGCCTCCGCTGTGGTGGTCAGCTTCAGCTCCAGATCCGCCTTTGACGCCCTTGGCGGCATCGATCTCCTTGATCTTTTTCAGCAAAGCGGCCTTGCAGCTCGCCAAGGGTGTAGGCGCCCTTTAGCTCAAGGCTTCAATCCGCGATCTCCTCGGCGCTCTTACGGAGAGTGGACTCCAGCTGAGCCACCCTCGCCTCCGCCTCCTTCTTGGCGGCCTCGCAGCCACGGCAGCATCCTTTGCCTCCGAAGTGGCCCGCCAATCGCTTGCTCAAGACGGCGAGATCTTCCTCAAAGCTGCCGAGGTTGATCTTCCGCTGCGCCAGCTCACCTTCGCGGAGAGCTTCTCGCGGCAAGCCTCTGCTGCTCCTCAACCTCGCCCTTCTCCAAGATGAAGGCCGTGCGCTCCTCGACAAGCTGCTCCCGCCTCCGCTTATGTCCCGGAGAGTTTTTTGTTGGCGCGCGGAGCTCTTCCGCGTTCTCCAAGTCAGCTCCGCCCTCGCGACAAGCGCCTCCCTGGACTCCAGTTTGGCTTGTCGGGCGCGGTAGAGCGGCAACAACTTCCTCAGCAGCTGCTCCTCCTCAGGCTCATCGCTGCTGCTGCTTGGGGCATCAACCAGCGACAGCCCGGCGGAGGCAAGCAGTTCCGCATCGAAAGTCTCCCCCTCGACCGGTGCCCTGGAGCTTGATGCCCAGGAGCTTGATAAAGACACCCTCGCCGCCTTGGTAGGCGCTGGCTGGGCTCTTGGTCGCGCGCGGCGTTGGTGGCGGGAGGATCAGCGGTCGGCGCAGCGCCTGGCGCTCCTGCGACCTCAGGGCCGTTAGTACGATCACCAGATTCCTCCCCAGCCTCTGCGCCAGCAGCCTCGACGGCCTCCTCACCGGCGGGCCTCGGCGCCAGCCTCCCCTCCATGTTGGCGGCGTCGACATTGTCGCCGAACGCCTTCCTGCCAAGACCTCGGTCCCATCGGATCTCCGCAGATGGATCTGATGGTCAAGAAGAAAGCACAAATCAAGCAGATGTTCGAAAGAGAAGAACAGAAGAAGAAAGAACCCAAGGGAAATTATCAAACAAGAAAATCACCTGCAACGGGATCTGTCGCCGCGGTCTCCACTACCGGAGGGTCGTCGGCGCTGGTCCTTGTCGGGGAAGCTCCCCTTGTCGGAGAGGCCTCCCTTGCCAGAGAGCGCTCCCTTGGCGGAGAGTTTTCCCTTGGCGGCGTAGTTGAAGCAAGCAAAACTTCGGGAGTGACCTCCGGTGCCTCCTGATGAGGATGCTCTGCTCCTACACAATTCAACAAACCAGATATCAGTAACGGAGAAGCACCCAAGCGCACCCAAACTTGAGGAGTACACCATACACTTATGCTGGGGGCTGTGCCGGGGGCTGCTCTGTTGAAGGGTTGCCGGGTCCGGCAAGGGAGTTCCAGATGACCCCCCTGTCGAAGCTCCCCTTGTCGGAGAGGCCTCCCTTGCCGGAGAGCGCTCCCTTGGCGGAGAGTTTTCCCTTGCCGGCGTAGTTGAAGCAAGCAGAACTTTGGGAGTGACCTCCGGTGCCTCCTGATGAGGCTGCTCTGCTCCTACACAATTCAACAAACCAGATATCAGTGACGGAGAAGCACCCAAGCGCACCCAAACTTGAGGAGTACACCATACACTTCGCTGGGGGCTGTGCTGGGGCTGCTCTGTTGAAGGGTTGCGGGTCCGCAAGGGAGTTCAGACGTCCCCCACCGCCATTGTGGGGGTCATCTGAGACGACAACCACCGGCGTCTTGGCCCTCTTGGCGCCTCCGAGCTAACGTCCCAAGAAGAAAGTTCAGAGTGGAGCCAGTCAGATGTAAGATAAAGCAATAAATCGGAAGATTACAAGTAGCAGTGACAAGATCTTACTCTTCCTCTTCTTCCTCGGAGCTGAGGGCGGAGAGATCAAACTCTGCTCCGGCGCGACGGATTGGGGGAGAAGATTCCCTCGGACGCTTGGCGGGTGCAGGGGCCGCGACTCCAGAAGACCCCGCACCCGTCGCCGTGGCGGAATGAGGCGCTCCTGCGGCAACAGTGCTTGCCGCGGTGGAGCGCGTCGGGCGGTGAGGCGGCTATTGGACCGTATGCCCCCCCCCGCCACTTCTCCAGTCTTCCGGAGGCGTCTCCTTGGCGGGGCAGCTGGCTCCTCCTGCGGCAAGCTACTTGACGGCGGAGGAGAGGCGCCCCCGACAGGCTCGCTTGGTTCGTTGTCGGGCTCGGTCTGCTCCTCCTCACCGACGAACTCTTCCCGGTCGGCAAGGCTTGCCGCCTCGGCCCTCTCTGCCTCCTCGACAGTGAACCCAAACGCGCCGGCGGCAGCTGCCTCTGTAGCCTCCTCCAACCTCGTGGTGATGCGCGCCATCTCCTGATCGGTGGTGTCGCGGGTGAGCCGCCTCTGCTCGTCGGCGCGGATCGGCACTTCAACCAAGTTGTCGAAGAACTGCTGCACTATGTCATCGGCGGGCTCCTGCCAAGTTGGAACGATTCCATGGGAATCGCACAACGGCATTATCGCTGATCTTGTCAAGCGACGAGTTGTTGCACAAGGCACAACTCCCTCGCAACATGCACCATCCGGGTTATCCGCTTCAGCTTGAACAGCTCCCGCAGCATGCCGCCAAGCTCCAAGGTAGTGAAATTCCAATTCAGACATGGGCGCAGCCTCATGATATCCGCCGCTTCTGGAATTCCCAAGCAGGCCTCCTCTCTCCTGCAAGGGCGCAATGCGGCGGCGGCGAAGTCCGCGCCAACTGCTCCTACGGTAAGCCCTGCTTGCGGAGACGCAAAATCCTAGTCGTGGCAATCTTCAACTTGTCGCCCTCCGGCGCCAAGTTGCTCCAATCGCTGCCGTGAACTATGGGGGTTTTGCGCAGGCGATAAAGGCTGTGGCTCCTCCTCTAAGATCCAGCACCAGTCAGCCCTCCACTCCTCCCACTTGCTGCGCAACTCTCCGCCAAGATATGCTTCCTTCTTGCCGATCCTAGAGGTCCATGCAATTCCTCCGACAGCGGCTCTCCTCTCTCTGCGGGGTGAGAAGTAGTGGCGGAAGAGTGCAACGCTTGGGTGGACCCGACAAAGTTCTCGCAGAGATGTGCGAAACGCCATGGTGAGGATGGCGTTGGGGTGAAGTCAAGGAGGCGGAGGCCATACGTGTTCATAACATCGCAGAAGAATTAGAAAAGGCGGCGAGCCCGCACTGAAGAAAATCGCGAAGAAGGGTACCCGATGGAGACCTTAGCGGATGTGGCGGCGAGATGACCTCGTGCGGCGGTGCGCACGGTCTCCGTCGACCGAAGAGATAGTACAGCTCCCGCAGCTCCTTCCCCGCTGAGCGGGGATCAAGAGGGCCCGCTCCTTCCGCAGCGCCAGCGAGCCGCAGCGCCGGCCGATTTCACGCCTTTTCCTTATCGGCCTTCGAGCCATAGGGAGTGGTGGTGGAGGAAGCCGACGGCGTTGGTGGCACCGTGGCAATGGAGGGGCGGAGCGCTCTCTTTGGGCTCGAAGGAAGGGAAAGCGACGGGGTTTCGATGTGACAGCAAGGGCAATCAAGGCGTCTGCCCGGTTCCCCGCTTATAAAGGGAAGCGGGGACGGGCGTTCCGATCTCTCCCATTAAAGAAAGCCCCACGATCTCCCCCACGATGCCACGTCCGGTGCGTGCCCTTCGTGGGAGACGTGGTGGGTCCAAGGCAAATAACGGCGTAATCAAGACCACGCGTGCCGTGCAGACTGCTTTTGGGCCTGGCCCAACGAGCTTGGCACCGTGTGGCCCAGCCGGGGCTCTGTCGGTGTACTAGAGTAGGGGTACCCTAGTATCCCGAACTCGTGCACGGACAGTTGCAGCGCCCCGTGGCAGGGCTGGCCGGATAACCGCCATGATCCTCAGCAGCTCCTTTGGAGCCATTCAAGAACAAAGTAATCAAGACCCCGGCAAGAGGAGCTTGCCGGGAAGGCCACTCAGGGCGCGAAGGAAACAAGGCCCCGGCAAGAGGAGCTTGCCGGGAAGGCTTGGTGGGCGCCGAGCCCCCAAGCGCGACAAGGTTCCTGCCGCGGCAAGGCGCTTGCCGGGGCGGGCAACCTCTTCATCTCCGCTCCAGCTCACCCGCCAACGTGTCACCACGGGGCTCTCCCAAGCACGCGTGTCGACGGGCTGTGCAGCCAGCGGGGAGTAGCGATAAGCGGCGCTGACAAGCTACCATCATGGCAAACGGAGGCGCACTTGACGGTCCCTGTTACACTGTTCGGGCGACTGAGACGGGCATTGATGACTCTTGTCCCTTGCCGTCAGAGTTAGGTATAGATTACTGTACACTGTACAAAGCGGTGTACCAACCTATGTTTTTACTATCTTACCCTTGTCTACTTGCCACATGTGGTGACCCCTTGTGCCTATAAAAGGAGGCCCAAGTGCAACGTAGAAAGGGTTCGGTTTTCAGCTCCGGCTTAGTTCATTCTACTCATACGAGACCACACTCAGGCTAGGTTTTGTAGCTCCCATTGCTCCCTAGCAAGAACACAAGATAATCCACAAAGCAGCAGTAGGAGTATTATCTCTCGGAGAGCTCCGGCTGCTGGTAAATCTGCTCGTGTGCATCGCCTCGATCCGCTCTTTGTGCAATCTCCGCTCCCCTCCGAACCACAAGGGACCCAGGTCCCATAGGTGTTCGTGGGACACGACCAGCTTCCCCGACAGTCTGAGCCGGGGTGCCACACGGCCTTGGCCTTTCGGGGTGCCATTGATCGGAGGCTCGGAAGGAGGTTGAAGCGGATCTGGAGATTTCGGAAGCAAGGAGCAAGACGAAGGAAAGGAATGAAGGCAAGCATTGCCCGCGCCAGCCTTTTGTCAGATGGGCAGTTGCCAAGGTAGCATGGGGAAGCGGAGACGCCCATGTCCAATCAATCGCCATGCGTCGAGCGGGGCCACAGGCTATTGGGGCCCGCGGTGCTCTGCACTTGCCCTTTGGCTTCGCCTCGAAGCCAAGTCTAAGCACGCCTTGGGCCCGGGGGCTACTGTCGGTGTCCTGGGAACGGGAGTCCCTAGACTTGTCTGCCTGCGGCCCTGTACGGCCCATCTTCACCAGCAAACACTCAAGACCCTCGCGAGGGGCCAAGCCTCGCGAGGCGGACAACGCAAGATCTCCTCAGGGGCGGCCTCACCAGGCTGGCTCGTGAGGGGCGGAGAGATCAAGGCAAGGGACACCTCGCGAGGTTCCTGTGATGCAGGCCAT
This sequence comes from Aegilops longissima, assembly GCA_021605205.1. Taxonomy (NCBI): domain Eukaryota; kingdom Viridiplantae; phylum Streptophyta; class Magnoliopsida; order Poales; family Poaceae; genus Aegilops; species Aegilops longissima. Next base: position 419,570,641 of record CM038679.1, read on the forward strand.
GACGACTGGAGCCAGACGGGTGCCAGTGCGTGAAGTGTCCTTGTTTCCTCTTTGGTGCTAAAGGGGCAAGCGCAGGCGAGGAGTCCCGAGGCATCAGGCAAAGGTTTCCATATAGGTGCAACGAGACCAAGACCAGCAGGCCGGTAGGACGGAGGTCACCGTGGAGCCCAAGACGGCGTCACCACCAGAGCTTTTGGCTGGCGAAGACCACCTTTAGTCAGGATAACTTGTACTAGTTGTCTCCCTTCGAATTTGGCCGTTGTTGGATCCCTTCCCGCTCAATATTTGGGGAGAGGACCAGGGCCTCTATAAATAGGACTAGCCACCACAGTAGGAGGCAACTGATCTTTAACTCATTCAGATCACCCTCAACCACACAAGTTCACCAAGCACAAGGGCACCTCTCCTCAGGAGGCTGTTCTTCCCTTGTAATTGTTCATCCTCAGCCCGAGAGGCTATCCACCACACCACACTGGAGTAGGGTATTACACCACACGGTGGCCCGAACTAGTATAAACTCTTGTGTCTCTCTTTCTGTGGGTTCGTCGAGCTAGGCTTTGAGATCGCAGTGAGGCTGAGGGCGTGATTAGGTAGGGAGAGATCTTCGTGCGCACCCCAGTGTTCGAACCTCAAGGGTTTTGCCAGACCCCAAAATCCGACAATATCAAATGTCTATGATGGGAGAATTGAAATTCTTCTTAGGTCTTCAAATTTGTCAACAACGCAATGGCATCTTCATATCTCAAGAGAAATACCTCAAGGATGTGCTGAGGAAATTCGGCATGCAAGATTGCAAATGCATCAAAATCCCTATGCCCACAAATAGCCATCTATACACTGATGAAAATGGTAAAGACTTCGATCAAAAGGTATACCGCTCCATGATTCGCTCTTTATTGTATCTATGTGCATCTAGGCCAGATATTATGCTTAGTGTTTGCATGTGTGCCTGTTTTCAAGCTACACCAAAGGAATCACACCATAAGGCTGTGAAACATATTCTTTGATATCTAACTCACACTCCAACACTTGGATTATGGTATCCCAAGGGCTCGGTTTTTTATCTCATTGGATATTCTGACTCCGACTATGCTGGTGATCGAGTGGATCACACGTCAACATCAGGCACATGCCATTTCCTCGGACGATCCCTAGTATGTTGGTCCTCGAAGAAGCAGAACTGCGTATCACTCTCTACTGCTGAAGCTGAGTACATTGTTGCTGGTTCTTGCTGTGCTCAATTGCTGTGGATGAAGAAAACCCTCAAGGACTATGACATCAACATGAAGAATGTGCCACTCTACTGCGACAACGAGAGTGCCATCAAGATTGCTCATAACCTAGTTCAGCACTAGAAGACTAAGCACATCCAGATTCGTCATCATTTTCTTCGAGATCATGTGTTGAAGGGTGACATCTCCATCAAGCACGTGAAGACTGAAGAACAGCTAGCGGATATCCTCACAAAGCCCTTGGATGAGAAGAGATTTAGCAAGTTGCGGTGTGAGCTAAATATCTCAGAATCTTCAAATGTTCTTTGAAAGGACACACATCCTAACACTTATGCAAAATTGACGACTTAGATGAGCAAAACATGAAGTAACGTTTTTCTTCAATCAATGAAGACTAATCCTCTAAGTGTGAAGAAATTAACGAAGAATTTGATTCTCAGAGCACTGCGACAATTGTACGCGGTGTCATCATTCTTATACGGTGGGTCACGCCACCAACAAAAGTTAAAAATCTTCAATTTTGAGTTTTTCTTCATTTTTCAAATTCTTCAAATGATCAAATTCCTCAACTTTGCAAAGTCTTCAAACTTTTCGACTGGTGATCTTCACTGACTATATATATTTGAGTTTTTATGTCCTCAACAACATTCACTTATTGCTAATTCTTCAAGTTGATTTTCTTCTAAGTGAATGTGATCGGACCCGTTCCCCCTCTATGCTAAACTCACCCAGTCTGTTCACAAATTCTTATGTTCGTTCTATTTGAAACCCGTTCAAAATATTCACTATGTCTTTGTTAGCTGAAGAATTTGCGAAAGAAACATTAAAATTTTCATATCTGAATTTTCGGCATTTGCCACTCAAACCATTCCGCATATCATGACGGATTAAATTAAACTACTCACCCACGATCTACCACGAACTCCACCTCTATATACATGGGTGAAAAATGTCGCTAGGGTGGCAAGGGTCAGGCACGTTCGTCCAAATTCTTCGGGCAGGCAGTTTTTCACCATGGCTATAAATACCCCCTCCCTTCCTCATACTTCATTTACTCCAGTCGGCCTCTCCTTGCTCGAGCTCTCAGACCTAGCTCCGCTGCTACACTCCATCGTCGCCCGGTGAGGAAGAGCTTCACTGCCTTGACCTCATCACCGTCGTACTCGCGCTGGCCGCGAAAATCTTCACTCCGCTGCCGCCGTAGCTGTCTCTCGCCGCCGAGTTAGGGCGTGGTAGATCTGAACAGACGAACTTCTCCAACTCCACTCCCAGTTCATCGCGTTCTTCGTCCAAGGTAATTAAAATCTGATTTTACTGCCCTACTTTGATTCTCATGATTTCCACAAAATCTTCAAAACGTGTTTATTCTTCAACTCCCCAATCCTTAAACACCTAGTTGCATCTGTACCTTGATGTGTTTCTCTAAGCTGTGTTTTTCTTCAAGATTCCTCGATTGTGTGGATTTTCAAATATATACAACTCTGGAACCTAAGTCAAGAACGCTTAGTGAAATTCCTCAAGACACCCATGGTCAAATCCCCCAGACTTGATACTTTTGAAAAAATTCTGAGAACGCATATGACCTCTCCAAATTCTTTGCACCTATACTTAGTTCACATGTACAAACTGTCTGTTGCTGAATCACTAGGTTCTCATCAACTTAACTCATTTGCAGTGTTCCTCGAAGATAAGTTGCATACTTCCTCAGAAACATCAACTGTTCAAAATCCTCAAGTGAAGAAAATGGTTGATGGTAAAAGACCTCAGAAGGGAGGAAAGAGACCAGAATCCAACACTGCTTTTGAAATCCCTGAGGATATTTATGGTGGGTACTGTATTCCTGATGAAGCAACACATGGCAAAGAAAACAAGAATCAGCGCAAAGTGCACATACAAAGAATTGAGAGGAGATGGGTGAAGGAATGGAGGGAATACCGCTATGTCACTCCAAAGTACATGAAGAAATTCGCTGTACACCCTCATGTCCAAGACCTCCATTGGCTCCTGGCCAAGAAGCTGATACCTCAAGAATCAAGCATGGTGAGGAATTTCCCAAAGAATGGGCCAAGCGCCAAGACTAACTGACTAAATTTGCAAAAGAAGAAGTGAATAAATTCAATGAAGATTCAGTTGCTGCTGCTGAGGCCTCTACCAGCAAGACTAAGAAGGCTCTACCAAAGAAAACAACTGTGAAACCGAGTTCCTCAACAGCAATGCCCTCACGGCCACAGTCAAAGCCCTCAAGGCAAATTCCTCAGGCAACTTCTTCAAGGGCAGTACCAATTTCCTCTGTTGCTGCAAAATCCTCAAATGCTGCTGCAAAGTCCTCAACACCGGTGCATCTTGCCACGTGCCAACGAACTGCAGGATTTCCATTGCTTTAGGAGCATCTACAAGTTCCTCAGCTCCACCATAGTCCTCAACTGGTCCAACTCTGTTGAAGAAAAAGGCCACTGCCGGATGTGGCTCGAGGCCAAGTCCTCATAAGAAGCAAGTTACTTTCCAAGTTCCGTATAATGACGATGAAGCTGATGATGAAGAACTTGCTGAAATCATCAGGGACAGGCAAGAAAGGGCCGCTAGAGCCAAAGGAAGTGTTGTGCCTCTCATGCTGGATCCAAGGAAAATCCTCGACTTCATTGATCTCTGGCACAAGGATCCTAACACCCCACTTCCTCACTTGAACCTCACTCCTGGTCAAAGTCACATGCTAAATGCCTTCATAGGCGAAGAGAAATGGAAGTTTCATAAGGTCAGGCAGGTCAAGAAGAACAATGTTGTGAATATGACTCCTGAATAACTTGTGAATATGCAGAAGGAGATCAAAGACCTCAGTGATGAATTTGACACATATCATGCAGATTGGCTAGGTGCCAAAGTCAGATTTGTCAAGATTGCAAATAACCTCAAACCAAAGGTTCCAGCTCCATCGCAACATGAAATTCCTCAGGCTGAAGTATCTGCTCAACAAACTGAATAAAATGCAAGCGCAGCTGATGAAAATCAGGCCACTGAAGAAACTAAGAGTACCAGGGGCTGCTGAAGAAATTCCAGCTTCTGAAGAAATTGCCAGGGCAACCTCAGATGTTGCGCCTGAAGAACAACCTGTGCCACCAAGCATTTGTTTGCTACCAAGAAACCGAAAGATGCCGTATGCGTGCTCAAGACACTGAACCAACTTCATCTGCTCCTCCTACAAAGTCATCAAAGATGAAGAATATCAACCTTCCTTCTACATTAGATGTGAAGAAAACCAAGGCTGCAGAGAAGGCAACTATGAAAAAAAGGAAAGCATCAACGAATGCAAAGTCTTCAGCTCCCAAGAAAGTGAAGACTTTGACAAGTTCCTTCACAAAACCCATTGATATTGTTCCAATCTCGATAGTACCATCAACGGAAATTGTCCCATTTCGTGAAGACTATTATGTCATTCCATATGACACAGAGGAAGAAAATCCTTCTACTGCTTCTTCAGAGCAGTTGGATGAAGAAATTGAAGTGGAAGATGTCATCTCCACACCACTGGTATCATCGCCCATGCCTTAGTTCACAGCTAAAGAGGCAGGAGTTGAAGAAATGGAAGAAGAAGACGTGGATATAGGTTCAACAACTCCCGTGCTGAATGATGACTATTGGGAAAGACTTCACCCCAATTCACCATTGACCACACCTCTCCATCCAAGTCCTCAGTCCCCTGTGCAAACTGAAGAAATTCAAACGGGATATGAAGGACGTCAAACTTCTCTTCTTTCCATTCCTGAAGAAATTCCAGCTGCGGTAGCTGAAGAAATGGAGACACACACTGCTGCTGAAAAACCTGAAGCTTCAATTCCTCAGGCAGCAGCTCTAGAAATTTTGAAGCAAGAGGCTGTGAAACCATCAACTGCTAATCTTCAGCCCAAGCAGCAAAATCCTCAAGCTAAAAGGCCAAAGTTCAAGGCTGATGATTTCTTCCCTGAGCACCATTTCTTCACGGAGTTCAATCCATATGACTCAGCAAGACTTTGACGCAAGTGGTTCTGGACTGCAAGCCAGATGAACTTCTATTCTTCACTCCTATTTGAAAAGGACAAGGTATTTGAGCATCGTCAAATTCCTCATGTTGACATGGAATCCATCCCTTGCTTCCAACCAGTCTTGAATGTTCTTCACGAAGCTGGGCTTCTGAATTTTTGCGCTGACATCTGCGATTGGAATGAAGAGCTAATTCTTCAATTCTATGTCACTCTGCACCTCACTGGAAACGTGGCTGATGTGAATTCATGGGTGCTAGACTGGATGACTGAGAACACTCACTACAAAGCCCCGGCCTCTGAATTACTTCATGCCATCCCAGTCAATCCTCCCGCTGAAGGCACAAGGCTCATGTATGAGGAACATGAACTTCAAAATCATCTGATGCAAGTACTGATGAAGCCTTTGAAGGCTGGCCATGCTCCAAGAAAAATCTTCCTAGTGAAGGATTTACTTTATGTGCCAAGGACAATCTACCGCATTCTGACCAAAACACTTAGTACAATCAAGGGCCACAACTCTGAAGAAGAGGAAGTTGTTGGCATCATGAAGAATCTATTGTTCAACATCATTCATGGGATTCCCATTAACTATCACGATTTCTTCATGAGGACTTTAGCGAATGTTGCACTGTCACCGTTTGAATTGAAGCCTTATGCACCATGGATTATGAAATTCATCAGAACCAGGTCTTGAATTCACTACAAAGCAGATTGTCAGAATCACCTTAGCTTCTTGCCTCCAATTGAAGTCCTCAATAGGACCATTTCTTCAGTTGATGAAAAAGGCAAAGCTGTTGTTATTGATGAAGGCACTCAACCATTGGATGGTTAGTTTCGCAAAGCAGCATCATACTCCACCAATGATGACTCTGCAACTCAAGACTCTGCCGCAAAATCTTCAAAGCCAACTCCTCAAGCCACTGCTCCACGAGTGATGATTGATCGTGAGCTTCTTCCAAGTCTTCATTAGAAGGTCGATCGCAATCACAAGGGGGTCAAGCGTCAATTTGGCTCAATTCTTCAGAATATGACAGTCATGCAAAACACTGTGAAGAAGAATCACTACTATGTGCATGAAATCTTCGATCGCACTTGGGCCATATTGTCTCACCTCTACGGTGATGAAGACCTCAAGCAGATGGGATTTCAATGGGACTTTGACTGGTCTCAGCCTCCTTCGGAGAAATTAAAGAAGGTCAAAGTTCCTTAGTTGTTTACAAGTTCATATTCTTCATCGCATGAGACGAAAGAAGCTGAAGACTTGAACGACACTGTGACAGGCCCTACCTCAACGGAAGAACCCAACAACCCTGGCGCTCCTCCATTAACATCATGATGATATTCTTCAGGGGCATCAGTCCTCACTTTTCGTCTCTTTTGGTCATTCGATGACAAAGGGGGAGAAATTTGAGTTACTCTTCAAGCGGGTCTTATATATGGCCTGTTTTTTTTTGTTAAGTTACAACTCTTGCTCTTCTGAGGTGTTTGTTCTGATGAGTTGTAAACTTAAGTCCGATGGTGGTCTGATACTTTTGAACTGCTTTCTGCATGCTTATTTCCTCAAGTACCTTAATGCACGCATGCTGAATTTCGTCAGACACCATATTTCATCATGCATTTCAAATTCTTCATGTTATATGTTAAATGCGTGTATGAATTACAAGATATAGGGGAAGATCTCCACGATATTACTCTACAATGTGCATTTGCAATCCAAAGCAAATTCCTCAAATATGCACAACTTCAGGGGGAGTTCTTCTATATCATGCAATCAAATTCCTCAATATTAGTATTTACACTTCATACCCCATTGAAAACTTAACCTATTTGTCATCAATCACCAAAAAGGGGAGATTGTAAGTGCATCTAGTGCCCCTTAGTGATTTTGGTGTATTGAAGACTTATAGATTAAGGGACTAATGTGTTTGTGAGTGTACACAGGTTCTATAAGTCTCTGAGGAGTTTGATATTTACGAAGAAAGTCGAGCCCTAAAAATGAATGTCTTCAGTTGAAGACTTTGGTTGTCTTGAAGACTTTGAAAATGAGGAAATTGGTGTGACCTTGAAGACTTTGATAATTATGCGAGGACTATGAAGCGTGAAGACTTTTGTTTTCATAGTTTCATTTTCTCTTTCTTGAGTATAGGAAACACCGTACTGTTAAAGGGGGTCGAGGTAAAACTAACGAAACACTTTCCAAGTGATGCTCATCTCAAAATCCTACACATACCCAATCCTTTCGAGTGAAGCCATTGGAAATCTCATACAGTTCAGTTAATTTCTTCACTGATAGAGACGAAGATCTTCTGTTATCCGAGGAATTTGTTCTGATTGAGGAGATAGGAATTCGCCAGTGCGGATTGCCTACAAGTGAGGAACATGATAGCCCTGAGGAATTTGAGAGCTCAAATTTCTGACCGTTTTTGTGCTACGCGCCAGCTGTCCCAAAATATCCTATCCACCTAACGGTCATATCATTGAAAGGCATTTATGTCTTATCATGTCGGGCTGCTCCCCGGCTATAAATAGCCGCCCCCTACAACCACTAGTTGGTTGGCTGCTCCGAGAGAAAGTGACACTTGTCATTGAGAGCTTCCCATCCTCCGAGGACTTTGAGCGAAAATCATCAGTGAGGAAAAACCCAAACCCAAACACCTACAACCCAAAGTGATTGAGCGTCACTAAAGAGATTGTTACTGTGTGAAACCGATGCTTGTTACCTTTGAAGACTGTGCATCTTCCAGACGGTTAGGCGTCATGGTCTAGAGCATCCAAGAGGAATTGTGGATCACCGAGTGACCAAGTCTGTGAAGGTTTGGAAGTCACCCGAAGACTTACCACGAGTGATTGGGCGAGGTCGGTGTGACCTTAGCTCAAGGAGAATACGGTGAGGACTGTGTTTCCTCAGGTTTAAATACCTAGCCGCTCCAACCAGACGTACAACTGTCACAACAGTTGGAACTGGTCTACCAAATCATTGTCTTCACCAAGCTACTGGTTCTATTTCCTCAACCCTTTCATTTCCTTGCTCATGTGTTGATGAAACTGATTGTTATTGCTTGAAGACTTTGACTGAGGACTTTCCCAATTTCCTCAATCCTATTTCTTCAGTCACTTTAACTTCTGCCTACTTATCCTGTTACACGCTACCTGTGCTCTGTGTATGTTTCATTTCATCATGATGACTATGTTTCTGTCTTGTTATGCATGCACCTGAGTACTTATCCCACTGCTTATATTTCGTCACTTAGCAAATTCCTCAAGTTGAATTTCCTTAGTGACGGATTCATGAAAATCGCCTATTCACCCACTCTAGTCGATATAACGCACTTTTAGTTATGCACCCACAACCCATGCACAAGAGGTAGTACCACTCAGGCGAGCGGTACTTCCACCGGCACAGAAGATCCAGGCGTTGCATTCAACTGAGCAGGTCAGGCAGGCGGTAGTGCCGCCGGAGTGGTACTACCGCTCCCACCAGCGGTACTTCTGCTTAGTGTTGAACAATAGCCAGAACCAGCGATAATAGATAAAGGCAGGGCGGTACTACCGCTCTACTTGTGCTCGAGGGATAGAGCTATCCAGAGAGAAATATATAAGCGGTACTTCATGCGGTAGTGGAATAGCGGTAGTTCCGCTGGAGTGGTAGTACCGCTCTGCAGGAGGAATACTTCCACTATATAGATATGACTCAGGAGATCTGCGGTAGTGGAATGCTAGTCAGGGCCATAGTACCGCTCGAGCGGTACTACCGCGCTGAACTACCGCTCATATCCAGAGAGTTAAAAACAATTGGAAGTGTTGGTAACACTGAATTCTATAGTACCGCTAGAGCGGTACTACCGCTGAGCAGAGTGGTACTACCGGTTAAGTGACTCTGGGAAGCCCATGCATAGAGGAAGGACAAGCTCAATTGCCGGGAAAGAAAGAGGGTGCAAAAGACTATGTACATGTTGATTCCACCCAAACCTTTCTGAAGCGGACCCCTCTTAATCGTACAGTTATCCTACGACTCAAATCCACCCAAAATGAAACGCAAGAAAAACATTGTCTTAGCAATAGCTACGAGGGGCATGAATCGTCTTGTGCCATATGATAGATTCTCTGTAATGATCAATGCAGACAATTAGTCCACAAGTGCATTTTCATCAATCACCAAAACCACTAAGGGAGAAATATGCCCTAACAATCTCCCCTTTTTTGGTGGATTGATGACAACGAGGGATTTGCACACAAGGATGAAATGAGATAATAGGCAAGCCCATCATCTACAAAATATAGACGGACTCCCCCTAGATGTGTGCACTAATTAAGCATGCCTTTGGAATGCAAAGCACACACACTAGGATCAACACTCCCCCTATATTTTATAGAATGACAATACTTGCATCAACAGAATATGATAGATAAGCATAGATGCAAGGAAATAGCATGTGAGCATAAAGATAGGGCACAAGATAAATAACATCTCACAAGCTAATAAAGTATTTGAAATAAAGATAAAGATAGGGTAGCATATGTCTCACACCATATGATAGGTACTTGATAACCCACAAGTATAGGGAATCGCAATAGTCTTCGAGGGTAGAGTATTCAACCCAAATTTATCGATTCGACACAAGGGGAGCCAAAGAATATTTGCAAGTATTAGCAGTTGAGTTGTCAATTCAACCACACCTAGAGACTAAAATATCTGAAGCAGAGTGATCACTAGCATAGTAGTATGGTAATTTGATAGTCGTACTAATGATTGCAATGGTAATGGTAACAGCAGTAGCAATAGTTTTGTAGCAATTGTAACAATAGCAACAATAGCAGTAGTAATAGTAACTTAGCAAGAACAATATGTGAAAAGCACGTAGGCATTGGATCAGTGATGACGTTGGATAATATTCATCATGTAACAGTCATAACCTAGGGCGACACAGAACTAGCTCCAATTCATCAATGTAACGTAGGCATGTATTCCGTATATAGCATAGTGCTTATAACTTGCATGACATCTTTTGTCCTACCCTCCCGTGGCAGTAGGGTCCATAAGGAAACCAAGGGATATTAAGGCCTTCTTTTAATAGATAACTGGAACAAAGCATTAACACATAGTGAATACATGAACTCCTCAAACTACGGTAATCACCAAAAAGAATCCCAATTATTGTCACCTTGGGGTATACGGATCATAACATGTAGCAGGTGCATACAACTTGCAAGATCGGATCAAGAACACAAATATATTCATGAAAACATAAAGGGTTCATATCTAAAAGCATAGCAAAGTCTTAGCAACATCAATCTTAGAACATAGTGGATACTAGGGATCAAGCCCTAAGAAAACTAACTTGATTACATGGTAAATCTTATCCAACCCATCACCGTCCAGTAAGCCTATGAATGAATTACTCACTCCCGGTGGTGAGCGTCATGAAATTGGTGATGGAGGATGGTTGATGATGATGAAGACGGAAGATCCCCCTCTCTGGAGCCCCGAACGAACTCCAGATATGGCCTCGTGATGAAGAACAGGAGGTGGCGGCGGCTCCGTATCGTAAAACGCGATGAAACTTCCTGATGTCGCTTGAAGCTACGTCGGTATTTCCCCAAAGAGGAAAGGATGATGCAGCACAACAGAGGTAGGTATTTCCCTTTGATATGAAACCAAGGTTATCGAACCAGTAGGAGAACCAAGCAACACAACGTAAACAACCCCTGCACACAGATAACAAATCCTCGCAACCCACGTGTTAAAGGGGTTGTCAATCCCTTCCGGGGTACGGCGCCTCAAGATAGGCAAATAGACGTGAGGTAAATTTGTATTGAAAGATAGATCACAAATAAAATAAATAGAAATAAAACGCAGCAAGGTATTTTTGTATTTTTGGTTTAATAGATCTGAAAATAAATGCAATAGAAAAGTAGATCGCAAAAGCAAATATATGAGAAGGAAGACCCGGGGGCGGTAGGTTTCACTACTTGCTTCTCTCGAGAAAAATAGCAAATGGTGGGTAAACAAATTACTGTTGGGCAATTGATAGAACTTCGAATAATCATGACGATATCCAGGCAATGATCATTATATAGGCATCACGTCCAAGATTAGTAGACCGACTCCTGCCTGCATCTACTACTATTACTCCACACATCGACCGCGATCCAGCATGCATCTAGTGTATTAAGTTCATGGAAATACGAAGTAATGCAATAAGAACGATGACATGATGTAGACAAGATCTATCTATGTAGCGATACACCCCATTGTTTTATCCTTAGTAGCAACGATACATACGTGTCAGTTCCCCTTCTGTCACTGGGATCAAGCACCGTAAGATCGAACCCACTACAAAGCACCTCTTCCCATTGCAAGATAAATATATCAAGTTGACCAAACAAAACCCAAATATCAAAGAAGAAATACGAGGCTATAAGCAATCATGCATATAAGAGATCAAAGAAACTCAAATAACTTTCATGGATATAAGAAGATATAACTGAATATAATCTCAAAGTTCATCAGATCCCAACAAACACACCGCAAAAGAGTTACATCATATGGATCTCCAAGAGACCATTGTATTGAGAATTCAGCGAGAGAGAGAAAGCCATCTAGCTACTAACTACGGACCCAAAGGTCTACAAAGAACTACTCATGCATCATCGGAGAGGCACCAATGGGTGTGGTGAACCCCATCCGAGATGGTGTCTGGATTGGATCTGGTGGTCCTGGACTCTGCGGCGGCTGGATGAATATTTCGTCGATGTTCTTAGGGTTTCTGGAATATTGGGGTATTTAAATAGCAAAGAGGCGGTCCGGGGGGCACCCGAGGTGGGCACAACCCATCAGGGCGCGCCTGGGCCTCCTGGCGCGCGCTGGTGGGTTGTGCCCCCCTCGGGGCACCCTCAGGTGCAGCCAGGACCCATTACGTTCCTTCTGGTCCAAAAAAATCTCCGTGAAGTTTTGTTGCATTTGGACTCTGTCTGATATTGATTTCTTGCGATGTAAAAAACATGCAGAAAACAGCAACTGGCACTTGGCACTATGTTAATAGGTTAATACCAAAAAATGATATAAAACTACTATAAAATGATTATAAAACATCCAAGATTGATAATATAATAGAATGGAACGATAAAAAATTATAGATACGTTGGAGACGTATTAGCATCCCCAAGCTTAACTCCTACTCGTCCTCGAGTCGGTAAGTGATAAAAACAGAATTTTTTATGTGGAATGCTGGCTAACATGTCATATCATATTCTTTTCTTTATAGCATGGACATTTGGACTTTTATATTGTTCAAAGCAATAGTCTAGTTTTGACATGATATTTTAAATACTCAAGCATATCAACAAGCAACCATGTCTTTCAAAATATCAATGCTAAAATAAGTTATCCCTAGCCCATCATGCTCAACCATTGATCCATTCATGAAACACACTCGAATATTAGCAACACCCAATACTTAAGTACGATCATATTGCCTCCTAGTTGGTGCTTTTATAAGAGAAGACGGAGACTCAAATTCAAAAATAAAAATTGCATAAAGTAAAAGAAAGGCCCTTCGCGGAGGGAAGTAGGGATTTGTAGAGGTGCGAGAGTTCAAAGCGAAAAAATAGGGATAAAAACATTTTGGGTGGTGTATCCATCCCACCAACGAAAATGACTTAGAGTTCCCAACACTTTCGATCCTAGATATATCATAGGCGGTTCCCAAACAGAAAATAAATTTTATTCCTTTTTCCACCATACTTTCACTTTCCATGGCTAGCCGTATCCACGGTTGCCCTCCATACAAACACTTTCCAAGGAATTTATTATTTGACAACATAAAGTAAATTCATTTTTGCATTTAGGGACTGGGCATCCCTAAAACCTTTGCCTAACTCTTGTGCAATGACAAGTGAATAAACACTCATCGTGAGAATAACACATCTAGCTTGGAAAATATTAGCCACCCCTCATCGCTCCGCGAGCGAAACAAACACACAAAACAGAAGTTTATTTTGAAAATTGGAGATGGCACATGCAAATTTGCTTAGAACGGCAAAAGAATACTGCATATAGGTAGATATAGTGGACTCATGTGGCAAAATTGGTTTAAAGGATTTTGGATGCACAAGTAGAGAACATACTTGGTTCAAAATGAAGGCTAGGAAAAGATTGAGAAGCGACCAACCAAGAAACGAATAATCTCATAAGCAAGCATTAAGCATAATTAACACCGAATAATGCTCCACAAGTAGGATATAATTTCATTGCATGACTATTGACTTTCGTACTTGCATAGGGAATCACAAACCTTAACACCAATATTCTTACTAAAGCATAATTACTCATTAACATAACTCACATATCACATCATCATATCTCAAAACTATTACTGAGAATCAAGTTTATTTTGTCCAGTGATCTTCATGAAAGTTTTTACTATATCCTTCTTGGATATCTATCACTTTGGGACTAATTTTCATGTGTTGCTTTTCATAAGCTCAAACAAATATAAGTGAAGATCAAGAGCATAATTTGTTTTCTTTCTCTCAAAATAATTTAAGTGAAGCAAGAGAGAACTTCTTGAAAATTTTACTAACTCTCAAATAAATCTAAATGAAGTAAGAGAGCATTTCTTCAAAATACTAAGCACACTGTGCTAAAAAAGATATAAGTGAAGCACTAGAGCAAGACCATAGCTCATAAAAATTTAAGTGAAGCCTAGAGAGCAATTCTGACAAGTCATGAAATAATTTTGGCTCTCTCAAATAGGTGTTTCCAGAAAGGATTCATGAGTTAAAACACAAAATAAAACAAGCAAAGACTCATATCATATAAGACGCACCAAGTAAAACACATATCATGTGACGAATAAAAATATAGTTTCGAGTAAAATACCGATGGTCGTTGGAAGAAAGCGGGGATGCCACTTCGGGGCATCCCCAAGCTTAGTTGGTTGCTCATTTTTGGATAATAGCTTGGGATTTCGGAGCATCCCCAAGCTTAGGCTCTTCTATCCTTCCTTCATCCATCATAAGGTAACCCAAAATTTGAAAACTTCAATCACACAAAACTCAACAAAACCTTCGTGAGATCCGTTAGTATAAGAAAGCAAACCACTACTATAAGTGTTGTATCAAACCAATTCATATTTTGTTTTTGTATTATATCCATTGTATTCCAACTTTTCTATGGCAAAAATCATCAAAGAAAACCATTGAACCATCAAAATAAGCACACAACACAAAGAAAACAGAATCTGTCAAAATAGAACAGTCTGTAGCAATCTGACTTTTTCAAAAAATTATGGAACTCCAATTTATTTTGAAAAAATAGGAAGACCTGGGTAATTTGTATATTGATCTTCTGCAAAAACAATCATGGCAAAAGCACTTTCTGGTAAAAAAATGAGAATTGTTTTCGTGAGCACAAAGTTTCTGTCTTTTTCAGCAAGATCAAACAACTATCACCCAAGAAGATCCTATCGGTTCTACTTGGCACAAACACTAATTAAAACACAGAAAACACAATCATACCAATAGCATAATTGTGCAAACACACAAGTACAGAAAGCAAAAGGCAAAAATAAAATTTATTCATTGGGTTGCCTCCCAACAAGCACTATAGTTTTACGCCCTTAGCCAGGCATAAAGCAAGGATCTAAGTATTGTCATCTTTGGTTCGAGATCCATAAGATTCCCTCATGATTGATTCGTAAGGTGGCTTAATTCTTGTTCTAGGAAAGTGTTCCATACCCTTCCTCAAAGGAAATTGGAACTTAATATTTCCTTATTTCATATCAATCACGACACCGATAGTGCGTAAAAATGGTCTACCAAGAATAATTGGACAAGACGGATTGCAATAAATATCAAGAACAATAAAATCTATGGGCACATAATTCCTATTTGCAAGAATAAGAACATCATTAATTCTTCCCATAGGCTTTTTAATAGTAGAATCCGCCAAGTGCAAATTCAAAGAACATTCTTCAAGATTAGTAAGACCAAGCACATCACCATAAAGATTTCGGAATTGTAGAAACACTAGCACCCAAGTCACACAAAGCAAAACACTCATAATTTTTAATCTTGACTTTCATAGTAGGTTCCCATTCATCATGCAATTTTCTAGGAATTGACACTTCTAACTCCAATTTTTCTTTGAAAGCTCTCATCATAGCATCAACAATATGTTTAGTAAAGGCTTTGTTTTGTTCATAAGCATGGGAGGAATTTATCATGGATTGCAACAAAGAAATACAATCAATCAAAGAGAAACTATCATAATTAAAGTCTTTGTAGTCCAAAAGAGTGGGCACATCACTAGTTAAAGTTTTGACCTCTCCAAACCCACTTTCATCAATTTTCTCAACAAGATTTTCACCCTCCGAAATATCGGGATGCCTTCTACCTAAAGTTGAATCTTCTCTAGTCCCTTTTTCATCAATCTTAAATTTACTAAACAAAGAATCAATAGAAGAAACACCAATCACTTTAAGATCTTCATCACTTTTATCTTCTAACGAGATTGTTTTAGCAGCCATTTGATTTACCAAGGTAGCTTCTGCATAAGATATTTTTCCCAACAAACTTTCAACAAAGGCGTACTTAGATTGAAGATTGCAAACTTCCCTACTAATATCATCAAGTTGTTTTGTAATAGCATCTAGCACAACGGAGTGCTCCTTAAGTTCTTCGGTAAAATACTTATTGTGCTCAAATTGTGTAGTCATATATTCCTTAGTACTTTTTTCAATTTCAAGCAAAATATTTGGGTAAGGGACATCATAATATTTTCTATGAGGCATCATGACTACGCAAACAAGAAAACACACAAAAACAGATCCGACAAGAAAATGGCGAACGGAAAAGAGAGGCGAATAAAACAACAAATTTTTGTGAAGTGGGGGAGAGGAAAACGAGAGGCAAATGGAAAATAATGTAAATTGCAAGGAGATGAGATTTGTGATTAGGAACCTGGTATATGTTGAAGATCCTCCCCGGCAACGGCGCCAGAAATTCCTTTTGATGTCGCTTGAAGCTATGTCGGTATTTGCCCAAAGAGGAAGGGATGATGCAGCACAGCGGCGGTAGGTATTTCCCTCAGATATGAAACCAAGGTTATCGAACCAGTAGGAGAACCAAGAAACACAACGTAAACAGCCCCTGCACATAGATAACAAATCCTCGCAATCCGACGTGTTAAAGGGGTTGTCAATCCCTTCCAGGGTACGACGCCTCAAGATAGGCAAACATACGTGAGGTAAATTTGTAGTAGATTGAAAGATAGATCGCAAATAAAATAAATAAAAATAAAACAATCAAGGTATTTTTGTATTTTTGGTTAATCGATCTGAAAATAAATGCAAGAGAAAAGTAGATCGCAAAAGAAAATATATGAGAAGGAAGACCCGGGGGCCGTAGGTTTCACTAGTGGCTTCTCTCGAGAAAAATAGCAAACGGTGGGTAAACAAATTACTGTTAGGCAATTGATAGAACTTCGAATAATCATGATGATATCCAGGCAATGATCATTATATAGGCATCACGTCCAAGATTAGTAGACCGACTCCTGCCTACATCTACTACTATTAGTCCACACATCGACCGATATCCAGCATGCATCTAGTGTATTAAGTTCATGGAAAAACGGAGTAATGCAATAAGAACGAGGACATGATGTAGACAAGATATGTCTATGTATAGATAGACCCCATCTTTTATCCTTAGTAGCAACGATACATACGTGTCGGTTCCCCTTTTGTCACTGGGATCAAGCACCGTAAGATCGAACCCACTACAAAGCACCTCTTCCCATTGCAAGATAAATATATCAAGTTGTCCAAACAAAACCAAAATATCGGAGAAGAAATACGAGGCTATAAGCAATCATGCATATAAGAGATAAAAGAAACTCAAATAAGTTTCATGGATATAAGAAGATATAACTAATCAGAAACTCAAAGTTCATCAGATCCCAACAAGCACACCGCAAAAGAGTTACATCATATGGATCTCCAAGAGACCATTGTATTGAGAATTCAGCGAGAGAGATAAAGCCATATAGCTACTAACTATGGACCCAAAGGTCTACAAAGAACTACTCATGCATCATCGGAGAGGCACCAATGGAGGTGGTGAACCCCATCCGAGATGGTGTCTAGATTGGATCTGGTGGTTCTGGACTCTGCGGCGGCTGGATGAATATTTTGTCGATGTTCTTAGGGTTTCTGGAATATTGGGGTATTTAAATAGCAAAGAGGTGGTCCGGGGGGCACCCGAGTATGCACCGTTCCGAAAGTTCGTCGTGCCGAGACACCACGTGATGATCGGGTGTGATAAGCTCTACGTTCAAATACAACGGGTGGAAGCCAGTTTTTGCACACGCAGAATACTCAGGTTAAACTTGACGAGCCTAGCATATGCAGATATGGCCTCGGAACACTGAGACCGAAAGGTCGAGCGTGAATCATATAGTAGATATGATAAACATAGTGATGTTCACCATTGAAAACTACTCCATCTCACGTGATGATCGGACATGGTTTAGTTGATTTGGATCACGTGATCACTTAGATAACTCGAGGGATGTCTATCTAAGTGGGAGTTCTTAAGTAATATGATTAATTGAACTTAAATTTATCATGAACTTAGTACCTGATAGTATTTTGCTTGTCTATGTTGTTGTAGATGGATGGCCCGTGCTGTCGTTTCGTTGAATTTAATGCGTTCCTTGAGAAAGCAAAGTTGAAAGATGATGGTAGCAATTACACAGACTGGGTCCGTAACTTGAGGATTATCCTCATTGCTGCACAGAAGAATTACGTCCTGGAAGCACCGCTGGGTGCCAGGCCTGCTGCAGATGCAACTGACGATGTTAAGAACGTCTAGCAGAGCAAAGCTGATGACTACTCGATAGTTCAGTGTGCCATGCTTTACGGCTTAGAATCGGGACTTCAACGATGTTTTGAACGTCATGGATCATATGAGATGTTCCAGGAGTTGAAGTTAATATTTCAAGCAAATGCCCAGATTGAGAGATATGAAGTCTCCAATAAGTTCTATAGCTGCAAGATGGAGGAGAATAGTTCTGTCAGTGAACATATACTCAAAATTTCTGGGTATAATAATCACTTGATTCAACTGGGAGTTAATCTTCCGGATGATAGTGTCATTGACAGAATTCTTCAATCACTGCCACCAAGCTACAAGAGCTTTGTGATGAACTATAATATGCAAGGGATGGATAAGACAATTCCCGAGCTCTTTGCAATGCTAAAGGCTGCGGAGGTAGAAATCAAGAAGGAGCATCAAGTGTTGATGGTCAACAAGACCACCAGTTTCAAGAAAAAGGGTAAAGGGAAGAAGAAGGGCAACTTCAAGAAGAACAACAAACAAGTTGCTACTCAGGACAAGAAACCCAAGTCTGGACCTAAGCCTGAGACTGAGTGCTTCTACTGCAAACAGACTGGTCACTGGAAGCGGAACTGCCACAAGTTTTTGGCGGATAAGAAGGGTGGCAAAGTGAACAAAGGTATATTTGATATACATATTGATGTGTACTTTACTAGTGTTTATAGCAAACCCCTCGGTATTTGATATTGGTTCAGTTGCTAAAAGTAGTAACTCGAAACGGGAAATGCAAAATAAACAAAGACTAGTTGAGAGCGAGGTGACGATGTGTGTTCGAAGTAATTCCAGGGTTGATAAGATCACCATCGCACACTCCATTTACCTTCGGGATTAGTGTTGAACCTAAAATAAATGTTATTTGGTGTTTGCGTTGAGCATAATATGATTGGATCATGTTTATTGCAATATGGTTATTCATTTAAGTCAAAGAATAATTGTTATTCTATTTACATGAATAAAACCTTCTGTGGTTATACACCCAAGGTGAACGGTTTATTGAATCTCGATCGTAGTGATACACATATTCATAATATTGATGCCAAAAGATGCAAAGTTGATAATGATAGTACAACATATTTGTGGCACTGTCGTTCAGGTCATATTGGTGTAAAGCGCATAAAGAAACTCCATGCTGATGGGATTTTGGAATCACTTGATTATGAATCACTTGATGCTTGCGAACCATGCCTTATGGGCAAGATGACTAAGACTTCGTTCTCCGGAACAATGGAGCAAGCAACTGACTTATTGGAAATAATACATACTGATGTATGCGATCCGATGAGTGTTGAGGCTCGCGGCGGGTATCGTTATTTTCTGACCTTCACAGATGATTTGAGCAGATATGGGTATATTTACTTGATGAAACATAAGTCTGAAACATTTGAAAAGTTCAAAGAATTTTAGAGTGAAGTGGAAAATCATTGTAACAAGAAAATAAAGTTTCTATGATCTGATCGTGGAGGAGAATATTTGAGTTACGAGTTTGGTCTTCATTTGAAACAATGCGGAATAGTTTCACAACTCACGCCACTTGGAACACCACATCATAATGGTGTGTCCGAATGTCATAACCGTACTTTATTGGATATAGTGCAATCTATGATGTCTCTTACCGATTTACCACTATCGTTTTGGGGTTATGCATTAGAGACAGCTGCATTCACGTTAAATAGGGCACCATCGAAATCCACTGAGGCGACGCCTTATGAACTGTGGTTTGGCAAGAAACCAAAGTTGTCGTTTCTTAAAGTTGGGGGCTGTGATGCTTATGTGAAAAAGCTTCAACCTGATAAGCTCGAACCCAAATCAGAGAAATGTGTCTTCATAAGATACCTGATACGTCTCCAACGTATCTATAATTTTGGATTGTTCCATGCTATATTATATTCTGTTTTGGATGTTTAATGGGCTTATTTATACACTTTTATATTATTTTTGGGACTAACCTATTAACCAGAGGCCCAGCCCAAATTGCTGTTTTTTTGCCTATTTCAGTGTTTCGCAGAAAAAGAATATCAAACAGAGTCCAAACGGAATGAAACCTTCAGGAACGTGATTTTTGGAACAAACGTGATCCAGAGGACTTGGAGTGGACGTCAAGCAACAGACGAGGAGGCCACGAGGTAGGGGGGCACGCCCACCCCCACAAGGCGCGACCTCCACCCTCATGGGCCTCTCGTGGCTCCACCGACCTACTTCTTCCTCCTATATATACCTAAGTACCCCCAAACCATCAGAGGCATCCACGAAAACCTAATTCCACTGCTACAACCTTCTGTACCCGTGAGATCACTTCTTGGGGCCTTTTTCGGCGTCCTGCCGGAGGGGGCATTGATCACATAGGGCTTCTACATCAACACCATAGCCTCTCCGATGATGTGTGAGTAGTTTACCTCAGACCTTCGGGTCCATAGTTATTAGCTATATGGCTTCTTCTCTCTCTTTGGATCTCAATACAAAGTTCTCCTCGATCTTCTTGGAGATCTATTTTATGTAATCTTCTTTTGCGGTGTGTTTGTCGAGATCTGATGAATTGTGGGTTTACGATCAAGATTATCTATGAACAATATTTGAATCTCGTCTGAATTCTTTTATGTATGATTGGTTATCTTTGCAAGTCTCTTTGAATTATCAGTTTGGTTTGGCCTACTAGATTGATCTTTCTTGCAATGGGAGAAGTGCTTAGCTTTGGGTTCAATCTTGCGGTGCCCTTTCCCAGTGACAGCAGGGGCAGCAAGGCACGTATTGTATTGTTGCCATCAAGGATAAAAAGATGGGGTTTATATCATATTGCATGAATTTTTCCCTCTACATCATGTCATCTTACTAAAATCATTACTCTGTTCTTATGAACTTAATACTCTAGATGCATGCTGGATAGCGGTCGATGTCTGGAGTAATAGTAGTAGATGCAGAATCGTTTCGGTCTACTTGTCGCGGACGTGATGCCTATATACATGATCATACCTAGATATTCTCATAACTATGCTCAATTCTATCAATAGCTCGACAGTAATTCGTTTACCCACCATAATACTTATGCTCTTGAGAGAAGCCACTAGTGAAACCTATGGCCCCCGGGTCTATTTTTCATCATATTAATCTTCCAATACTTAGCTATTTCTTTTACCGTTTATTTTACTTTGCATCTTTATTTCTCTTTATCATAAAAATACCAAAAATATTATCTTATCATATCTATCAGATCTCACTCTCGTAAGTGACCGTGAAGGGATTTACAACCCCTTTATCGCGATGGTTGCGAGGTTCTTATTTGTTTGTGTAGGTGCGTGGGACTCGAGCGTGGTCTCCTACTGGATTGATACCTTGGTTCTCAAAAACCGAGGGAAATACTTACGCTACTTTACTACATCACCCTTTCCTCTTCAAGGGAAAACCAACGCAGTGCTCAAGAGGTAGCAAGAAGGATTTCTGGCGCCGTTGCTGTGGAGATTCGCGCCAAGTCAAGTCAATATTTGACTCCCAACAACAAGCCATTTTTTGTGCCGTTGCCGAGTCTACGCACAAGTCAACACATACCAAGTATCCATCACAAACTCTTATCCCTCGCATTACATTATTTGCCATTTGCCTCTCGTTTTCCTCTCCCCCACTTCACCCTTGCCGTTTTATTCGCCCTCTCTTTTCCGTTCGCCTCTTTTTTGCTTGCTTCTTGTTTGCTTGTGTGTTGGACTGCTTGCTTGTCACGATGGCTCAAGACAATACAAAATGTGTGACTTTACCAATACCAACAATAATAATTTTCTTAGCACTCCGATTGCTCCTCTTACCGATGTTGAATCTTGTGAAATTAATGTTGCTTTGTTGAATCTTGTCATGAAAGATCAATTCGCCGGCCTTCCTAGTGAAGATGCCGCTACCCATCTAAATAGCTTCGTTGATTTGTGTGATATGCAAAAGAAGAAAGATGCGGACAATGATATTGTTAAATTGAAGCTATTTTATTTTTCGCTTAGAGATCGTGCTAAAGCTTGGTTTTCGTCCTTGCCTAAAAATAGTATTGATTCTTGGAATAAGTGCAAAGATGCTTTTATCTCTAAGTATTTTCCTCCCGCTAAAATCATCTCTCTTCGAAACGATATCATGAATTTTAAGCAACTTGATGATGAACATGTTGCACAAGCTTGGGAGAGGATGAAATTAATGATACATTGCCCTACTCATGGTTTGAATTTATGGATGATTATACAAAAAATTTATGCCGGATTGAATTTTGCTTCTAGAAATCTTTTAGATTCGGCCGTGGGAGGCACTTTTATGGATATCACTTTAGAAGAAGCTACTAAACTCCTAGATAATATTATGGTTAATTATTCTCAATGGCACACCGAAAGATCTACTAATAAAAAAGTGCATGCGATAGAAGAAATGAATGTTTTGAGTGGAAAGATGGATGAACTTATGAAATTATTTGCTACTAAGAGTGTTTCTTCTGATCCTAATGATATGCCTTTGTCTACTTTGATTTAGAATAATAATGAATCTGTGGATGTGAATTTTGTTGGTAGGAATAATTTTGGTAACAACGCATATAGAGGAAACTTTAATCCTAGGCCGTTCCCTAGTAATTACTCTTATAATTATGGTAATCCCTACAACAGTTCTTACGGAAATTTTAATAAGATGCCCTCTGTATTTGAGACTAGTGTTAAGGAGTTTATGAATTCGCAAAAGAATTTCAATGCTTTGCTTGAAGAAAAATTGCTTAAAGTTGACGAATTGGCTAGGAACGTTGATAGAATTTCTCTTGATGTTGATTCTTTGAAACATAGATCTATTCCACCTAAGCATGATATCAATGAGTCTCTATAATCCATGAGAATTTCCATTGATGAGTGCAAAGAAAGAA
The DNA here is from genome assembly GCA_021605205.1 of Aegilops longissima. Classification (NCBI taxonomy): domain Eukaryota; kingdom Viridiplantae; phylum Streptophyta; class Magnoliopsida; order Poales; family Poaceae; genus Aegilops; species Aegilops longissima. The sequence continues at coordinate 419,593,659 of CM038679.1, forward strand.
CCGCTAGGATGCATGCTAAGAAAGGTTGCTTTGTAAAAGGGTGTTCTTCAAATTTTTGTGAGAATAAAGATGAAGATCTAAAAGTTATTGATGTGTCCCCTATTAAATCTTTGTTTTGCAATATGAATCTTGATAATGATGGGACTGAAGATGAGCCACCTTTACCTAGAAGGCGTTCCAAAAATTCGGAGTTTTTAGATTTTGATGCAAAAAATGGTAAAAGTGGGATTGAAGAGGTCAAAACTTTAGATATCAATGAACCCACTATTTTGGATTTCAAGGAATTTAATTATGATAATTGCTCTTTGATAGATTGTATTTCCTTGTTGCAATCCGTGCTAAATTCTCCTCTTGTTTATAGTCAAAATATAAACATATCGTTGATGCTTTGATGCAATCTTATGAAGAAAAACTTGAGTTGGAAGTTTCTATCCCTAGAAAACTTTATGATGAGTGGGAACCTACTATTAAAATTAAAATTAAAGATCATGAATGCTATGCTTTGTGTGATTTGGGTGCTAGTGTTTTCCACAATTCCAAAAACTTTATGTGATTTGTTAGGTTTTCGCGAATTTGATGATTGCTCTTTAAACTTACACCTTGCGGATTCCACTATTAAGAAACCTATGGGAAGAATTAATGATGTTCTTATTGTTGCAAATAGTAACTATGTGCCCGTAGATTTTATTGTTCTTGATATAGATTGCAATCCTTCATGTCCTATTATTCTTGGTAGACCTTTCCTTAGAACGATTGGTGCAATTATTGATATGAAGGAAGGGAATATTAGATTCCAATTTCCGTTAAGGAAAGGCATGGAACACTTCCCTAGAAATAAAATAAAATTACCTTATGAATCTATTATGAGAGCCACTTATGGATTGCCTACCAAAGATGGCAATACCTATATATATCTTTGTTTTTACGCCTAGCTAGGGGCGTTAAACGATAGCGCTTGTTGGGAGGCAACCCAATTTTATTTTAGTTTTTTGCTTTTTTCTTCTGTTTAGGAATAAATCTTTGTTCTAGACTCTGGTTATATTTGTTTTTATGTTTTAATTAGTATTTGTGCCAAGTTAAACCTATAGGATCTTCTTGGATGATAGTTATTTGATCTTGCTGAAAATTCTAGAAACTTTCTGTTCACAAAAACAATTGTTAAAATTCACCAGAACGTGATAAAATACTGATTCCAATTGAAGCATATCAATAAACAAATTGTCAAGGTTTTCCTATTTTGGTAGATTTTACTTAGTTCCAGAAGTTTGCGTTAGTTACAGATTACTACAGACTGTTCTGTTTTGGACAGATTCTGTTTTTCGTGTGTTGTTTGCTTATTTTGATGAATCTATGGCTAGTAGAATAGTTTATAAACCATAGAGAAGTTGGAATACAGTAGTTTAACACCAATATAAATAAAGAATGAGTTCATTACAGTACCTTGAGGCGGTGTTTTGTTTTCTTTCGCTAACGGAGCTCATGAGATTTTCTGTTAAGTTTTGTGTTGTGAAGTTTTCAAGTTTTGGGTGAAGATTTGATGGATTATGGAACAAGGAGTGGCAAGAGCCTAAGCTTGGGGATGCCCAGGAAGGCTTCCCCTCTTTCGTCTTCGTCCATCGGTAACTTTACTTGGAGCTATATTTTTATTCACCACATGATATGTGTTTTGCTTGGAGCGTCTTGTATGATTTGAGTCTTTGCTTTTTAGTTTACCACAATCATCCTTGCTGTACACAACTTTTTTGAGAGACACACACATGATTCGGAATGTATTAGAATACTCTATATGCTTCACTTATATCTTTTGAGCTATATAGTTTTTGCTCTAGTGCTTCACTTATATCTTTTAGAGCACGACGGTGGCTTGTTTTATAGAAACTATTGTTCTCTCATGCTTCACATATATTATTTTGAGAGTCCTACAAAACAACATGGTGATTTGCTTAAATTGAGAAATTAGTCCTAAAGTGACAGGCATCCAAGATTAGTAAAAACTTTCTTATGAGTGTGTTGAATACTATGAGAAGTTTGATGCTTGATAACTGTTTTGAGATATGAAGATGGTGATATTAGAGTCATGCTAGTTGAGTAGTTGTGAATTTGAGAAATACTTGTGTTAAAGTTTGTGATTCCCGTAGCATGCACGTATGATGAACCGTTATGTGATGAAGTCGGAGCATGATTTATTTATTGATTGTCTTCCTTAAGAGTGGCGGTCGAGGACGAGCGATGGTCTTTTCCTACCAATCTATCCCCCTAGGAGCATGCGCGTAATACTTTGTTTCGATAACTAATAGATTTTTGCAACAAGTATATGTGTTCTTTATGACTAATGTTGAGTCCATGGATTATACGCACTCTCACCCTTCCACCATTGTTAGCCTCTCTAATACCACGCACTTTTCACCGGTATCATACACCCACCATATACCTTCCTCAAAACAGCCACCATACCTACCTATCGTGGCATTTCCATAGCCATTCCGAGATATATTGTCATGCAACTTTGCATGATCATGTAGTTGACATCGTGTTTGTGGCAAAGGCACCGTTCATTATCTTCATACATGTCACTCTTGATTCATTGCATATCCCGGTACTCCGCCGGAGGCATTCACATAGAGTCATATTTTTGTTCTCAAGATCGAGTTGTAATTCTTGAGTTGTAAGTAAATAAAAGTGTGATGATCATCATTATTAGAGCATTGTCCCAAGTGAGGAAAGGATGATGGAGACTATGATTCCCCCATAAGTCGCGATGAGACTCCGGACGAAAGAAAAAAAAAGAGGCCAAAAAAAGAGAGAAAAGGTCCAAATAAAAAAAATGAGAGAAAAAGAGAGAAGGGACAATGTTACTATCCTTTTACCACACTTGTGCTTCAAAAGTAGCACCATGATCTTCATGACAGAGAGTCTCCTATGTTGTCACTTTCATATACTAATGGGAATTTTACATTATAGAACTTGGCTTGTATATTCCAATGACGGGCTTCCTCAAAATGCCCTAGGTCTTCGTGAGCAAGCGAGTTGGATGCACACCCACTTAGTTTATTTTGTTGAGCTTTCATACACTTATAGCTCTAGTGCATCCGTTGCATGGCAATCCCTACTCACTCACATTGATATCTACTGATGGGCATCTCCATAGCCCGTTGATACGCCTAGTTGATGTGAGATTATCTTCTCCTTTTTTTCTCCACAACCACCATTCTATTCCACATATAGTGCTATGTCCATGGCTTACGCTCATGTATTGCGTGAAGATTGAAAAAGTTTGAGAACATCAAAAGTATGAAACAATTGCTTGGCTTGTCATCGCGGTTGTGCATGATTAAATACTTTGTGTGATGAAGATAGAGCATAGCCAGACCATATGATTTTGTAGGGATAACTTTCTTTTGCCATGTTATTTTGAGAAGACATAATTGCTTAGTTAGTATGCTTGAAGTATTATTATTATTTTTATGTCAATATTAAAATTTTATCTTGAATCTTTCGGATCTGAATATTCATACCAGAAATAAGAGGGTTAAATTGAAATTATGCTAAGTAGCATTCCACATCAAAAATTCTGTTTTCATCATTTACCTACTCGAGGACGAGCAGGAATTAAGCTTGGGGATGCTTGATATGTCTCCAACGTATCTATAATTTTTGATTGTTCCATGCTATATAATATTCTGTTTTTGATGTTTAGGCTTATTTATACACTTTTATATTATTTTTGGGACTAACCTATTAACCGGAGGCCCAGCCCAAATTGCTGTTTTTTGCCTATTTCAGTGTTTCGCAGAAAAAGAATATCAAACAGAGTCCAAACGGAATGAAACCTTCGGGAACGTGATTTTTGGAACAAACATGATCCAGAGGACTTGGAGTGGATGTCAAGCAACAGACGAGGAGGCCACGAGGTAGGGGGCGCGCCCACCCCCACCAGGCATGCCCTCCACCCTCGTGGGCCCCTCGTGGCTCCACCGACCTACCTCTTCCTCCTATATATACCTACGTACCCCCAAACCATCAGAGGCATCCACGAAAACCTAATTCCACCGCCGCAACCTTCTGTACCCATCAGATCCCATCTTGGGGCCTTTTCCGACGTCCTGCCGGAGGGGGCATTGATCACGGAGGGCTTCTACATCAACACCATAGCCTCTCCGATGATGTGTGAGTAGTTTACCTCAGACCTTCGGGTCCATAGATATTAGCTAGACGGCTTCTTCTCTCTCTTTGGATCTCAATACAAAGTTCTCCTCGATCTTCTTGGAGATCTATTCGATGTAATCTTCTTTTGTGGTGTGTTTGTCGAGATCCGATGAATTGTGGGTTGATGATCAAGATTATCTATGAACAATATTTGAATCTCCTCTGAATTCTTTTATGTATGATTGGTTATCTTTGCAAGTCTCTTCGAATTATCAGTTTGGTTTGGCCTACTAGATTGGTCTTTCTTGCAATGGGAGAAGTGCTTAGCTTTGGGTTCAATCTTGCGGTGTCCTTTTCCGGTGACAGCAGGGGCAGCAAGGAACGTATTGTATTGTTGCCATCGAGGATAAAAAGATGGGGTTTATATCATATTGCATGAGTTTTTCCCTCTACATCATGTCATCTTACTTAAAGCATTACTTTGTTCTTATGAACTTAATACTCTAGATGCATGCTGGATAGTGGTCGATGTGTGGAGTAATAGTAGTAGATGCAGAATCGTTTCGGTCTACTTGCCGCGGACGTGATGCCTATATACATGATCATACCTAGATATTCTCATAACTATGCTCAATTCTATCAATTGATCGACAGTAATTCGTTTACCCATCGTAATACTTATGCTCTTGAGAGAAGCCACTACTGAAACCTATGGCCCCCCGGGTCTATTTTCCATCATATTAATCTTACAATACGTAGCTATTTCTTTTACCGTTTATTTTACTTTGCATCTTTATTTCTCTTTATCATAAAAATGCCAAAAAATATTATCTTATCATATCTATCAGATCTCACTCTCGTAAGTGACCGTGAAGGGATTGACAACCCCTTTATCGCGTTGGTTGCGATGTTCTTATTTGTTTGTGTAGGTGCGTGGGACTCGAGCGTGGTCTCCTACTGGATTGATACCTTGGTTCTCAAAAACTGAGGGAAATACTTACGCTACTTTACTGCATCACCCTTTCCTCTTCAAGGGAAAACCAACGCAGTGCTCAAGAGGTAGCAATACCCAAAGGAGACTATTGGGTATACCTTCTATCACAGATCCGAAGGCAAGACATTCGTTGCTAAGAATTGATCCTTTCTAGAGAAGGAGTTTCTCTAGAAAGAAGTGAGTGGGAGGGAAGTAGAACTTGATGAGGTAAATGTACGTGCTACCTTATTTGAAAGTAGTTCATCACAGAAATCTGTTTCTGTGACTCCTACACCAATTAGTGAGGAAGCTAATGATGATGATCATGTAACTTCAGATCAAGTTACTACCGAACCTCGTAGGTCAACCAGAGTAAGATCCGCACCAGAGTGGTATGGTAATCCTGTTCTAGAGGTCATGTTACTTGACCTTGACGAACCTACGAACTATGAGGAAGCGATGATGAGCCCAGATTCCATGAAATGGCTTGAGGCCATGTAATCTGAGATGGGATCCATGTATACGAACAAAGTGTGGACTTTGGTTGACTTGCTCGATGATCGGTAAGCCATAGAAAATAAATGGATCTTCAAGAGGAAGACAGACGCTGATAGTAGTGTTACTATCTACAAAGCTAGACTTGTCGAAAAAGGTTTTTGACAAAGTTCAAGGTGTTGACTACGATGAGATTTTCTCACTCGTAGCGATGCTTAAGTCTGTCCGAATCATGTTAGCAGTTGCCGCATTTTATGAAATCTGGCAAATGGATGTCAAAACTGCATTCCTTAATGGATTTCTCAAAGAAGAGTTGTATATGATGCAACTAGAAGGTTTTGTCGATCCTAAAGGTGCTAACAAAGTGAACAAGCTCCAACGATCCATCTATGGACTGGTGCAAGCATCTCGGAGTTGGAATATATGCTTTGATAAAGTGATCAAAGCATATGGTTTTATACAGACTTGCGGTGAAGCCTGTATTTACAAGAAAGTGAGTGGGAGCACTACAACATTTCTGATAAGTATATGTGAATGACATATTGTTGATCGGAAATAATGTAGAATTTTCTGGAAAGCATAAAGGAGTGTTTGAAAGGAGTTTTTCAAAGAAAGACCTCGGTGAAGCTACTTACATATTGAGCATCAAGATCTATAGAGATAGACCAAGACGCTTGATATATTTTCGTTGAGTACATACCTTGACAAGATTTTGAAGTAGTTCAAAATGGAACAGTCAAAGAAGGAGTTCTTGCATGTGTTGCAAGGTGTGAAGTTGAGTAAAGACTCAAAACCCGACTACGACAGAAAATAGAAAGAGAATGAAAAGTCATTCCCTATGCCTCAGTCATAGGTTCTATAAAGTATGCCATGTTGTGTACCAGACCTATTGTGTACCTCATCATAAGTTTGGCAAGAGGGTACAATAGTGATCCAGGAGTGGATCACTGGACAGCGGTCAAAAATATCCTTAGTGGAATAAGGAAATGTTTCTCGGTTATGGAGGTGACAAAGAGTTCGTCGTAAAGAGTTACGTCGATGCAAGCTTTTGACACTGATCCAGATGACTCCAAGTCTCAATCTGGATACATATTGGAAGTGGGAGCAATTAGCTAAAGTAGCTCCGTGCAGAGCATTGTAGACATGGAAATTTGCAAAATACATACAGATCTGAATTTGGCAGACCCGTTGACTAAACTTCTCTCACAAGCAAAACATGATCACACCTTAGTACTCTTTGGGTGTTAATCACATGGCGATGTGAACTAGATTACTGACTCTAGTAAACCCTTTGAGTGTTGGCCACATGGCAATGGATATTAATCACATGGTGATGTGAACTATTGGTGTTAAATCACATGGCCATGTGAACTAGATTATTGACTCTCGTGCAAGTGGGAGATCGAAGGAAATATGCCCTAGAGGCAATAATAAAGTTATTATTTATTTCCTTATTTCATGATAAATGTTTATTATTCATGCTAGAATTGTATTAACCAGAAACATAATACATGTGTGAATACATAGACAAACAAAGTGCCACTAGTATGCCTCTACTTGACTAGCTCGTTGATCAAAAATAGTTATGTTCCCTAACCATAGACATGAGTTGTCATTTGATAAACGGGATCACATCATTAGGAGAATGATGTGATTGAATAAACCCATTCCGTTAGCTTACCACTTGATCGTTTTTAGTTTACTGCTATTGCTTGACTTATACATGTTCCTATGACTATGAGATTATGCAACTCCCGGTTACCGGAGGAACACTTTGTGTGCTACCAAACGTCACAACGTAACTGGGTGATTATAAAGGTGCTATACAGGTGTCTCCGATGGTGTTCGTCGAGTTGGCATAGATCAAGAATAGGATTTGTCACTCTGATTGTCGGAGAAGTATCTCTGGGTCCTCTCGGTAATGCACATCACTATAAGCCTTGCAAGCAATGTGACTAATGAGTTAGTTACGGGATGATACATTACGGAACGAGTAAAGAGACTTGCCGGTAACGAGATTGAGCTAGGTATTGAGATACCGACGATCGAATCTCGGGCAAGTAACATACCGATGACAAAGGGAACAACGTATGTTGTTTTGTGGTTTGACCAATAGAGATCTTCGTCGAATATGTAGGAGCCAATATGAGCATCCAGGTTCCGCTATTGGTTATTGACCGGAGACATGTTCGGTCATGTCTACATAGTTCTCGAACCCGTAGGGTCCGCACGCTTAAAGTTCTGTGACGATCGGTATTATGAGTTTTGTGTTTTGATGTACCGAAGGTAGTTCGGAGTCCCGGATGAGATCGGGGACATGACGAGGAGTCTTGAAATGGTCGAGACATAAAGATCCATATATTGGACGACTATATTCGGAAACAGAAAGGTTTCGAGTGATTCGAGTATTTTTGGGAGTACCGGAGAGTTACGGGAAGTCGCCGGGGAGTATATGGGCCTTATTGGGCTTTAGGGGAAAGAGAGATGGGAGGCTGCGCGCCCCCCAAGGCCTAGTCCTAATTTGACTAGGGGGAGGGGCGGCGCCCCCTCCTTCCTTTTCTTCTCTTTTCCCTTTCCTTCTCTCCTACTCCTACTACATGGAAGGGGGGAATTCTACTCCCGGTGGGAGTAGGACTCCTCCAGGGCGCGCCATAGCTAGGCCGGACCTCCCCCTCCTCCACTCCTTTATATACGTGGCCAGGGGGCACCCCATAGACACACAAGTTGATCATTGATCTCTCCCAGCCGTGTGCTGTGCCCCCTCCACCATAATCCACCTCGGCCATATCGTAGCGGTGCTTAGGCGAGGCCCTGCGAAGGTAGCTTCATCAACATCGTCACCACGCCGTCGTGCTGACGAAACTCTCCCTCGAGCTCTACTGGATCATGAGTTCGCGGGACGTCACCGAGCTGAACATGTGCTGGACACGAAGGTGCCGTATGTTCGATACCGAGGATCGGTCGATCGTGAAGACGTACGACTACATCAACCACGTTGTCATAACGCTTCCGCTTAACGGTCTACGAGGGTACGTGGACGACACTCTCCCCTATCGTTGCTATGCATCACCATGATCTTGCGTGTGTGTAGGATTTTTTTTGAAATTACTACGTTCCCTAACAGATTTGCTCAATGAGTTGAATAGTAAAAACAATGATAATGTTGTTAGGGTTATGACTAGAGGTGGTAAAATGACCCAGGAACCTTTGTATCCTGAAAGTCATCCTAAGAGAGTTTAGCAAGATTCTCAGAGAGTTAATACTGATGCATCTAGTCCTAGTAACAAAAAGAAAAAGAAAACTGATAGGACTTTGCATGCTTCTAGTGAACCTATTATAGACACACCTGATGATCCCAATGATATTTCTATTTCTGATGTTGAGACACAATCTGGTGATGAACATGAACCTAGTGATAATGTTAATAATGATGTTCATGTTGATGCTCAACCTAGTAATGATAATGATGTAGAGATTGAACCTGTTGTTGATCTTGATAACCCACAATCAAAGAATCAACATTATGATAAGAGAGACTTCGTTGCTAGGAAACATGGTAGAGAAAGAGAACCATGGGTTCAGAAACCCATGCCCTTTCCTCCTAAGCCATCCAAGAAAAAGGATGATGAGGATTTTGTGCGCTTTGATTAGACCTATCTTTTTGCATATGTATTTGGCTGATATGCTTAAAATGCCTCCTTATGCTAAGTATATGAAAGATATTGTTACAAATAAAAGAAAGATACCGGAAGCTGAAATTTCCACCATGCTTGCTAATTATACTTTTAAGGGTGGAATACCAAAGAAACTTGGAGATCCAGGAGTACCAACTATACCCTGCTCCATTAAAAGAAACTATGTTAAAACTGCTTTATGTGATCTTGGAGCCGGTGTTAGTGTTATGCCTTTCTCTTTATATCATAGACTTGAATTAAATAAGTTGACACCTACTGAAATTTCTTTGCAAATGGCTGATAAATCAACTGCTATACCCGTCGGTATTTGTGAGGATGTGCTTGTTGTGGTTGCAAACATTACTATCTTAACAGACATTGTTACTCTTGATATGCCCGAGGACGACAGTATGTCGATCATCCTCGGTAGACCCTTTTTGAATAGTGCAGGGGCTGTTATTGATTGCAACAAAGGCAATGTGACTTTTCATGTTAATGGTAATGAGCATACGGTACACTTTCCGAAGAAACAACCTCAAGTTCATAGTATCAATTCTATTGGAAAAATCTCAACTATTACTATTGGAGGTTTTGAATTCCCTCTTCCTACTGTCAAAAAGAAACTGTTTATGAGCATGAGATTGATGAATTTAGAAGGCACAACTTTCTGTACCCACCTTTTACTTTCTGTTATTTAGTTTAAATAAAGCAAAAACAGTATTTTCTATCTGTTTTCTGAATTATCCGTGCTATAAAATGTCCCAAAAATAAATGTTCTCCAAATGTCCTGGAAATTTAGTATGATTTTTATAGAATACTTGAGAATTTCTGGCACTGAGAACACACCAGGGGGCTTCACCAGTGGACCACAAGGGTGGAGGGCACACCCTACCCACCTGGGCACGCTGATACATCCATTCTGCATCATGTTTTCTTGCTATTATTTATGAAGTTTTTGTCCATAATAATGCTTTTTGGAGTAATTCTAATGTCTTTTCTCTCATAATTTGCAAGTACACACCAAGAGGGAGAATTCCGGCAGCTGGAAATCTGGACCTAAAAAAGCTACATCAGGCCACCTGTTCTGCACAACTCCAAATGAGCTGAAACTTCATGGAGATTTTTTATGGAATATATAAGAAATATTGGAGCCAAAAAGTACCAGAGGGGGCCACCAGGTGGGCACAACCCACCTGGGCGCGCCAGGCCCCCCTAGCGCGCCCTGGTGTATTGTGCCCTCCTTGGCCCACCTCCAGTGCCCATCTTCTGGTATATAAGTGGTTTTGACCTAGAAAAATGACAATAATACTTTCGGGATGGAGCGCCACCGCCTCGAGGCGGAACTTGGGCAGGAGCACTTTTGCCCTCCGGTGGAGCGATTCTGCCGGGGGAACTTCCCTCTCGGAGGAGGAAATCATCGTCATCATCATCACCAACAACTCTCCCATCTTAGGGAGGGCAATATCCATCAACATCTTCACCAGCACCATCTCATATCAAACCCTAGTTCATCTCTTGTATTCAATCTTGTTACCGGAACTATAGATTGTTGCTAGGAGGTGACTAGTAGTGTTGATTACATCTTGTAGTTGATTACTATATGGTTTATTTGGTGGAAGATTATATGTTCAGATCCATTATGCATATTAATACCCCTCTGATCTTGAGCATGTTTGTTGTTTGTGAGTAGTTACTTTTGTTCTTGAGATCACGGGAGAAATCATGTTGCAAGTAATCATGTGAACTTGATATGTGTTCGATATTTTGATAGTATGTTGTTGTGATTCCCTTAGTGGTGTCATGTGAACGTCGACTACATGACACTTCAGCATATTTGGGCCTAAGGGAATGCATTGTGGAGTAGCAATTAGATGATGGGTTGGGAGAGTGACAGAAGCTTAAACCCTAGTTTATGCGCTATTCCGTAAGGGACCGATTGGATCCAATAGTTTAATGCTATGGTTAGAATTTATTCTTAATACTTTTCTCGTAGTTGCGGATGCTTGCGGGAGGGTTAATCATAGGTAGGAGGTTTATTCAAGTAAGAACAGCACCTAAGCACCGGTCCACCCACATATCAAATTATCAAAGTAGCGAACACAAATCAAACCAACATGATGAAAGTGACTAGGTGAAATTCCCGTGTACCCTCAAGAACACTTTGCTTATCATAAGAGACTGTTTTGGCCTGTCCTCTGCCTCAAAAGGATTGGGCTGCCTTGCTGCATACTTGTTACTATTAATCGTTACTTGCTCGTTACAAATTACCTTGCTATCAAACTACTCGCTACTTACAATTTCAGCACTTGCAGACATTACCTTACTGAAAACTACTTGTCATTTCCTTCAGCTCCTCGTTGGGTTCGACACTCTTACTTATCGAAAAAGAGCAACAATTGACCCCTATACTTGTGGGTCATCAAGGCTATTTTCTGGCGCCGTTGCCGGGGAGTGAAGCGCCTTTGGTAAGTGGAATTTGGTAAGGAAACATTTATATAGTGTGCTGAAATTTATTGTCACTTGTTATTATGGAAAATAATCCTTTGAGGGGTCTGTTCGGGGTATCTTCACCTTGTCCAGAACCACAATTAATTACCCCTCAACCTACTACACCTACTGAAAATATTGAATATGAAATTCCTTCGGGTATGATAGAACAACTGCTAGCTAATCCTTATGCAGGAGATGCAACCGAACATCCTGATATGCACTTGATACATGTAGAACAAATTTGTGGATTGTTTAAGCTTGCAGGTTTGCCCAGGGATGAAGTTATGAAAAAGGTTTTCCCTTTATCTTTGAAGGGAAAAGCATTGGCATGGTATAGGCTATGCGATGATATTGGATCATGGAATTAGAATCGTTTAAAATTGGAGTTTCACCAAAAAAATTATCCTATGCATCTAGTTCATCGTGATCGGAATTATATATAAAATTTTTGGCATCGTGAAGGAGAAAGTATCGCTCTAGCTTGGGGGAGGCTTAAGTCAATGTTATATTCATGCCCCAATCATGAGCTCTCAAGAGAAATTATTATTCAGAACTTTTATGCTCGGCTTTCTCGTAATGATCAAACCATGCTGGATACTTCTTGTGCTGGTTCTTTTATGAAGAAAACTATTGAATCCCGGTGGGATCTTCTGGAAAGAATTAAACGCAACTTTGAAGATTGGGAAATCGATGAAGGTAAAGAGTCAGGTATAAAGCTTAAGTATGATTGTGTTAAATCTTTTATGGATACCGATGCTTTTCAAAAGTTTAGCACTAAATATGGACTTGACTCTGAGATAGTAGATTCCTTTTGTGAATCAGTTGCTACTCATGTTGAACTCCCTAAAGAGGAATGGCAAATATCACCCACCTATTAAAGAAGAAATTAAAGAACCAGTACCAGTTACATAAGAAACTATACTTTATAATGTTGATCCAGTTGTCCCTACTGCTTATATTGAGAAACCCCCTTTTCCTGTTAGGATAAAGGAACATGCTAAAATTGCAACTGTGGTTAACAAAAGCTCTGTCAGAACACCTAAACCAGATGAAAAAATTAGAATTGAACCTAATATTACTATGGTTAAAGATCTCTTAGAAGAAGATGTGGATGGGCATGTTATTTACTTCAACAAAGAAGCTGCTAGAATTGCTAAACCTGATGAAAAAGATAAACATAGACTAGTTGCTAGCGTGCCTGTCATCTCAGTTGAAATAGGAGATCACTATTATCATGGTTTATGAGACATGGGTGCTAGTGTGAGTGTCGGATTTCAGGTTCCGGCAAAACCATCGAGGCTCGAACACTAGGGTGCGCACGAAGATCTCTCCTTCCCTAGCTCACCCACTCCCCACGATCCCAAGGCTCAGCGCATCGAACTCAAAGAACAAAGGATGCAGGGTTTATACTGGTTTGGGATAATAATGTGGTGTAATACCCAAGTCCAGTGTGGTGTGGTGGATTGCCTCTTGGGCTGAGGATGACCAAGTACAAGGGAAGAACAGCCTCCTGAGGAGAGGTGTTCTTGAGCTCGGTGAGCTTGTGTGGTTGGGGATGATCTGAACGATCCAAGATCCGTTTTCCCCTACTGTGGTGGCTAGTCCTATTTATAGAGGCCCTGGTCCTCTCCCCAAATGTAGGCGGGAAGGGATCCAACAATGGAAAAATTTGAAAGCAGGCAACCAGTACAAGTTATCCTGACTAAAGGTGGTCTTCACCTGCCAAAAGCTCTGGTGGTGATGCCGTCCTGGGCTCCATGGTGACCTCTGTCCTGCCGTCCTGCTGGTCTTGGTCTTGTTGCACCGATATGGAAACATTTGCCTGATGCCTCGGGACTCCTTGCCTTCGCTTGCCTCTTTAGCACCAAAGAGGAAACGAGTACACTGCGCGCGCTAGTGCCCGCCTGGCCTTGGTCGTCATGGCTTGCGTCACAGGAACCTCGCGAGGTGCCCCTCGCCTTGATCTCTCTGCCACTCGCGAGCCAGCCTAGTGAGGCCGCCCCCGAGGAGGTCTTACGTCATCCGCCTTGCGAGGCTTGGCCCCTCGTGAGGGTCTTGAGTGTTTGCAGGTGAAGATGACCCATACAGGGCCGCTCGTGGAGCCATGCTGTGGGCCGTAGGCAGGAAAGTCTGGGGACCCTCATTCCTAGGACGCCGATAGTAGCTCCCGGGCCCAAGGCGCGCTCGGACTTGGCTTCGAGGCGAAGCCAAGGGGCAAGTGCGGAGCGCCGCGGGCCCCAACAGCCGGCGGCCTCAGTTGACGCATGGCGATTGACGGGACGTTGGCGTCCCTGCTTCCCCATGCAGCCTTGATATCCGCCTGGCTAGGCGGCCTATTCCCTCATTGCTGGCGACGCACTTCCCCAACTATTTCGCCTTACCAAAACAACAACCTCCTCTCCCAATCCGACATGAGCTCGCCGAGACGAACGTAGTAGGGGAAGAAGAAGTCCCAGTCTTCAGCCGAGCCACCTCCAGCCATTGAACCTGCCGTTGGTCGATCGTTCGTGCTCAACCAGGAAGCCATGGACAAGGTCCGCCCAGCGCTCGCCGCCGGCTTCAACGAATGGGGGGAGACGGTGGCCTGGCCTGCATCCCGCGCCTCTGTTGATAGGACAGCCACCGAGGTCCAATTGTTCATTGACGCCCTGTGGGCTGGCCTGGTTCCTCCTTTCTCCACCTTCTTCAACGCTGTGATTTCCCACTATCAGATCCATATGCTGCACCTAGATCCCCAATCCGTCGCTCTTCTTGCCGTCTTCGCCTTCGTCTGTGAGGCCATGGTGGGCATTGCTCCTTCCGTGGCCCTACTACGCCACTTCTTCTCGCTGCACCTGACCGATCCTCAGCAATGCTCGGGATGCCTGAGCTTCCACGCCATGGCTGCGACTGCTGGCTCAGGGATTGACTTTGAGCTCCTACCATCTGCGAGCGGGTTCCGGACATGGTGGGTGTTTGTGGACGTCGGCGTGCTCAGCCTCCTGCTCCCGCTTCCGTCGGCGCCCGCCATTCCTAGCTCCGGCTGGGACCACAAGAAGCTCGCTGACCCACGCCTTGCCTTCATCTGGCTCCGGTTGAAGAGGATGAAGGGTCTTGGCGTGACTGCACCCATGGTGATGAAGGAGTTCATCCGACGCCGCGTCGCTCCGCTCCAGCGCCATTCTTGACTGATGTGGGCTTTGTCCGGCAGCAAGGACCATATGAGGCTCCAAGAGTCCGGGCTTCCCCTCAAGGCGCGACGAACGGTGCTCGACGTCCTGACGGGCGACTCGTCGCCAGCCAACATGCTGGAGGAGGGTTGTCTCTTGTACTTTCGATGAGTGGGGGCTGTGTCCAGTCGGTCTTGAAGGGCCTCGTGAGAACCCTATCTTCGTGGTTCCCCTGCTTGCCACCAGCGCGGAGCTCACCCCAAGAGTGGGCGCAGGGGGGCGAGTGCTGCCGAGTGCTGGAGATGCAACTGTTGTGGTGCTGATGCTGCTCGAGGCTCCCGAGGCGCCATCTCCAGGGGCTCGTGACCTCCGTCCTGAGGAAACGGTTGAGGGGGCGACACCATCCGCTGCTCCCGAGGCCGAAGCCCCCTAGGCCCCGGCGAGTCGCCACGAAAAGGATCCCGAGGGTTCCTTGCAGCCCAGGCCTTGAATGCTTCCTGGGAGCAGCAAGTGGAGGTGCACAGAGCTGCTTTGGCGTTGATGAACGGGGCTGTCAGGACCCCGATTCCAAGTCACATCGATCTAGCCGCTAACACCTCATATCACTTTGCGGCCTCACGCACGGTATTCCCACGGGTGTTGCCTTACCATGCCCCGGGACCGTTTGCGCCTTTTGGCTCACGTATATGATAGTGTCGCTAGCATCCATATGATAGAGAACCCGGGCCGACATGGCTAGTCGTGAACCCAAAGCGGCACTAACCCATGGGGACAGGCATACATGAATCACATCGAGCATGTCGGTCATCAACGTGTGAATCCGAGCTGTAGCACTGGCTAACAGGACTCGGTAACCGGGATGTAGCAGGCTAGGCAGGACTCGGATGTCACCGCGTGACATTTCCCGAAGGGATGATACACGAGAACGAGGTGAAACACATGCCGCCGACCAAGTGTCCAGAGCAATAGTCTTTGGGCTAGCAGGACTCGTGAACTGGCAGTAGCGGACTACTATCGCCAGAAGCACTAGACTACATTTCCCCATATGAGAGGCTGCCAAGGATAAACAACTAGATTGTCGGATCCCACACATACCAAGCATTTCAAACATACACACAATATGCTCAATATGTGTAAATACAACATGGCATCACAACATAACTCTCGACTCAAATATTTATTCATTAGGCTCCGAGGAGCGAGATATTACAAACATGGGTCTCATGACCCAACACTCGAGCATACAAGTCAAAGCACAAGCGAAGCTTAACATGTCCGAGTACGTACATCTACAAATTAAAAAGGCTGAGAAGCCCGACTATCTACCAGATCCTGCCAAGGGCACAAGATCGTAGCTGAGGTAACAAGCTAAACGTCAAGTCCACGCTGAACTACTAGCGAGACCGACGCCTCTCGCAAAACATAAAATAAGCAAGCGTGAGTACAAATGTACTCAGCAAGACTTACATCGTAACTAACTACATATGCATCATTATCAACAAAGGGGTGGTGGAGTTTGACCGCAGCAAGCCAGCTTTGACTCGATGGCTATCCTAAACTACGATCGCAAGTAACTCTTTTGAGGTGGCGCACACGAGTCCACATATTCACCATATCAATACACCACTATGGACCCGCTCCCATCTCCCTACGAGAACGCCATCCATAGCACTCACGCTTATCTTGCGCATTTTAGAGTATCCACTTTCACTTGTCTATGAACTGATATAGGCAACCCAGAAGTCCTTTACCGCGGACACGGCTATTCGAATAGATCATTTATAACCCTGTAGGGGTGTACTTCTTCACACACGCTCTCGCCACTTACCGCCATGTACACGTCATGTATCTCGGCAACCTTCAAGCGGAAGCCTGGCGAGGGTGTCGGCCACGGCTTACCTAAACACTCAAGTCCCTAGTCCAGGTTTATCGCCTATTCGGGTTGCATCCGCAGGGAGTCCGGCCGAGGTTTCCACTAACGGCCCCGAACGATGTGTGCAGCGTTCCCGAGACACCAAACGGGCGAATCGGTACACCGGGCCACGGTGTATCTACCGCATCATAGCCCACCCCTAGGGTCAGCGCTACGCACGGCCTCCAACACATATCCTACAAACACCAGAAACTAGTTGCAACTCCTGGACAGAGAACAAGAGTGGTTAAGAAGCCGAGAGAGTCAATTAAGGATCCCAATGTGTGGTAGTAACTGTTCATGGATCACAAACACAGAACTCAGTTCCTGAGGACGGTTTCAATGAGACAACCCACCATGTACTCCTACATGGCCTCTCACCGCTACCTTTATCAAATCGTGTTCACACACTTAGCTCTCAATAGTAGGACATGTTTACACACCTCCGATTCATTCCCGGTGAATCAGACCTGACTCAACTATAAGCAGTAGCAGGCATAACAAACAAGCATGAATGAGTAGGCACAACAAGGCTCAAACAACTCCTACTCATGCTAGTGGGTTTCATCTATTTACTGTGGAATGACAGGTCATGCAGAGGATAAAGGGGTTCATCTACCGCAGCAAGTAACAGATGAATCGTTGTTGTCCTAATGCAGTAAAAGAGAGCAGGAGCGAGAGAGTGGGATTGTATCGGAATGAACAAGGGGGTTTTTCTTGCCTTGCACTTCTGAAGATAATATGGTTCTTCATCGGTGTCACCAAACTCATCGTCGGAACCACGTTTATCGAGAGGGGACAAACACCGGCAACTGAGAAAGAACACAATCAATGCAATGCCACAATATGATGCATGATCATGACATGGCAATATGCTGTGATTTGAGCTAATGCATCTAGCTATGATTTAAATGAAGTTGGTTTGAATACATGATTCAAATTCCAACTCCATATATGATTATTTAAATGCCCTTTATTTGTTTTGTCCAAAACAGAGGACAATCATTGTTCAAACATGCATGAAGATGGTACAGATGGATTCCTTGAATTTTTCTGATAATTTTTCATATAGAATTTGTTTGATTTGGAGCTACGGATTAAGTTCTATGATTTTTAGAAGTTTAGAGCATTTTCTGAAATTTATAAACCTTTTCTGATTTATTTTAATTTCAGAAAATACTTACTGCGTCAGCATTAGGTCATGCTGACCTCAGTAGGTCAATAGGCGGGTCCAGGTCAAACCTGACCAGTGGGGTCCACTGGTCAGTGGCTGGGGCTGGTTAGTGTCAATGACAGGTGGGTCCGGTCAACGCCCACGTCAGCAAAGTCAACATGACATGTGGGGCCAGTCAACAGCCCAGTCAGCACGGTCAAAGCTGACGCGTGGGGCCTCTGTGGTTAACCTAAACTAAACAGAAGTTTAAGCTGTGGTTAGTTAAGGGTGTGGGGCCCATATGTCAGTGAGAGAGGGGGCTAATTAGCAGGGTCATTAGTGGCTAATGACGGGCCACGTCAGCGAGACAGGGTTTCATCGCCGGCGACCTCATACGACGGCAGAGGCATGTCGGAATCGCTGCTCCGGTAGCGGTTCGATGCGCCGAGGGTACCAGTGGAGAGCTCACGCTCGTGCGCGACTAGGGGAGGCCTCGCGAGGCGGTGGGGTGGCCAGGAACGACGACCACAGCGGCTTTGGCGGCGGCCGGAGCTCGGGCCAAGATGGCGGGGGTGTGCTGCAGTAGCGTTAGCCGAGAGAGCAGAGCGCGTCGGGACCTGGTGAAGGAAATATGCCCTAGAGGCAATAATAAAGTTATTATTTATTTCCTTATATCATGATAAATGTTTATTATTCATGCTAGAATTGTATTAACCGGAAACATAATACATGTGTGAATACATAGACAAACAGAGTGTCACTAGTATGCCTCTACTTGACTAGCTCGTTAATCAAGATGGTTATGTTTCCTAACCATAGACATGAGTTGTCATTTGATTAACGGGATCACATCATTAGGAGAATGATCTGATTGACATGACCCATTCCGTTAGCCTAGCACTTGATCGCTTAGTATGTTGCTATTGCTTTCTTCATGACATATACATGTTCCTGTAACTATGAGATTATGCAACTCCGCTTACGGAGGAACACTTTGGTGCTACCAAACGTCACAACGTGAATCGGGTGATTATAAAGGAGTACTACAGGTGTCTCCAAAGGTACATGTTGGGTTGGCGATTTCGAGATTAGGTTTTGTCACTCCGATTGTCGGAGAGGTATCTCTGGGCCTTCTCGGTAATACTCATCACCTAAGCCTTGCAAGCATTGTAACTAATGAGTTAGTTATGAGATGATGTATTACGGAACGAGTAAAGAGACTTGCCGGTAACGAGATTGAACTAGGTATTGGATACCGACGATCGAATCTCGGGCAAGTAACATACCGATGACAAAGGAACAACGATGTTGTTATGCGGTTTGACCGATAAAGATCTTCGTAGAATATGTAGGAACCAATATGGGCATCCAGGTTCCGCTATTGGTTATTAACCAAGAATAGTTCTAGGTCATGTCTACATAGTTCTCGAACCCGTAGGGTCCGCACGCTTAAGGTTTCGATGATGCTTATATTATGAGTTTATGAGTTTTGATGTACCAAGGAGTTCGGAGTCCCGGATGAGATCGGGACATGACGAGGAGTCTCGAAATGGTCGAGACGTAAAGATCGATATATTGGACGACTATATTCGGAGTTCGGAAAGGTTTCGAGTGATTCGGTATTTTTCGAGTACCGGGAGTTACGGGAATACGGGGAAGAGTATTGGGCCTTAATGGGCCTTAGTGGGAAGGAGCCAGAGGTGGCGCGCCCTCCCAAGCCCAGTCCGAATTGGACAAGGGGTTTGGGCGCAGCCCACCTCTCCTTCCTTCTCCACTTCCCCCTTTCCCCTTCTCCTAGTTGGACTAGGAAGAAGGAGTCCTACTCCCGTGGGAGTAGGACTCCCTGGCGCGCCCTCCTCCTAGGGCCGGCCTCCTCCTCCCTCCCTCCTTTATATACGGGGCAGGGGGCACCCCATGACACACAAGTTGATCTACGGATCGTTCCTTAGCCGTGTCGGTGCCCCTTCCACCATATTCCACTTCGTCATATCGTCATGAGCTTAGGCGAAGCCTCGCGCCGAGAAGTCATATCGTCATGAGCTTAGGCGAAGCCCTGCGTCGGTGGAGCATCATCATCGCCCCACGCCGTCGTCTTGACGGAACTCATCCCGACACTTTGCTGGATCGAGTCCGGGATCGCCATCGAGCTGAACGTGTGCAGAACTCGGAGGTGCCGTGACGCTCGGTGCTTGGATCGGTCGGATCGTGAAGACGCATTTACTACATCAACCGCGTTGTTATAACGCTTCCGCTTTCGGTCTCACGAGGGTACGTGGACGGACACTCTCCTCTCGTTGCTATGCCATCACCATGGTCTTGCGTGATCGTAGGAAATTTTTGAAATTACTCGCTCCCCAACAGTGGTATCGAGCCTGGTTTTATGCGTTGATGTCATGTGCACGAGTAGAACACAAGTGAGTTGTGGGCGATACAAGTCATACTGCCTACCAGCATGTCATACTTTGGTTCAGCGGTATTGTGAGATGAAGCGGCCGGACCGACATTACGCGTGACGCTTACGCGAGACTGGTTTCACCGCTCGAGCACTTGTTGCTTAAAGGTGACCGGCGGTGTCTGTCTCTCTCACTTTAGTTGAACCGAGTATGACTACGCCCGTCCTTGAGAAGGTTAAAACATAGTCTATTTGACAAACTATCGTTGTGGTTTTGATGCGTAGGTAAGAACGGTTCTTGCTCAGCCCGTAGCAGCCACGTAAAACTTGCAACAACAAAGTAGAGGACGCCTAACTTGTTTTTGCAGGGCATGTTGTGATGTGATGTGGTCAAGACGTGATGCTATATTTTATTGTATGAGATGATCATGTTTTGTAACCGAAGTTATCGGCAATCGGCAGGAGCCATATGGTTGTCGCTTATTGTATGAAATGCAACGCCATGTAATTGCTTTACTTTATCACTAAGAGGTAGCGATAGTCGAGAAGCAATAGTTGGCGAGACGACAACGATGCTACGATGGAGATCAAGGTGTCGCGCCGGTGACGATGGTGATCATGATGGTGCTTCGCGATGGAGATCACAAGCACAAGATGATGATGACCATATCATATCACTTATATTGATTGCATGTGATGTTTATCCTTTATGCATCTTATCTTGCTTTGATTGACGGTAGCATTATAAGATGATCTCTCACTAAAATTATCAAGAAGTGTTCTCCTCGAGTATGCACCGCTGCCAAAGTTCAGAGTACCCGGACACCACGTGATGATCGGGTGTGATAAGTTCTACGTCCATCTACAACGGGTGCAAAACAGTTGCACACGCGGAATACTCGGGTTAAACTTGACGAGCCTAGCATATAACAGATATGGCCTCGGAACACGGAGACCGAAAGGTCGAGCGTGAATCATATAGTAGATATGATCAACATAGTGATGTTCACCATTGAAACTACTCCATCTCACGTGATGATCGGACATGGTTTAGTTGATTTGGATCACGTAATCACTTAGATGACTAGAGAGATGTCTATCTAAGTGGGAGTTCTTAAATAATATGATTAATTGAACTTTAATTTATCATGAACTTAGTCCTGGTAGTATTTTGCAAATTATGTTGTAGATCAATAGCTCGCGTTGTTGCTTCCCTATGTTTTCATATGTGTTCCTAGAGAAAATTGTATTGAAAGATGTTAGTAGCAATGATGCGGATTGGATCCGTGATCTGAGGTTTATCCTCATTGCTGCGCAGAAGAATTATGTCCTTAATGCACCGCTAGGTGACAGACCTATTGCAGGAGCAGATGCGACGTTATGAACGTTTGGCTAGCTCAATATGAGCAGATACAGACGTTATGAACGTTTGGCTAGCTCAATATGATGACTACTTGATAGTTTAGTGCACCATGCTTAACGGCTTAGAATCGGGACTTCAAAGACGTTTTGAACGTCATGGACCATATGAGATGTTCCAGAATTGAAGTTAATATTTCAAGCAAATACCGAGTTGAGAGAAATGAAGTCTCCAACAAGTTCTATAGCTAAAAGATGGAGGAGAATCGCTCAACTAGTGAGCATGTGCTCAGATTGTCTGAGTACTTCAATCGCTTGAATCAAAGTGGGAGTTAATCTTCCAGATAAGATAGTGATTGACAGAATTCTCTAGTCACCATCACTAAGTTAGTAGAACTTCGTGATGAACTATAGTATGCAAGGGATGACGAAAAAGATTCTCGAGCTCATCGCGATGCTAAAATCGGCGAAGGTAGAAATCAAGAAAAACATCAAGTGTTGATGGTTGACAAGACTATTAGTCTCAAGGAAAATGGCAAAGGGAAGAAGGGGAACTTCAAAAGGAACGGCAAGCAAGTTGCTGCTCGAGTGAAGAAGCCCAAGTCTAGACCTAAGCCTGAGACTGAGTACTTTTGCTGTAATGGAACTGGTCACTGGAAGCGGAACTACCCCTGAATATTTGGTGGATAAGAAGGATGGAAAAGTGAACAAGGTTATATTTGATATACAGGTTATTGATGTGTACCTTACTAGTGTTTATAGTAGCCCCTGAGTATTTGATACTCGTTCGGTTGCTAAGATTAGTAACTCGAAACAGGAGTTACAGAATAAACAGAGACTAGTTGAAGGGGAAGTGACGATGAGTGTTGGAAGTAGTTCCAAGATTGATATGATCATCATCGCACACTCCCTATACTTTCGGGATTAGTGTGGAACCTAAATAAGTGTTATTTGGTGTTGAGCATATATATGATTTGATCATGTTTATTGCAATACGGTTATTCATTTAAGTAAGAGAATAAATTGTTGTTCTGCTTACATGAATAAAACCTTATATGGTTACACACCCAATGAAAATGGTTCATTGGATCTCGATCATAGTGATACACATATTCATAATATTGAAACCAAAAGATGCAAAGTTAATAATGATAGTGCAACTTATTTGTGGCACTTGCCGTTTAGGTCATATTGGTGTAAAGCGCATGAAGAAACTCCATGCTGATGGGATTTTGGAATCACTTGATTATGAATCACTTGATGCTTACGAACCATGCCTTATGGGCAAGATGACTAAAGACTCGCTTCTCCGAACAATGGAGCGAGCAAATGACTTATTGGAAATAATACATACCGATGTATGCGGTCCGATGAGTGTTAAAGCTCACGGCAAGTATCGTTATTTTCTGACCTTCACAAGATGATTTGAGCAGATATGAGTATATCTACTTAATGAAGCACAAGTCTGAAACATTTGAAAAGTTCAAATAATTTCAGAGTGAAGTGGAGAATCATCGTAATAAGAAAATAAAGTTTCTACGATCTGATCGTGGAGGAGAATATTTGAGTTACTGAGTTTGGCCTTCATATAAAACAATGTGGAATAGTTTCACAGCTCACGCCACATGGAACACCATAACGTAATGGTGTGTCCGAACGTCATAACCGTATTTTATTTTGATATGGTGCGATCAATGATGTCTCTTACCGATTTACCAATATCGTTTTGGGGTTATGCATTAGAGACAACTGCATTCACGCTTAATAGGGCACCATCTAAATCCGTTGAGACGACACCGTATGAACTATGGTTTAACATAGAACCTAAGCTGTCATTTCTTAAAGTTTGGAGTTGTGATGCTTATGTGAAAAAGTTTTCACCTGATAAGCTCGAACCCAAATCGGAGAAGTGCGTCTTCATAGAATACCCAAAGGTAACTATTGGGTACACCTTCTATCACAGATCCGAAGGCAAGTTATTCGTTGCTAAGATGGATCCTTTCTAGAGAAGAAGTTTCTTTCGAAAGAAGTGAGTGGGAGGAAAGTAGAACTTGATGAGGTAATTGTACCTTCTCCCTTATTGGAAAATAGATCATCACAGAAATCAGTTCCAGTGATTCCTACACCAATTAGTGAGGAAGTTAATGATGATGATCATGAAACTTCAGATCAAGTTGCTACCAAACCTCGTAGGTCTTCCAGAGTAAGATCCGCACCAGAGTGGTACGGTAATCATGTTCTGGAAGTCATGTTACTAGACCATGATGAACCTACGAACTATGAGGAAGCGATGATGAGCCCAGATTCCGCGAAATGGCTTAAGGCCATGAAATCTGAGATAGGATCCATGTATGAGAACAAAGTATGGACTTTGATTGACTTGCTCGATGATCAGCAAGCCATGTTAAATAAATGGATCTTCAAGAGGAAGACGGACACTGATAGTAGTGTTACTATCTACAAAGCTCGACTTGTTGCAAAAGGTTTTCGACAAGTTCAAGGTGTTGACTACAATGAGATTTTCTCAACTGTAACGATGCTTAAGTCTGTCCGAATCATGTTAGCAATTGCCACATTTTATGAAATCTGGTAAATGGATGTCAAAACTACATTCTTTAATGGATTTATTAAAGAAGAGTTGTATATGATGCAACCAGAAGATTTTTGTCAATCCTAAAGATGCTAACAAAATGTGCAAGCTCCAGCGATCCATCAATGGACTGGTGCAAGCATCTCGGAGTTGGAATATACGCTTTGATGTGTTGATCAAAGCATATGATTTTATACAGACTTTTGGAAAGGCCTGTATTTACAAGAAAGTGAGTGGGAGCACTACAGCCTTTCTGATAAGTATATGTGAATGACATATTGTTGATCGGAAATAATGTAGAATTATTCTGCAAAGCATAAAGGAGTGTTTGAAAGGAGTTTTTTCGAAGAAAGACCTCGGTGAAGCTGCTTACATATTGAGCATCAAGATCTATAGAGATAGATCAAGACGCTTGATAAGTTTTTCAATGAATACATACCTTGACAAGATTTTGAAGTAGTTCAAAATGGAACAGTCAAAGAAAGAATTCTTGCCTGTTTACAAGGTGTGAGATTGAGTAAGACTCAAAACCCGACCACGGCAGAAGATAGAAAGAGAATGAAAGTCATTCCCTATGCATCAGCCATAGGTTCTATAAAGTATGTCATGTCAGTGTACCAGATCTATTGCATACCCTACCACTAAGCTTGGCAAGGGAGTGCAATAGTGATCTAGGAGTAGATCAATGGACAACGGTCAAAATTATCCTTAGTAGAATAAGGATATGTTTCTCGATTATGGAAGTGAAAAAAGGTTCGTCGTAAAGGGTTACGTCGATGCAAGTTTTAACACTAATCTAGATGACTCTGAGTCTCAATCTGGATACATATTGAAAGTGGGAGCAATTAGCTAGAGTAGCTCCATGCAGAGCATTGTAGACATAGAAATTTGCAAAACACTTACGGCTCTGAATGTGACAGACCCGTTGACTAAAATTATCTCACAAGCAAAACATGATCACACCTTAGTACTCTTTGGGTGTTAATCACATAGCGATGTGAACTAGATTACTGACTCTAGTAAACCCTTTGAGTGTTAGTCACATGTCGATGTGAACTATGGGTGTTAACCACATATAGATGTGAACTATTGATGTTAAATCACATGGCGATGTGAACTAGATTATTGACTCTAGTGCAAGTGGGAGATCAAGGAAATATGCCCTAGAGGCAATAATAAAGTTATTATTTATTTCCTTATATCATGATAAATGTTTATTATTCATGCTAGAATTGTATTAACCGGAAACATAATACATGTGTGAATACATAGACAAACAGAGTGTCACTAGTATGCCTCTACTTGACTAGCTCGTTAATCAAGATGGTTATGTTTCCTAACCATAGACATGAGTTGTCATTTGATTAACGGGATCACATCATTAGGAGAATGATCTGATTGACATGACCCATTCCGTTAGCCTAGCACTTGATCGCTTAGTATGTTGCTATTGCTTTCTTCATGACATATACATGTTCCTGTAACTATGAGATTATGCAACTCCGCCACGGAGGAACACTTTGGTGCTACCAAACGTCACAACGTAATCGGGTGATTATAAAGGAGTACTACAGGTGTCTCCAAAGGTACATGTTGGGTTGGCGATTTGAGATTAGGTTTTGTCACTCCGATTGTCGGAGAGGTATCTCTGGGCCTTCTCGGTAATACTCATCACCTAAGCCTTGCAAGCATTGTAACTAATGAGTTAGTTATGAGATGATGTATTACGGAACGAGTAAAGAGACTTGCCGTAACGAGATTGAACTAGGTATTGATACCGACGATCGAATCTCGGGCAAGTAACATACCGATGACAAAGGGAACAACGATGTTGTTATGCGGTTTGACCGATAAAGATCTTCGAGAATATGTAGGAACCAATATGGGCATCCAGGTTCCGCTATTGGTTATTAACCAAGAATAGTTCTAGGTCATGTCTACATAGTTCTCGAACCCGTAGGGTCCGCACGCTTAAGGTTTCGATGATGTTATATTATGAGTTTATGAGTTTTGATGTACCAAGGAGTTCGGAGTCCCGGATGAGATTGGGGACATGACGAGGAGTCTCGAAATGGTCGAGATGTAAAGATCGATATATTGGACGACTATATTCGAGTTCGGAAAGGTTCCAGTGGTTCGGTATTTTTCGAGTACCGGGAGTTACGGAATACGGGAAGAGTATTGGGCCTTAATGGGCCTTAGTGGGAAGGAGCCAGAGGTGGCGCGCCCCTCCCAAGCCCAGTCCGAATTGGACAAGGGGTTTGGGCGCAGCCCACCTCTCCTTCCTTCTCCACTTCCCCTTCCCCCTTCTCCTAGTTGGACTAGGAAAGAAGGAGTCCTACTCCCTCTCCTTCCTTCTCCACTTCCCCTTTCCCCCTTCTCCTAGTTGGACTAGGAAGAAGGAGTCCTACTCCCGTGGGAGTAGGACTCCCCTGCGCGCCTCCTCCTAGGGCCGGCCTCCTCCTCCCTCCCTCCTTTATATCTGAGGCGGGGGCACCCCATGACACACAAGTTGATCTACGGATCGTTCCTTAGCCGTGTCGGTGCCCCTTCCACCATATTCCACTTCGGTCATATCGTCATGGAGCTTAGGCGAAGCCCTGCGCCGGAGAAGTCATATCGTCGCGGAGCTTAGGCGAAGCCCTGCGTCGGTGGAGCATCATCATCGCCACCACGCCGTCGTCTTGACGGAACTCATCCCGACACTTTGCTGGATCGGAGTCCGGGATCGCCATCGAGCTGAACGTGTGCGAACTCGGAGGTGCCGTACGCTCGGTGCTTGGATCGGTCGGATCGTGAAGACGTCGACTACATCAACCGCGTTGTTATAACGCTTCGCTTTCGGTCTACGAGGGTACGTGGACGGACACTCTCCCCTCTCGTTGCTATGCCATCACCATGGTCTTGCGTGATCGTAGGAAATTTTTTGAAATTACTACGTTCCCCAACACCTGGGGACCTGGAGAGCACGCGGGAGCTACTGGAGCGAGCGAAATAGCTCCGGGGCGCGAGGTTCGCCGACCATGGCGATGGCCGGAGCTCGGTGCTTGCGGGGACGGCAGCTACGACACGAGAATGAGCAGGGGGGGAGGGGGGAAACGAAGGAGTCCTCACAGCACAGTCTTTTAGCTGCTCAGACGGCTCGGGGAGGCCCTCTTCGGCGCGAATCGACGACGACGAATCCGGTGCCCGACGATGAACACGATGACGTCGGCGATGTTGCGGGGCTCCCTGGCTTGCGTGAGTAGGTGCAGAGCTTCAGGACGACATGGCGGCGATGAGGGATACGTCGGGGAGGCGAGGCCGTGGCTCAGGGCGCGGCAACGGTGAGCGGCGGCGACGGGCACGCTCGGTGGTGGGGAAGAGAGCAAGACAGGGGAGGGGAGAGAGAGCTGCGAGGAGGGGAGAGGTCGAGGGAAACACGGGACTGCGTGGCGATGCCAGAGGCGTCCAGGGCGTCGGGGGAGTACGCAGGCAGGCAGGAGGTGGCCTGCGCGTGGCCAGCAGGCGGCGAGCACGCGCCCGTGTCCTTCTGTCCAAGGAGGAAGACGACAGGGGGCAGCGGTGGTGGGCTGGGCCGCCACAACGATCTTGGCCTATTGGTGGGCACCAGGTAAGCTTCTGCCAGGTAAGTCCTTTTCTCTCTCTCTTTTATTTGTTTTAGTTTTCTATTTCTTCTGTAGCTTTAGGGATTTATTTAAAATACTAGAACACACCCAAAAATCAAGGAACTGCTCATGGATACTGTTTAGAATATTACCAACAGCAAACATTTTAGTTCATGATTATTTGGACATTTAAAATATTTATAGTATTTAAATGCCCAAAGTCAAATACAATAAGATTTAATTCAAAAAACCAGAATGGCCTATAAATATATTCATCATTTTTGGAAGAGGTTTTCACCTTTAACAGAAATCATGAACATTTCCAAAAGGCATTCTGGGTCATTGAAAATATATTTTTTATTGAACCTAGTTGGATTTCATTTGGTGCTAGGGTTTCAACAATCCCCATTTCAAGTTTCATGAAATTTAAACATGATGCATGGATGCTAATGCAAAGGCAAGCAAGGCCTGAACTGGGGTTGTGACAACTCACCCCCACTAAACAAGAATCTCGTCCCGAGATTCAAGACGTGAGGTAAGAAGTCAGAGGGGTCACAAGTTAACACGATCTTCATGATCCAAAAGCCCTTCTCGAAGATGTTGATTTATTGCTCCAATTGATTTTGACGTCTTTGCTTTCGAGATCTTCATCCAACATGATGGCGACGGAAAGAAACTCTATAGGAAACGATCTCCTCGAAGATCGAGCACTCAAGATCAACTCGTGGAATGAGATGTTGAAACATCTCGAGTTGAGACACAAAACACATTGAGAGGGATGGAAGAACAAACGACGGGGTTTGATTGGTGGGCAACAATTCCACACTTAGAAAGATGGTGGATGGTGTCAAGGTGGCGAGGAAATATTTACCATGATCCCGTAACGGGGCACCTCGAGAAAGGTGACTCATTGACTGTTCCTTAAGTGGCAAAAGAATTACTTTTGATCCATAGATCATTGGAACTCTTCATACCAGCTTAAGGCAATTTACAATTGATTGATTGAAAGGGCTCGAAGAAATGGCATACTCGGACTAGAATGGATGATGTGGACTACCTTGTTGAAGACAACACAATGGATGATTTTGCTTATCATCGGAGGTGGAGGGACCCATGGTAAGTCCACTTTGAAGATGATCCTGGACATCAACTGCTGAGAAGGACATCCCATGGAAAATTGGCACAATGGGGTGCAAGCTGGGAACAACATGCAAATGTTGGGAAGGTTCCAACCATCATATCTGCCTGAGATTCAGATCTGGTTGGAACAGGATATTTCAGACAGATGTCTCGAGAAGAGAGTTTGCAACACAATTGACGAGATGGCGCTATGAGATTCTCGAGGAATGAACTAAGATAGCAAGCTCCAAAACATGAGCTGGTTCTGCTAAACACATGTGAACACGCTGTCCCAGACAAGCATGACCACATAGTAGTCTTATGATAAAGCACTACCGAGTTCAGGTGGGGAACCATCATCTAGGGTAACGAAGTCTTGTGCATGACCTAGGATTTGCACAACAACTCCTTTTCCTTGAACAAATCAATCAGTGGCTTGGTGTGCTAGGGACACATGTAGAGCGAAGGTTGCAAGTCTCCGAACCACAAAATACTTCGCACGTATGCATGACTGAATTGGGATGATTCCAGAGGAAGCAAAACAAACCTTTATCAAATTCACGGCGGAAACTTGCACCAGATGCACATGAATTAGAGGAAGTCACTACTTTCATCCAAACATATGCTTCATGAACGAAACACGAAGAAATGCTTACACAAGTTTCCAACACTAGGTTGATGTTCAGCATGACTCATGGGGAAGACAAAATGCTGCTAATGGACTCAACAACAACTCATCGGAATTTCCATATCACTGGACTTCCACCATCATGTGAACATGGTGATAGCATTGGTCAGACCAAAAGATGTAATGGTATATGCTCGAGGGATCAACCACGAGTAAGACAAAATTACGAGCATCGTTGGTACTGATTTGATTTTGACGATAGCCCATACTCAAATCAAGGGTTGGATAAGACAATAGCACCGACAACTGATCACGAGGATCAATCAACGAAGATATCATCTTTCTTCAACACACACACACACAAGGATATCCCTTTTGATCGAACTAAGTTAGGCAAGCTTTTATCTTCCAACTCTCCAAGCTGTTGTTTAGCTTAACCAACTAGCTCAGGGTATCCGGCACAGATTCTTGGAGAAAGGGTGGTTCACAAGAAACCAACTTGATCACGAGCTCAACATAACAGTCAGGAAACAACCCGGTAACACTTCCAAGAAGATATTTGGAAAGTCACGAACCACCGGTATGTTACTAAGCTCAAGAACAATCTTGCTTTTGAGGGCAAGACGATATGATCAAATGAGTGAGGACTTGACAAGATCCTAACTCATCAATCGAAGTGTGCACCAGAAATAAGGACTATGTAGCACGATCAATCTTAGGATGATGATTTAATAACCAACACGCTAAGAATGAGGATATTGTCCATTAGCTACCAAGCAACGAGTTGCTCGGAGTATTGATTTCACACATCACAATTCACTTGTCGGCATTCCGGTTACAACAACACGAGGACCGAGGAATGAATGATGATGGTGAGAAGTATCACTACGTCAAGAATTCGTGAGAGTTGGTGCAGTTCTCATGACAATTCTGACATAAAGGGGGTAATACTCCAGGGTAGAACAGAACAAAGCTGAATTGGCATTTTGATCTGTGGCATACAACTACTTTGACCCAATCCTAGAAATGGATGAGGTACTGGAGTTTGTTTCTCCTAGTCATTCCGAAATAGAATGGCTTGACAGACCACAAGGATAATAGGCATCGATAAACACGATCGCACACATACTTTTGACTATCAATTGATAGACGAGAGTCAGAATACAACTAAAGAGGGACAACTCAAGGAACATATAACTTTTCGAGTTGTGGAGGCATGGATTAGTATGTCGAGCAAAGTTCAACATTTCTTCCGGATAACCCATGCGGAGAAGGTAGAACTGGCAGAGTCACAATATAGAATGGGGAACTCATCAAAGCACTCTTGTTGTGACCTTTTGGTTCAAAGGAACTCCTGCCAAGGATGGTTCATGGTATGTGGAAGAATGAGATACCACGGACCTCGAGGACTGTCGCAAGGTTACTAATATCCTAAAGGAACTAGCAAATACTAACAACATGAAGTAGGGTGAATCTCGGTTCAAGAACCCGTGAATAGAATGCCTACTAACTAATAACATCACGGGATGCTTTCAAGAATAATGGCCAGAATCATCACACTGGGGACACAAAGCATGGCTGGATTACTAAGTGATACTCTAGACACCTAGAGTCATAATAATAACTCCAACATATATGTCGAGGCAATAGGGTACCTCAACTCACCGATTAGTGTGCTTAATCTGGCCCAAAAGGACATTAGGAACGGGAGGAAGGGATTTGCAAATGCATCAGATAGTTTAGAAACCTGGGATGACTTGGACAGCATAACGGCTGTAAATGCTCAAAAAGATTTGGGACATCATGCAAAATGGTGGCATAACCACTCAATAACATCATATCAAGGTTCCGAGATCAACAGTTAACATACGGAAATAGTAGAAACTGAACTGGGCTTAAAACCAACAATCTTAAAAATCTATGGATTAGTAACACGTCATCCTGATAGATAGATAGATGAGAAGCCTAGTTCTTAAACCCCGTAGAAGAGAAGAGGTTGACTCAGATCAGAGGGCCATGAGGTATAAGGAGTAAAAAGAGCCTTACGTTCCCTTCCCCAATCAATTCCCTTACATAACTAAAGCATTTCTAGACACAACTTCGACCAGTTTGGCTTGGTAATCCTCTGAGCAACAAAGCTCGATACCAACGATGTCAGACCCGATTCCAAGTCACATCGATCTAGCGGTAACACCTCATATCACTTTGCGGCCTCACGCACGGTATTCCCATGGGTGTTGCCTTACCATGGCCGGGACCTTTTGCCTTTTGGCTCACGATATGATAGTGTCGCTAGCATCCATATGACAGAGAACCCGGGCCGACATGGCTAGTCGTGAACCCAAAGCGGCACTAACCCATGGGGACAGGCATACATGAATCACATCGAGCATGTCGGTCATCAATGTGTGAATCCGGCTGTAGCACTGGCTAACAGGACTCGGTAACCCGGGATGTAGCAGGCTAGGCAGGACTCGGATGTCACCAAGTGACATTTCCCGAAGGGACGAACACAGAACGAGGTGAAACACATGCCGGCCACCAAGTGTCCAGAGCAGTAGTCTGGGCTAGTAGGACTCGTGAACCGGGCAGAAGGACTACTATCGCCGAAAAGCACTAGACTACATTTCCCCATATGAGAGGCTGCCAAGGATAAACAACTAGATTGTCGGATCCCACACATACCAAGCATTTCAAACATACACACAATATGCTCAATATGTGTAAATACAACATGGCATCACAACATAACTCTACGACTCAAATATTTATTCATTAGGCTCCGAGGAGCGAGATATTACAAACATGGGTCTCATGACCCAACACTCGAAACATACAAGTCAAAGCACAAGCGGAAGCTTAACATGTCCGAGTACGACATCTACAAATGAAAAAGGCTGAGAAGCCCGACTATCTACCAGATCTGCCGAGGCACAAGATCGTAGCTGAGGTAACAAGCTAAACGTCAAGTCCACGCTGAACTACTAGCGAGACCGACGCCTCTCGCAAAACATAAAATAAGCAAACGTGAGTACAAATGTACTCAGAAGACTTACATCGAACTAAATACATATGCATCATTATCAACAAAGGGGTGGTGGAGTTTGACTGCAGCAAGCCAGCTTTGACTCGGTGGCTATCCTAAACTACATTGCAAGTAACTCTTTTGAGGTGGCGCACGAGTCCACATATTCACCATATCAATACACCACTATGGACCCGCTCCGTCTCCCTCGAGAACCCATCCATAGCACTCATGCTTATCTTGCGCATTTTAGAGTATCCACTTTCACTTGTCTATGAACTGATATAGGCAACCTGAAGTCCTTTACATGGACACGGCTATTCAATAGATCATTTATAACCCTGCAGGGGTGTACTTCTTCACACACGCTCTCGCCACTTACCGCCATGTACACGTCATGTATCTCGGCAACCTTCAAGCGGAAGCCTGGCGAGGGTGTCGGCCACGACCTACCTAAACACTCAAGTCCCTAGTCCAGGTTTATCGCCTATTCGGGTTCCATCCGCAGGGAGTCCGGCCGAGGTTTCCACTAACGGCCCCGAACGATGTGTGCAGGGTTCCCGAGACACCAAACGGGCGAATCGGTACACCGGGCCACGGTGTATCTACCGCATCATAGCCCACCCCTAGGGTCAGCGCTACGCACGGCCTCCAACACATATCCTACAAACACCAGAAACTAGTTGCAACTCCTGGACAGAGAACAAGGGTGGTTAAGAAGCCGAGAGAGTCAATTAAGGATCCCAATGTGTGGTAGTAACTGTTCATGGATCACAAACACAGAACTCAGTTCCTGAGGACGGTTTCAATGAGACAACCCACCATGTACTCCTACATGGCCTCTCACCTCTACCTTTATCAAATCGTGTTCACACACTTAGCTCTCAACAGTAGGACATGTTTACACACCTCCGATTCATTCCCGGTGAATCAGACCTGACTCAACTATAAGCAGTAGCAGGCATAACAAACAAGCATGAATGAGTAGGCACAACAGGGCTCAAACAACTCCTACTCATGCTAGTGGGTTTCATCTATTTACCGTGGAATGACAGTCATGCAGAGGATAAAGGGTTCAGCTACCGCAGCAAGTAACAGATGAATCGTTGTTGTCCTAATGCAGTAAAAGAGAGCAGGAGCGAGAGAGTGGGATTGTATCAGAATGAACAAGGGGGTTTTGCTTGCCTTGCACTTCTGAAGATAATATGGTTCTTCATCGGTGTCATCGAACTCATCGTCGGAACCACGTCTATCGAGAGGGGACAAACACTGGCAACTGAGAAAGAACACAATCAATGCAATGCCACAATATGATGCATGATCATGACATGGCAATATGCTGTGATTTGAGCTAATGCATCTAGCTATGATTTAAATGAAGTTGGTTTGAATACATGATTCAAATTCCAACTCCATATATGATTATTTAAATGCCCTTTATTTGTTTTGTCCAAAACAGAGGACAATCATTGTTCAAACATGCATGAAAATGGTACAGATGGATTCCTTGAATTTTTCTGATAATTTTTCATATAGAATTTGTTTGATTTGGAGCTATGGATTAAGTTCTATGATTTTTAGAAGTTTAGAGCATTTTCTGAAATTTATAAACCTTTTCTGATTTATTTTAATTCCAGAAAATACTTAATGCGTCAGCATTAGGTCATGCTAACCTCGTGAGGTCAACAAAGCGGGTCCAGGTCAAACCTGACCAGTGGGGTCCACCGGTCGCTGGTCGGGCTGGTTAGTGTCAATGACAGTGGGTCCGGTCAACGCCCACGTCAGCAAAGTCAACATGACATGTGGGGCCAGTCAACAGCCCAGTCAGCATGGTCAAAGCTGACGCGTGGGGCCTCTGTGGTTAACCTAAACTAAACAGAAGTTTAAGCCGTGGTTAGTTAAGGGTGTGGGGCCCATATGTCGGTGAGAGAGGGGGCTAATTATCAGGGTCATTAGTGGCTAATGACGGGCCACGTCAGCGAGACAGGGTTTCATCGCCGGCGGAGGCATGTCGGAATCGCTGCTCCGGTAGCGGTTCGATGCGCCGAGGGTACCAGTGGAGAGCTCACGCCGGCGCGATTAGGGAAGCCTCGAGGCGGTGGGTGGCCGGAACGACGACCACAGCGGTTTTGGCGGCGGCCGGAGCTCGGGCCAGCATGGCAGGGGTGGCTGCAGCGCGTTAGCCAGAGAGCAGAGGCGCGTCGGGACCCTGGGGACCTGGAGAGCACGCGGGAGCTACTGGAGCGAGCGGAAGAGCTCCGGGGCGCGAGGTTCACCGGCCATGGCGATGGCCGGAGCTCGGTGCTTGCGGGGACGGCAGCTACGACACGATAATGAGCAGGGGAGGAGGGGGGAAACGAAGGAGTCCTCATAGCGCAGTCGCTTAGCACCTCAGACGGCTCGGGGAGGCCCTCTTCGGCGCGAATCGACGACGACGTATCCGGCACCCGACGATGAACACGATGACGTCGATGATGTTGCAGGGCTCCCTGGCTTGCGTGAGTAGGTGCGGAGCTTCAGGACGACGTGGCGACGATGAGGGATACGTCGGGGAGGTGAGGCCGTGGCTCAGGGCGCGGCAACGGTGAGCGGCGGCGACGGGCACGCTCGGTGGTGGGGAAGAGAGCAAGACAGGGGAGGGGAGAGAGAGCTGCGAGGAGGGGAGAGGTCGAGGGAAACACGGGACTGCGTGGCGATGCCAGAGGCGTCCAGGCGTCGGGGGAGTACGCAGCAGGCGTGAGGTGGCTCACGCATGGCCGCCAGCGGGGCGAGCAGCACGCCCCTGTCCTTCTATCCAAGGAGGAAGACGACAGGGGGCAGCGGTGGTGGGCTGGGCCGCCAGCTACAGTACTGGGCCTATTGGTGGGCGCGAGGTAAGCTTCTGCCAGGTAAGTCCTTCTCTCTCTCTCTTTTATTTGTTTTAGTTTTCTATTTCTTCTGTTGCTTTAGGGATTTATTTAAAATACCAGAACATACCCAAAAATCAAGGAACTGCTCATGGATACTGTTTAGAATATTACCAACAGCAAACATTTTAGTTCATGATTATTTGGACATTTAAAATATTTATAGTATTTAAATGCCCAAAGTCAAATACAATAAGATTTAATTCAAAAAACCAGAATGGCCTATAAATATATTCATCATTTTTGGAAGAGGTTTTCACCTTTAACAGAAATCATGAACATTTGCAAAAGGCATTCTGGGTCATTGAAAATATTTTTTTTATTGAACCTAGTTGAATTTCATTTGGTGCTAGGGTTTCAACAATCCCCATTTCAAGTTTCATGAAATTTAAACATGATGCATGGATGCTAATGCAAAGGCAAGCAAGGCCTGAACTGGGGCTGTGACAAGGCCACCGTCCGACGAGGAGGAGGTCCTGAGGCGCGAGGAAGCACTAATGCTGGAGGCCACTGATACGTCTCCGTCGTATCTATAGTTTTTGATTGTTCCGTGCCAATATACTTCAACTTTTATATACTTATGGCAACTTTTTATACTATTTTTTGGGACTAACATATTGATCTAGTGCCCAGTGCCAGTTCTTGTCTTTTGCATGTTTTTTGTTTCACAGAAACCCAATATCAAACGGAGCCCAAACGGGATAAAAACGGACGTAGATTTTTTTGTAATATTTATGATTTTTGGGAAGTGACATCAACGCGAAACGGTGTCCGGGGTGGCCACGAGACAGGGGGGCGCGCTCTGGGCTCTCGTGGGCCACCAGTAAGGCGGTTGACGCTCTTCTTTTGCCGCAAGAAAGCTAATTTTACAAGAAAAATCTGGGCGAAGGTTTCAATCCAATCGGAGTTACGGATCTCCAGATATAAAGGAAACGGTGCCATGACAGAATCGCAGAACGCAGAAACAAAGAGATAGATCCAATCTCGGAGGGGCTCTCGCCCCTCCCACACCATGGGAGCCAAGGACCAGAGGGGAAACCCTTCTCCCATCTAGGGAGAAGGTCAAGGAAGAAGAAGAAGAAGAAGAAGGGGTGCTCTCTCCCCCTTGCTTCCGGTGGCGCCGGAACACCGCCGGGGGCCATCGTTATCACCGCGATCTTCACCAACACCGCCGTCATCTGCACCAACATCTCCATCACCTTCCCCCTTCTATATTCAGCTGTCCACTCTCCCGCAACCCGTTGTACCCTCTACTTGAACATGGTGCTTTATGCTTCATATTATTATCCAATGATGTGTTGCCATCCTATGATGTCTGAGTAGATTTCTATTGTCCTATCGGTGATTGATGAATTGCTATGATTGGTTTGAGTTGCATGTTCTATTATTGGTGCTGTCCTATGGTGCCCTCCGTGTCGCACAAGCGTGGGGGATTCCCGCTGTAGGGTGTTGCAATGCGTTCATGATTCGCTTATAATGGGTTGCGTGAGTGACTGAAACACAAACCCGAGTAAGTAGGTTGTTTGCGAATGGGATAAAAGGGGACTTGATGCTTTAATGCTATGGTTGGGTTTTACCTTAATGAATCTTTAGTAGTTGCGGATGCTTGCTAGAGTTCCAATCATAAGTGCATAGAATTCTAAGTAAGGGATGATATGTTAGCTTATGCCTCTCCCTCAAATGGAATTGCAATAGTGATTACCGGTCTACTAACATAGTCAATTGCTTAGGGGCAATTTCACAACTCCTACCACCACTTTTCCACACTTGCTATATTTACTTTATTGCGTCTTTATCTAAACAGCCCCTAGTTTTTATTTACGCGTTCTTTATTATCTTGCAAACCTATCCTATCACACTTACAAAGTACTTCCAGTTTCATACTTGTTCTAGGTAAAGCGAATGTCAAGCGTGCGTAGAGTCGTATCAGTGGCCTATAGGACATTAGAGAGTATTTGTTCTACCTTTAGCTCCTCGTTGGGTTCGACACTCTTACTTATCAAAAGAGGCTACAACTATCCCGTATACTTGCGGGTCATCAGCCACGGAGCGCAGTCTTGAACTTGAGCGGTTGGAGACGAGGGAGCGCCAAGTCGCCCAAGCAGAGGATGCTGTCAGCATGCGTGAGGCCAGGGCCTAGGAGGAGGTCGACCGCAGGGTGGCCGAGGCTTGAACTGACCTTGCTAGCAGGTACGATCTGAAGCTGAAGCTTGTGGAAGCCGAAGCTGTGGGCAGGACCACTGCCCTCAGGTCAGGGTTGGCTGAGGCGGAACAGCGCGAGAAAGCCGCCGCAGCCGCCCTGATTCCATGCAGGCCGAGCTGGCCTCAGCCCGTGCCGAGCTGCTTTTGCTTCAGCAGCGGGTTGCTAGCGCCGAGTCCTTCACGCAGCAGAGCAGGGAGGAGGCGCTTCGCCGGCAGACGCTACTGTGCGAGCATGTTCCCATGCTTCAGGACCTCAGGACGAGGGCCAATCAGGCGCTTTGTACCATCTGCGATGAGCATGCTCCCCACCCACACGCCGAGGACTATGCCGGCCATCTTCGCTTCTTCACCGATGTCATGATGCGCGTGGAGAACCGGGCTGAGAGGGCTCGCGAGCTTGTGGATGAAAAGAGCCGAGGCCTCCTCGGGCGCGCATTCTCCCGCGTCTTCAGCCATCTCCTGAACACCAATCCTGACTTTGATTTTGACGCCGCCATTGCCCCAGTGCCTGAGGTCATCCGGGACAACCTAGCACGCTGGGTGGGCAACAATGTGGATGCTCTGGTTAGGGCCTTTGCTTCTGACGATGA
This sequence comes from Aegilops longissima, assembly GCA_021605205.1. Taxonomy (NCBI): domain Eukaryota; kingdom Viridiplantae; phylum Streptophyta; class Magnoliopsida; order Poales; family Poaceae; genus Aegilops; species Aegilops longissima. The sequence goes on from CM038679.1 coordinate 419,632,070, forward strand.
AGCGGTGGTGGTCGCGGTGGATGAGGGCGGCGTGGTAGATGACGGTGAAGGTAGTGCCAACAACGGCGCCATCAGCCTGTCCGGGAGCGACTCGGGAGATGGGGCGAGCGACATGTCCGACTGAGCCTGCGCTCCTTTACTTTGAACCTGCATGCAAAATCTTGGGTACAGCCCCTCACAATGAAAGAGCATTTTGGGGAGGGGGAGCCCCTCGTGTAAATAGACTACTATTTTACTCCTTAGGCTAGGTAAAAAACGCGCTCTTGTGTGCTTGCAAGCCCCTTGCGGGTTTGCTGCCGTAACTTACTTTGGTCCAGCCGGGCTTCAAACTGATTTGGCAACTGAGGATGTGCATTTCTTCTGAGGGGAGCCCCTTGCGAGCTCGTGAGGTTTTGGTTTCCTGAGGGGTCTGCTAGCCCACCCGAGAGGGCCTCGCAAGAAGTGAACGCCAGTGATGGCGAGACGCATGCATGGTGCGCGTATGCCGCTGCCAGCCACCGCTTGCGGGGCGCTCGGAGGGGGAAAGACAGCGAACGCAAATATCAAAACAAAGCACGAATCCATAAACTCACGAAATCAATACGAACGAGAAAGGATGCCCCCCCATGATTGTCAATGGAAATACAACTTCAAATTCAAGATCAAAGGCTGCAAATTTGAGCTATAGAAAAGAGGTCAAAAGCAAATAGCCGCGTCCGACACCTAGCTAGTCTTCTTGTCTTCCCACCAGCGCGGAGCTAAGTGCTTTCACTGGCTGTGAGCATAGTCATTGGGCGACAGTGTCGACGGCCAGCGTGGAGCATGGTGCTTCCACTAGGACGTGGGCGGGAGCCCCCGAGGCCTGAGGGCGGGACTCCGGAGTCTCCGGGGCGTGTACAGCCCCACTCATTATTATGTGAGAGTGTCACGAGTGGAGACCTTCACAGGCGTGAGCCTTGCTTCATATCGCCAGGCGAGGGCCCCTCCTTGCGCCACCCTTGACCACCGTTGGGGCGTCCAGAAACCAGGACGATGCCAAGGGGCAAAGGGGACGCTAGCGGCGCCCTCGGCGACCACGGGCCCTCTACCGGGGGGAAGGCTCACCAGTGCCTCCCCGGCATAGGGCCTACCTCCGGGCGAAGCCTTGCTCCGTGCGATGCAGGGAGGGGCCTTGCTCTCGGCTCCTCCCGCGCAGCCCCCAGTGCGCTTCCCCTGGTGGAAGGGGGGCTGCCGTGCAGGGGTCGTCGTCCACCGCCATGACCTGATTCACTTGTGACCCATGGTTAGCGTAAGCCTGCTCCTGAGAGTTTAATGGTACCCTGCAGCTGTTGTCACCGGTGGGGACGGCGAGGCTCCTGGGTGGCTCCTGGAAGGCCTCAACTTCTAGCGTCTCCTCTTACCAACCCGGCTCGAGGAATGATCCGGGGTCATCTTCTGGCGTGTACTCCTGGTCCATCATGCGGGGCACATCAGCCTCCGGAGCCGTCGCCCCAGAAACCTTCCCAAAGTGCCCTGCGCTCCACGTTATTGGGCCCAGCACGCCGCCCCAAGGATGGAAGGTCGGAATCATGTCGGGGCCGTAGGGGTCAACACCCACGACCGCGCCCACCGGGGGAGGCACAAGTGCGGCTGGGTGCCCGGCTCCACAGGCTGCATCGCTGCTGATGAACCCTCCTGGTGCGCCTGGGAGCGTGCGGGCGCGGCGAGGCCCACCGTGTGATCTGGCCACGACTTGAGGCGTAGGTAGGGAACAGAAAGGTGGCGTACCCCTGGTCGCGGCGTCCAGCAGCTCAGGGACGCGTTCCAGCAACACGTCACAGCCGCTCTCCATTAGTCGGCACCGCAGCAGCTCCCGTGCCACTATGAGTGCGGCCCTCAAGTTTGCTTGCTCCAGTCGGGCGTGCGGCACCATTGCCATGGCGTAGCTCAAGGCCCTTGCGGCGGCCTTCACGCGCCGCGGGGTAAGGGTGGAAGGTGTCGGACCACGCCGCCCGCGCCCCACGGCGTTTGGCGGTGCGCGTTCCGCCTGGAGCGCGGAGTTGAGGTCTTCTTGGGCAGACGATGCTGCCTGGGCTGGCCAAGCTGCCCAGTGGTCGGCGTCAGCCCTCGGGTCACCGGACATCGGCGCTGCAGAGTGTTGGCGGGTCTGCTGATGGAAGAGAGGCTTCGGCGCACCCCTACCTAGCGCGCCAAATGTTGGATTTCGGGTTCCGGCAAAACCCTCGAGGTTCGAAAATTGGGGTGCACATGAAGATCTCTCCCTTCCCTAGCTCACCCACTCCCCACAATCCCAAGGCTCAGCGCATCGAACTCGAAGAACAAAAGATGTAGGGTTTATACTGGTTCGGGCCACTGATGTGGTGTAATACCCTACTCCAGTGTGGTGTGGTGGATTGCCTCTTGGGCTGAGGATGAACAAGTACAAGGGAAGAATAGCCTCCTGAGGAGAGGTGTTCTTGAGCTCGGTGAGCTTGTGTGGTTGGGGATGATTTGAACGATCCAAGATCTGTTTTCCCCTACTGTGGTGGCTAGTCCTATTTATAGAGGCCCTGGTCCTCTCCCCAAATGTAGGCGGGAAGGGATCCAACAACGGCCAAATTTAAAAGGAGACAACCAGCACAATTTATCCTGACTAAAGGTGGTCTTCGCCTGCCAAAGGCTCTGGTGGTGACGCCGTCCTGGGCTCCACGATGACCTCTGTCCTGCCGTCCCGCTGGTCTTGGTCTTGTTGCACAGATATGGAAACCTTTGCCTGATGCCTCGGGACTCCTCGCCTGCGCTTGCCTCTTTAGCACCAAAGAGGAAACGAGTACACTGCGCGTGATGGCGCCCACCTGGCCTTGGTCGTCATGGCTTGCGTCACAGGAACCTCGCGAGGTGCCCCTCGCCTTGATCTATCTGCCCCTCGCGAGCCAGCCTAGTGAGGCCGCCCCCAAGGAGGTCTTGCGTCGTCCGCCTCGCGAGGGTCTTGAGTGTTTGCTGGTAAAGATGGGCCGTACAGGGCCGCTGGTGGAGCCACGCTGTGGGCCGTAGGCAGGCAAGTCTGGGGACCCCCATTCCCAGGACGCCGACATTGAGTGTTATTCCTTACAAGTTATATCTAGAGATTAGAGAAGACATAGCACCTATAGAGTTAGAAGACATAGATGTTACTATTAAACTTGCTAATAGAGACACCATATCACCTTGTGGGATTATTAGAGATGTTGAAGTCTTGTGTGGGAAAATAAAATATCCTACTGATTTTCTTGTTCTTGGTACCCCGCAAGATGACTTATGTCCCATTATCTTTGGTAGACCTTTCTTGAACACAGTTAATGCTAAGATAGATTGCCAGAAACAAACTGTGGGTGTTAGCTTTGGTGATGAGTCTCATGAGTTTAATTTTTCCAAGTTTAGTAGAAACCACCATGAAAAAGAATTGCATAGTAAGGATGAATTGATTGGTCTTGCTTCTATTGCTATGCCACCTACTGATCCTTTAGAATAATACTTGCTAGACCATGAAAATGATTTACATATGCATGAAAGAAATGAAATAGATAATATTTTCTTTGAACAACGTCCTCTACTTAAACACAATTTGCCTATTGAAACTCTCAGAGGTCCTCCTCCACCTAAAGGTGATCCTGTGTTTGAATTAAAACAATTGCCAGACACTTTGAAATATGCTTATCTTGATGAAAAGAAGATATATCCTGTTATTATTAGTGTTGACCTTTCAGAACATGAAGAAGAAAGATTATTGAAAGTTCTAAGGAAGCACCGAGCTGCTATCGGATATACTCTTGATGATTTAAAGGGCATTAGTCCCACTCTATGTCAACACAAAATTAATTTGGAACCTGATGCTAAACCAGTTGTTGATCACCAACATCGATTAAATCCAAAGATGAAAGAAGTGGTAAGAACAGAAATATTAAAACTTCTGGAAGCAGGTATAATCTATCCTGTAGCCGATAGTAGATGGGTAAGTCATGTTCATTGTGTCCCTAAGAAAGGAGGTATTACTGTTGGTCCTAATGATAAGAATAAACTTATTCCACAAAGAATTGTTACAGGCTATAGAATGGTAATTGATTTCAGAAAATTAAATAAAGCAACTAGAAAATATCATTACCCTTTACCTTTTATTGATCAAATGCTTGAAAGATTATCTAAGAACACACACTTTTGCTTCCTTGATGGATACTCTGGCTTTTCACAAATACCTGTTTCTCAACCTGATCAAGAAAAGACTACTTTTACTTGTCCTTTCGGAACCTATGCTTATAGACGTATGCCTTTTGGTTTATGTAATGCACCTGCTACCATTGAAAGATGCATGCTGACTATATTCTCTGACTCTTGTGGAAAGATTGTTGATGTTTTCATGGATGACTTCTCTGTTTATGGGGAGTCTTTTGATGATTGTTTAAGCAATCTTGATCGAGTTTTGCAGAGATGTGAACAAACAAATCTTGTCTTGAATTGGGAGAAGTGCCACTTTATGGTTAATGAAGGTGTCGATGTACTAGAGTAGGGGTACCCTAGTATCCCGAACTGCATCGGCAGATCGCAGCACACTCAGCAGCAGGGCTGGCCCGGTGACCGCCAAGGTCCTCGCCGCTCCTTTGGAGCCATTCAAGAACAAAGTACTCAAGGCCCCGGCAAGAGGAGCTTCCGGAAGGCCACTCAAGGCGAAGGAACAAGGCCCGGCAAGAGGAGCTTGTCGGAAGGCTCGGTGAGCGACAAACTTCCGAAAAGCGACAAGGGTTTTTCCGCTGGCGAGGCGCTGTGCCGCGGCAGTAACCTCTTCATCTCCGCTCCAGCTCATCCGCCAACGTGTCGCCGTGGGGCTATTCTGCACGCGTGTCAAGGAGTTGTGCAGCCAGCGGGAGCAGCGATAAGCGGCGCCGACAAGACACCATCGTGGCAAACGGAGGCGCACTTGACGGTCCCTATTGCATCGTTTCAGCGGCGTGGACGGGCATTTATTACCCTTGTCCCTTGCCGTCGAGTTAGGTATAGATCATCAGACACTGTACAAAGCGTGTACCAACCACTGTTTTTCCTATTTTGCCCTTGTCTACTTGCCACCGTCGTGACCCCTTGAACCTATAAAAGGAGGCCCATGTGCAACGAGAAGGGTTCGCTGGTTCGTTCATTCGACTCATTCGAGACCACACTCACTCAGGCTAGGTTTTGTAGCTCCCATTGCTCCCTAGCAAGAACACAATACAATCAACCAAGCAGCAGAGGAGGTGTATCTCTCGGAGAGCTCCGGTGGGTAAATCTGTTCGTGTGTATCGCCTCGATCCGCTCTTTGTGCTGTCTCCGCCCCCCTCCGAACCACAAGGGACTCGGTCCCATAGGTGTTCGTGGGTCACGATCAGCTTCCCCGACATCTTTGGCGCGCCAGGTAGGGGGCGTTGAGGCTGTGTGAATCCGATCCGGCGTTCACACGAGCAACTTCTCCATCATCTTCGTCAACATGCCACCGAAGAAAAAGGCTTCGGCGGCAGCAGAGCCATCCGCGTCAAACCCACCACCACCGGAGCTGACGAGTGGTGGGGAAGACGCTGGCGGAGGAGTGGGCGTCGTCGAAGGAGCCCACGACGCCGCCAGGTCCAAGGACAAGGCGACGCAGGCTTCGGCATCCGAATACGTACCGCGTCCATCCCAGGAGGCGCGGGACCGGCAGCGTCATGGTGCTCGCAGCACCATACGTTCGATAGATCAAGGCCAAGCTGGAGGCTCCCGAGGCCCTCGAGACCCGCATGCACGTCAGCATGCTGGTACGAGCGGAGTACGATCGCTTGGACGAGATGATGCTCCTCCTAACTTGGTTAGAAGTCCGAGCACATCCCGTTCCTCGCTCCGTACGCCATCGCCACCCACCACTCCAGCAGAAGCCTTGGCGAGCTCAACTACTTCTAGACTACCCTCCAACGGCCGACAAGGTCGACGAATGGAGGGCCACCATCCAGAGTCTCATCGGCTTTGCCAACGGCGACGTTCCGCGGCAACCAACTGCGTCCTTGCTGCGGCGCGATGACAAGGCACGAGCCGGTGGCGATGAGACCTGCGGGGGTGCAACCACCATGCACTCCCCAACCAGAAGGCAAAGATCACCAGCTCCTCGGATCCACCTCGACAGCGACTCCACCGCGTCGTCGGATCCACGAGCTCGCCGTGATCAGCGCCAAGTTCTTCAAGAACGGCAACAAGAAGACGCCGAACTCGCATCGAAGCCAAGAGAAGCGCATCAATCGCACCAGCGCGCGGGCCCGCTGGTGACATGCATGCGCCCGAAGCCAGCGACTTGCCGTCAGACGCTGTAGGTTGCCCCTGCTCACCCGTGAGCTGCGGCAAGTCCAAAGGCCCGACAAGAAAAACTTCAAGCCGATGTGCGGAGAAGCACGATGGCGGGACACACCCATTGAGTTCCTCAAGATCTACACCATCGCGGTGCAGGCTGCGGGGGGACGAGATGACAAGATCCTTGCCAACTACTTCCCTCTGGTGCTCAAGCCAAACGTCAGATCTTGGCTCATGCACTTGCCGGACAGCTCCATATCTTCTTGGGCAGATTTGTGCCATCAGTTTGTCGGCGCCTTCACAGCGCCACAAGCCTCATGGCCAAGAGAGTGACCTTCACCTGCTCGCCTGTAAGGAGGAGAGTCCTGCGCAAGTTCATCCAGAGATTCGATCGTGTGCACTACAACATCCCGATGTCCACCCCGCCGCAGTGATGATCGCTGTTTCATCGAACGTCGCGAACCGCAGGATGAGGGAGGAGATGGCGATGTGCAAAGTCAAGGACGCCAGTGAGCTGTATGCCTTGGCCGACAAGTGTGCACGCGCTGAGGAGGGAAGAAGACTCCTAGGAGAGAATGCGGGAGCAGAATCTGACAGTGAGGAGACCGCCCCGACAAAGAAGAGCCGGCGGCGGAACAACAGAAAGAAGAAGAGCAAAGAGGTACTAGTTGTCGAGCAGTCCGGCAACGGCGGTGGCGCCAAGAAGGCCAAGGCTAGTGGCTCCAGCAAGGAGGTTGCCGCTGACACCGACCGCCAAGCTGTGGCGGCCGCCGACAAGCCGGACAGCTCCAACAAACAGTACTGTAAGATTCACCGCACCAAGGGCCACGATCTCCAGAGTTGCAAGAAAGTTGAGCAGCTCGTTGAACAGCAGAAGGCTGAGTACGAGCGGCGAGACAAGGAGAAGGCCCAGGAGGGTGCTGTGGCAGCTAGCAAGAAGAGACCTGGCCGGGGAGGACGCCGCGGTAAGGCCAAGCAGCGGCAAGGAGACAGACCTCCCCGCGGCCGCGACAAGGATGAAGACGATGATGACGACGAAGACATGGAAGACGATGAAGCTGATGAGCAGGAGTTTCAGAAAGCAACGGAGGTTCTCTGCGTTGACGGTGGTGCTTCTCTGCATACCTCGCACCGCCAACTCAAGCAATGGATGCGTGAGGTTAATGCAGCAGAACCATCCATAGAGTCACGCAGGCCTCTGAAGTGGTCCAACGCCCATCATCTTTGACATTGAGGACCACCTGATCGCATAACTGCGGTCGGGTGCTTGCCGATGTTGGTCTCACCAACCATCCGCAACCTCAAGGTCACTAAGATGTTGGTGGACGGCGGGGCCGGCTTGAATCTGATCTCCTCTCGCAGTGCTCCGTAAGCTTCAGATCCTCGACAACGAGCTCAAGAGACCGGAACTTTCCAAGGAATCAACCCAGAAGGAGCAAGCGAAAGGGAAGATCACATTGCCGGTAACATTTGGCGATGAGCTAAACTTCAGATCGAGAGGGTCACATTCGACGTTGCCGATTTCCCATTGCCCTACAATGGAATACTTGGCCGCCCAAAGACTTGCCAAGTTCATGGAAGCCTCTCATTATGCATACAACCTACTCAAGATGCCCGCCCGATAAGTGTCATTTCTGTACATGGCGACAAGAAAGATGCACTTATCTGCGCCGACAAGATTTACCGGGATGCAGCAGCTGCGACGGATAACAAATCACTTGCCACCAAGCTCCGGGGAAGAAGAAGACCAAGTCCGCAAGAGCTCGATGCCCACTCCGCAAGCGCATTCTCTTGAGTGCTGCGCTACCGTCGAGGACGCACCATCGAGCTCCACCGCAAGTGCAAGAAAATGATGGCAGCTCCACGAAGACCAAGAAGGTGCCCGCCAGGAGGACGGCACCGGTGGTACTTTCACCACCAAAGCCACGCTTGACCCTAAATAGGAAGGCGCGCTTGTTGCTTTCTCTGGGCGAATGTCGACGTGTTTGCATGGCAACCGTCGACATCCCCGCGCTCCTGTGAAAGTGATTGAGCACCACCTAGCTGTCTGTCCTCATGCACGGCCTGTCAAGCAAAAAGTCAGGAAGCAGGCAGTGGAGCGCCAAGAATTCATAGCAGAAGAGATCAAGAAGCTGGAAGCAGCAGGCCTTGTCAGAGGAGTGCTCCATCCCACGTGGTTGGCCAATCCGGTAGTTGTATGCAAGGCAAATGGGAAATGGAGACTTTGTATTGACTTCACCGATGTTAATAAAGCTTGTCCCAAAGACCCATTTCCCTTACCACTTATCGACCAGATTGTTGACTCCACAGCTGGATGTGATTTGCTTTCATTTCTTGATGCATACTCCGGATATCATCAGATCTTCATGGCAGAAGAGGATGAAGAAAAAACCGCATTCATTACACCATGTGGCACATACTGTTTTATACGGATGCCCTTCAGTTTGAAGAATGCTGGTTCAACGTTTGCAAGAGTAGTCCATGACGCTTTTGAGCCGCAAATGCACAGAAATGTAGAAGCCTACATGGATGACATAGTGGTCAAGAGCAAGGACAAAGCAACTCTGGTTCAAGATTTGATGAGACTTTGCAAATCTGCGCAAGATCAATCTCAAGCTCAACCCTGAGAAGTGCGTGTTTGGAGTTCCTTCCGCAAGCTTCTCGGTTCTTCGTGTCTCAGAGGGGAATTGAGGCCAATCCCGACAAGATTAAGGCCATTGAGCAGATTGAAGCACCAAAGCGCGTCAAGGATGTAAGAAGGCTTGCGGTTGCGTGGCTGCTCTCAAGAGGTTTATCTCTAAGTCACTGAGCGCCTCGCCATTTTTCAAGATTTTGAAAAAGGCAGGTCCAATGAAATGGACTCGGCGGAGGCTGCGCTGCAGACTTGAAGAGGTACTGTCCTCCACTCCAATACTTGTCGCACCTAGGCCACAAGAGAAGTTGCTGCTGATATAGCGGCAACCAATCAAGTGGTTAGTGCTGCGTTAGTAGTGGAAAGGGAGGCGATGAAGAGCCACGACCGAGGCAGATGCATCCAGCGACAAGCGGGGGCTTCGCCACAAGCTCGTCCCGATAAGGGCGGATCTGCGCAGAATTGCGAGAAGATGCGAAAAAGGATGGTGCAGCGCCTACCTACTTTGTCGGGCCCTTCGCAGGGAGCTAGGTCAAGGTACTCGTGTGCGAAATTGCTTTTCGCCTCCTCATGGCCTCGAGAAAGCTGCACCATTACTTCCAAGCACATGAGATAACAGTTGTCACTTGCTTTCCGCTGAAGAGGATACTGCAAAATCCAGAAGCAACAGGCAGGATTGTCGAGTGGGCACTGGAACTGTCAAGCTTTGGCCTCAAGTTTGAAAGCACTTCAACTATCCAAAGCAGAGCATTGGCAGAGTTTATAGCAGAATGGACGCCAACGCAAGATGAAGAAATTCCAGAGACGAGTATTCCCGTCAAGGAAACAAGAAAAGAGTGGCTGATGTATTTTGATGGTGCCTTCTCGCTGCAAGGCGCCGGTGCCGGCGTGCTGCTTATCGCACCCACCGGAGAGCACCTCAAATACATAGTCCAAATGCATTTTCCCAAGGAGCAAGCAACAAATAATACTGCAGAGTATGAAGGTTTGCTTGCCGGTCTCAGGATTGCAGTGGACCTTGGGATCAAGAAGCTTGTTGTCAGGGGTGACTCGCAGCTTGTCGTCCGCCAAGTAAACAAAGATTATCAGAGTCCGTTGATGGAAGCCTACGTTGATGAAGTGAGAAAGCTAGAAGAACACTTTGAAGGCCTGCAAATGGAACATGTTCCAAGAGCCCAGAATGATATTGCTGATGGCCTGTCAAAGTGTGCTGCACTTAAGTTACCTGTGGAACCAGGAATTTTTGTGCTCAAGTTGACTCAGCCAACTGTAACACCATCAACCGGACAGAGCAAGAAGAGGAAGTTGGTTTCTGGTGACTACTTTCCGGCAGAGCTCCCTGAAGCCGCCACCGGGAAGGTCCCCAAAATCAACACAGATATCGCTGAGGAGCAGTCTGCTCCGACAAACCTTAGGGTTCGCTTGTTGAAGCGACGCCCCGACAAGTCTTGCTCGGCAAGCTTGCGGGATCATCAAGCTCGGCCGAACCGCAGGTTCTTGCCGTGGAAGCTGATGTTCCCGCAGCGCAGATGTGCCTTTAGTCCTTGTTGTCGAGCCGCAAGCTCCAACATGGGTGCAGCAGATCGCCCATTTCCTTCTGACGGGGAACTTCCCAAGAGCAAGAAGAAGCGTAAAGAGTAGCCCGGCAGTCAAGTATGTACCAGTTTGTTGACAACATCCATGCATGTAAGAAGACTCAACGGTGTGAAATTGAAGTGTATTTGCCGAAGATGGATGTAAGCTTGTTGGCGATATACACGGAGGCATATGTGGTCACCACATTGGCGCAAGAGCACTTGCCGGCAAAGCTTTCCGGCAAGGTTTCTTCTGGCCAGAAGCCCTCCAGGATGCAACTGCACAAGTAACCAAGTGTGAAGCGTGCCAGTTCCATTCAAAGCAGATACACCAGCCAGCTCAAGCTCTCCAGACGATCCCTTTATCCTGGCCATTTTCGGTCTGGGGGCTCGACATCCTCGGCCCTTTCCCCCGAGCTGTCGGGGGCTTTGAGTACTTGTACGTCGCAATCGACAAGTTCACAAAGTGGCCGGAAGTGGAAGCAGTGAGGAAGGTGACAGCACAATCGAGTCAAGTTTTTCAGGTCAATTGTTTGCCGTTTTGGGATTCCTAACCGGATCATCACCGACAATGGCACACAATTCACGAGTCGCACCTTCATGCAGTACGTCCAAGATCTTGGCGCCAAGGTCTGCTTTGCTTCTGTTGCTCATCCGAGAAGCAACGGTCAAGCAGAGAGGGCAAATGCTGAAGTGCTGCGAGGACTCAAGACCAGAACTTTTGACAGGCTGCACAAGTGCGGAAGAAACTGGATTGAGGAGCTGCCGGTGGTTCTTTGGTCGATCAGACGACGCCAAATCGAGCCATCGCCGCACACCTTTTGCTCTAGTCTATGGAGCAGAGGCAGTTCTCCCACGGAACTCAGATATCGGATCACCTCGAGTACTCGCTATGATGAGCTTGAGCAAGAGCAGCTGCGACAAGATGATGCGCTGCTCCTCGAGGAGGATCGCCTTCATGCTTGTCTGAGCTGCTCGTTACCAACAAGCTTTGCGCCGCTACCATAGCCACAAAGTTAATGCCGAAGCTTCGAGGAAGGCGACCTTGTTCTTCGCGCATTCAATCCGCCAAGAATTCCAACAAGTTGACGCTTGAAGTGGGAAGGCCCTTATCGGGTGAAACGAAATCACTAGGCTCTGGCGCTGTCCGCATTGAGACCGAAGATGGCGTTCGTGAGCAACTCCGGAATATAGAGCATCTTCGTAAGTTTTACCCATAGAGCGCGGTTGCGGAACCTGCTCCGCAACCATCCTTTGTACAAGTCTTGCCGCTGTTGCATGTAATCCTTTGTACAAAGCCGGTATGAGACCCGTGCATCAAGAAAGCTTATGTGTTGCGCACAACTTGTCAATTCCATGCTTTCATCATTATTTTGCATGTATTATCTGACATTTTGTGCAGCATCCACACCCGGTAAGCAATAACGAGCCACTAGGCTCCATAACTTTATTTTCTCTTCTTTCTTCTCATAAGAAAGGAAGGTTCATCCACCCACAAGTTAACCGGGGGGGAAGGAGAAGATAATGGTGTGGGCCACCAAGTGTCACTCGAGGAAGTATCGCCTTGCCGGGAAGCAAACGACAGAAAAGCTAAGTTGCCAAATGTAACGCCCTCGATGCGGCTATATCTCCCACGTGTCGAAGCACGACTTAGAGGCATAACCGCATTGAAAGCAATGTCGCAAGTGAGGTAATCTTCACACAACCCATGTAATACATAAGGGAAAGAGATACATAGTTGGCTTACAATCGCCACTTCACACAATACATGAGTAAAGCATTACATCATATAGATACAATCAAGGCCCGACTACGGAACCAAAATAAAAGAAGACTACCCCAAATGCTACAGATCCCCGATCGTCCCAACCGGCTCCACTATTGATCAATCAAACAAAACAACACAATGAACAAGATCTTCATCGAGCTCCTCCTTGAGCTCGGATGCGTCACCTGCACGGTTTCATCGGCACCTGCAAACTGGTTTTGGAAGTATCTGTGAGTCACGGGGACTCAGCAATCTCACACCCGCGAGATCAAGACTATTTAAGCTTAAAGGTAGGACAGGGTAGTGAGGTGGAACTGCAGCAAGTTTACTAGCATATATGGTGGCTAACATACGCAAAAGAGAGCGAGAAGAGAAGCAAAGCACGGTCGAACAGCTATGATCAAGAAGTGATCCTGAAACTACTTACGTCAAACATAACTCCAACACCGTGTTCACTTCCCGGACTCCGCCGAGAAGAGACCATCACGGTTACACACGCGGTTGGTGTATTTTAGCTAAGATCAACTTCGGTTTTCTACAACCGACATTAACAAATTCCCATCTGCCTCATAACCGCGGGCACGGCTTTCGAAAGATAATACCCTGCAGGGGTGTCCCAACTTAGCCCATGATAAGCTCTCACGGTCAACGAAGGATATTCCTTCTACCGGGAAGACCCGATCAGTCTCGGAATCCCGGACTACAAGACATTTCGACAAAGAATAAAACAAGACCAGCAAAGCCGCCCGGATGTGCCGACAAATCCTGATAGGAGCTGCACATATCTCGGTCTCGTGGCACACGGATGAGCAGACGTCGGGTTGGCATAGACCCTGATTGCCCGAGGGGCGCGGACATCGCTGGTTTGGGCCAGCACTCGAAGGAGCACCGTCCGGGGTTAAATAAAGATGACCCTTGAGTCTGCAGAACCCAAGGAAAAAAGGCTTAGGTGGCAAATGGTAAAACCAATGTTGGGCCTTGCTGGAGGAGTCTTATTCAAAGCGAACTGTCAAGGGGGTCCCATAAATCACCCAACCGTGTAAGGAACGCAAAATCCGGGAACATAACACCGGTATGACGGAAACTAGGGCGACAAGAGTGGAACAAAACACCAGGCATAAGGCCGAGCCTTCCACCCTTTACCAGGTATATAGATGCATTAAATTAAATAAGATATATTGTGATATCCCAACAAGTAAACATGTTCCAACAAGGAACAACATCTCCATGTTCCAACAAGGAACAAACTTCATCTTCACCTGCAACTAAAAACGCTATAAGAGGGGCTGAGCAAAGCGGTAACATAGCCAAACAACGGTTTGCTAGGAAAGGATGGTTAGGGGCTTGACATGGCAACATGGGAGGCATGATATAGCAAGTGGTAGGCATCGTAGCATAGGCATAGCAAAAGAGCGAGCAACTAGCAAGCAAAGATAGAAGTGATTTCGAGGGTATGGTCATCTTGCCTGAAATCCCGCAAGGAAGAAGAACGAGTCCATGAAGAAGACAAACGGACGTAGTCGAACGAATCCTCACAACTCCGGAACGAAACCGAAGCTAAAGAGAGAAGCAACCCGGAAAGACACAAACAACATGGTAAACAACCATCACATAAACATGGCATGATGCACAACCAAGTATGATGCATGTCCGGTTTAAATAGCATGGCATGGCAAAGTGCAACAAACACACTACAAATTAAGTGGAGCTCAATATGCAACGAGTTGCATATTGACGAATCACCACATCAATTATTTAGTTTCTCTCTCGGTTATGTACTCAACAATATTAAATGTTGGTTAACATGGCAAGAGGTGAAAGAAAAGTAAACTAACTATTTAGGCAAATTTAAATGAGGCCGGAACAACAAAACAACAAGTCCGGAAACTCCTCATATGCATATATTAGCTTTGGTACTGTTCTGCCCTAAACACAATTTTAATGTTGTTAAACAGCAAAATAAAGTGTACCATGTTAAACTAGGCATTTTTCTACCCCATTTACATATATAATTTATTTAAATCCGAGCTACGGTTATTTAGTTATGAAATAAATCATTTTAGCATGGCATTTAAGCAAATTGATGCAAACAACAATTATAAACATTTAAATGTTGTTTACATGATGCGGATGACATATGCACGTTTTAAGCAATTTTTAATAAAAGTTGATATGAGCATGTTTTGAAGCATTTGGTCACCATGGCGGAACGAAAAGGGTGCCACGGCGGCGAAACAAAAATGGTGCCACGACAACATATCCGAAAATGATGCCACGGCAACATATCGGTTCCGGTAGCTCACGGAGATACCGGTGCAAAAGGAGGCATGACGGAAGCGAGTTGAGCAAGATGGTGGGGTGTTCCCGGTTACCGGGTTCCCACGAGACGATGGCATGGCAACGAGGAGGAACAAGCGAGCGACAAATTCGGACACGGTGCAAACGGGCATCTCATACAACATATGCATTCGTTCACGGCGGTCGTCCTCGGCGGTTATACCTTTGAAGCGTGCGTTCGGGGCGGAATGCGTTTCGTAGAGGGAAGTAGACGTTCTCGCGATGATCGTCGAGGGAAGTAGTCGTACACGGCGTAGTGGGAGTCGTTGTTCACGTGGCGGCGATGGTTGTACACGCCGTAGATGTTCATGTCGACGGTAGAGGTACTTGACGCATCATGTAGTCGAACTTGGCGCATCCGAAGGGGTACTTGGTGGTATCCCCGTAGTCGTACACGGTCGTAGGGGAACTTGACTTGATGTGGAGATAGCCGACCAAGGTTGTTAAGTAGTCGTACTCCATGATGATCATCGGGGTACTTGGTAGGTTCTAGTGCAGCAGCGGAATGGCACAGGGGGCACGGGTCTTCAAGGGTCAACACTGCACTTGCCGTGCCACTTCTGAAGGTGACCCGAGGCAATTTGACGAAGGTGCTAACCACGTAGATGCATCGAAGGTGCCCGGAGGCAGCAGCAGGGCAGGAGGGAGACGAGGTCAGTCGGTCGTGCATGCGAAGGGAATGGTCGGCCCCAGGCAAACCATGGACTCGACGAGGCACTCGCGACAGAGGCAAGCAGTAGGTGAGGCGCATGAAGGCGGACAGAGCTGCTGGTCTTCGGCACCATGTCCACAGCGTAGATGGAGGCAAGAGGCGGCGACGACGGTGGAGACACGAGCTGTGGCGCCACGGACGGCGCGGAGCGGCGACTCATCGCTGGTTGCCGGCGCGGCGGAAGACGACGGATGCGGGCGAGGTGCTCGACGGACGCGACGGGACTTGGCGGCGGGACCTCGGCAGCAGGGAGGCGCGGCCATGGCAGGGCCGGACGAAGACGGCGGCGGGCACGAGGAGAAGACAGGGGCCGCTGAACGAGCTTGAGGGCGACGGAGGGCCGCCGGAGCAGGGCAACCGCGGGAGGCCGAGGCCGACGGAGGTGTGGAGGCGGCGTGGCCATGGGCGACGAAGAGGGGGTCGGGCGCGGAGAGGAAGGAGCGGAGGCGTCGGGGTTTGGAGGAGGACGAGCGAGGGGACCGAGGGAGAGAAGTGGATCGGGAGAGGAGAGCGAGAGGGGGATCGAGGGGATCGGGCGCCGGTCGGCGCGAGGGAGGAGACGAGGAGAGATGGGGATCGAGCGCAGGGAGGCTAGGTTTAGAGCTGGGTTTAGGTGGGCTGGGCCTTGGGCCGGCGCGGGAGGCTGGGAGGCCCAGGAGGCATGGCTGGGCTATCTCTCTTCTCTCTCTCTTATATTTTCTTAGCAGAAAACAATTAAAGAGAGACAAAAAGAAAGAGAGGGTTAGGGAAAGAATTTGGGAACGAGGACAATTTTCCTGGACTCATAAAAATAAGCATGACCACAGAAAAATAGAAGTGGCAAGATTGCATGATGTAAATTCAAACTCACTTGAATTAAATTCAAATGATTTGAATAGGAAGTGAGGTTCGGGAAGGTCCAAAAATGTTGAGGATTTCGGTGGAGCTCCGAAAAATGATGAAATAATATTGGCAAGGTTTTGAGGTCAACTCGGAGCAGAAAAGGCCTGGGATTTATTTTGCAAGTGGGTTATGGTGATTCCAAAACAATGGAATATTTTATAATATCTCCCTAATATCGGGAGGGTATGTTATAAAGAGAAGTCACAAGTGAATTCCCTCAATTTAAATGGATCGAGAAATCCATGCAATTTATTTAGAAGAGTTTTAAAAAATTAATGATATGATGGCATGATAAGATGATGCAATGCAAGAGATGACATGATGAATGCACAAACAAAACAAATCACACGACAAAACTCGGAAACCCTGGAAGGCAACTGAAGCTCCGGTCTTGGGGCGTCACAACACTCCACCACTACGAGAGGATCTCGTCCCGAGATCTGGGATGGCACCGGAGAGAAAACGGAAGAAGAAAGAGGTAAAACTAAATTGCTTCTTTGACAAAAGAGTGAAACCAACGAACCTTGAGAGGTTGAGCAATTTAAAAGAAAGAGTACAACAGAGATGAACGAGATTGCAAACAATCCGTTAGAAAAGAGGAACAAGGAATATTACGAGAACTTGAAGGTTGCAAAGACATGAATCAAGAGTTTAAAGGACAAGATAGAATTCGAAACCACTCCGGTTAAAACAAGATGAGCGAGGAAGAATTCGGGCAGCACTCCGGTTGAACATGGAAGGAATTAGAATCATGAAGTTGAAAATATGGGATGATACTTGATGAAATCAACAACACACTGCCTCCGGAACTATTGAAAGAATGGCACAAGGGGTAAGAAAGATTTCAGACAACACTCCGGTTGAGAAGGGAGGAAAAACTTGATAAGATGAGAGAACTTGAATGAAAACATGACACTCCGGCTAAACGGATAATGCAAGAAAAAGAACATGATCTTTACATAACGAGGTGATGGGTGAAGAGAGCAACATCACAATGCCTCCGTAACAAAAGAATAGAAGTTAGACCGTTGGGATAAAGGGACGGAGAAGAAAATGACAACTTCTGCCACAAATGAGCTTGGAAAGCATCCTTGCAAAGAAGAATTGAACAGAGTTGTTGGAAAATCAACAACGAAAAGAACAAGCTTGTAGTGGGCTTATGGAAACATCTCAACATTATGAGGTGACAACCCGCCACTAACAGAAACAGTTGATTGAATTAAGATCAACAAGAAGATGAAAACTTCTTCACCAAGAGGACAAATGACGAACTTGGGTCATTTATAAGCACCATAATTAGCAACAATCCTTAGGGAAAGCTTTAGGTGAAATATAGCCCAAGATAACTCCAATGAAGAGATTGATGGATTTAAAATACCTCATTCTTGACAACATGTGAATCATGAAGCATGAAGGAAAATTGTCAAGAATGACATAACACCACCTCAAAAGATAAGGTCGAAAAAATTGCACTTCGGAATGCAAGAAGAAGAATACTTGAACTCCTCAAAACAAAACATGTGTTGAGCACCATGTTTATTTTGAAGTATGGCTTGACGGATCTTAACTCCGAGAGAAACTTGAAGGACAAATCGAGAAAGAAATGAATCCTTGATGAACCATTGAAGAATGAAAAGAATCCTTGAGGAAGCACCATGTAGAGCCTCCATGATGAACTCCGGTAAACAAAAGGGTGATAGAAAGAAAGAGAAGTTGAAAACACCAGGTGAAGCCTTGCAGTGATAAGATGAAGCTTTGAAATGATATAACCGAGAAAACTTGGAACTCCGGAAAGAAAGATGACTAAATGAAATAAAGAATTTTGATGAACCTCCAAAATAAGGAATTGAATTTACTCGATGGAACAAGAATAAGAATTACATTATGTTGATCCTTCACCAATTAAATTGATGACAAGCAAATGGATTTGACATACTACTTATTCTCATTGAAAAATGATTACAGATAGAGATGTAGCGCAAACTTGAGAAGGTATTGATGGAACCACCGGTGGGATTTGGAAACAACAAATGAATTGATATGATAAAGAAGGAAGTGAAATCTTGAACGAACCACCGTAAGAATTGAGAATGAACGTAGCAAAGGCACAATTCACGGGAAGAATTGGAAAAGCGAATGAAGATATTTGAGGGTTTAGATACAAGTGAGCGAATAGATGACAAGCTGATTGGAGAATACTTGAATGATGCACCGTAAGATTTGGAGAGTGAGATGTTGAGAATGAATAATTCGAGATGATGGGCTCCGGAGAATCAAACTGAAAAGACTCCTGAAATGCTCCGGGTGGGTTAAAAGAATTCTCACAATCGAAAATAATTATGAGAGGATGGCATCAAGCTAGAACCATGAATCTTGAAGAGAATGGAGCAAGATTAAAGAGAAACTCTTCTTCGGTCTTCAAAATTCGAGAATGACGACGAGAAACACCACCATGAATTGTCGAGGCACTCCGGAATGAAAATTAGAAAGGTTGAACCAACGACGAAAATAATTTGAAAGATCTTGGAGAAAAGCATTTGACTGATGATAAATCATTCTTACGTCAAACTTTGCAATGAATTTGGGAATAGCGCCGAGAAAATTAGAAGAGTCCGGTAAGATCCTGGAAAAAGAACTGTGGGTTAGGGCCCACTCAAAAGAACCACCGTTGAACAACTGTTTGAAATAGATATTGCACCAGTAGAATTAAATGGCTCAAAAGGGATAACAACTACGGGAAATCTTACACGGATTAGGAATGAAAACATGAATCTTCTGAGATAATCTTCAGCACTCCGGAACAATTGAATAACAAGAACTAAAAGATTATGAGGTGCACCGGTATGAGAAAACATTTGAAACGAGGAAGGGAATATGATGAACACCGAAAACTTGACTTAAATCCACCGGAGAAGAAAATTAGAATGGAACAATGATAAGGTTGAAACTTCCTTAGCGTCTTCATGAGAAATCACCAGATAAAACAATAAAGGAAAAGAATGAAGAAACTTCACTCAATAAAATGGATACTTGATTAAGAAATCTGAGTCCTTGAAGAAAAAGGGGTGGGAGGGTGGGAAAACAAAGGCAACTTGGGTCGGATGAAATGAACACCGTTGAGAAAAGCTTAGAATTGATCTTGCGAATGTTGGAATGATCGGATTTAATTAGAGAGAAGCACACGGTTGGAAAGGATTGAAAAGACGACCTTGATGAACAAGAAGGATTAGCATCCACATAGAAATATGAGAACACCGTTTAGAATAAGGTATGGAATCAACACTTGACATTGAAGCAACTTGAATACCACAAAACGGAACAAAAACAAAGTATTTGGCTTGCGGAATAAGCCGGAAACAAACATATGATAGATCCCATATCGTATCATGTGTGTGTTGGAAAGATATCCTACGAGATACTTGAATTCCCACCTATAAACTCCCGAAACTTTCTGGTTATGCAATCTGGTGTTGGGGATACAGGGGACACAAAATATATCACCCAAACTAACAATACCTAGATCCAGCTGTATCCATCCTTCAACACATAACCAAGAAAACTCCGAAGATTGTTTACCTCGACCTTCGAAAAGCATCCGTTATACGAGTCATGGTAATACTCTCGAGCTTGCCCCAGTACGGGGTTATCGAGGTTATCTCACAAACAACTGCACAAAAGAGATTTTCGATGTCGGCAAAGCTCAGGTATTCCAGAACTGCAATGATAAAATTGTGACGACAACACCTCAGAGCTCAACTCCCCGGGACACTGCCACAACCCCTAAATGTCAGGAGGCACCAAGAACAATGTTCTCGTCACAAAACCTTCGGAACGATTCCAAGATACCCGCGTGATCCTAAAAAAAATTTAGTGAAATTTGAGGAGAGGAAAGTCAAAACTTCTACGTCAGGAGACCTCACCAGAGCGACGAAGGGACTGAGGAGTAAAAAGAATCCTACTCTCCGATATATATAATCCTAAGACTCAAAACATTTTTCCGTTCTAGACTCAACAACGCCAAACAAACAATCAAGTAGGGGCTCCTAAGTCGGGAAGGCTCGATTACCAACTTGTAGCGCCCTCGATGCGGCTATATCTCCCACGTCGAAGCACGACTTAGAGGCATAACCGCATTGAAAGCAATGTCGCAAGTGAGGTAATCTTCACACAACCCATGTAATACATAAGGAAAGAGATACATAGTTGGCTTACAATCGCCACTTCACACAATACATGAGTAAAGCATTACATCATACAGATACAATCAAGGCCCGACTACGGAACCAAAATAAAAGAAGACTACCCCAAATGCTACACAGATCCCGATCGTCCCAACTGGCTCCACTATTGATCAATGAAACAAAACAACACAATGAACAAGATCTTCATCGAGCTCCTCCTTGAGCTCGGATCGCCACCTGCACGGTTTCATCGGCACCGCAAACTGGTTTTGAAGTATCTGTGAGTCACGGGGACTCAGCAATCTCACACCCGAGATCAAGACTATTTAAGCTTAAAGGTAGGACAGGGTAGTGAGGTGGAACTGCAGCAAGCGACTAGCATATATGGTGGCTAACATATGCAAAAGAGAGCGAGAAGAGAAGCAAAGCACGGTCGAACAGCTATGATCAAGAAGTGATCCTGAAACTACTTACGTCAAACATAACTCCAACACCGTGTTCACTTCCCGGACTCCGCCGAGAAGAGACCATCACGGTTACACACGCGGTTGGTGTATTTTAGCTAAGATCAACTTCGGGTTTTCTACAACCGGACATTAACAAATTCCCATCTGCCTCATAACCGCGGGCACGGCTTTCGAAAGATAATACCCTGCAGGGGTGTCCCAACTTAGCCCATGATAAGCTCTCACGGTCAACGAAGGATATTCCTTCTACCGAAGACCCGATCGATCTCGGAATCCCGGACTACAAGACATTTCAACAGCAATAAAACAAGACCAGCAAAGCCGCCCGAATGTGCCGACAAATCCTGATAGGAGCTGCACATATCTCGGTCTCGGGGCACACCGGATGAGCAGACGTCGGGTTGGCATAGACCCTGATTGCCCGAGGGCGCGGACATCGCTTCGGTTTGGGCCAGCACTCGAAGGAGCACTGGTCCGGGGTTAAAATAAAGATGACCCTTGAGTCTGCAGAACCCAAGGAAAAAAGGCTTAGGTGGCAAATGGTAAAACCAATGTTGGGCCTTCTTTGGAGGAGTCTTATTCAAAGCGAACTGTCAAGGGGTCCCATAAATCACCCAACCGTAAGGAACGCAAAATCCGGGAACATAACACCGGTATGACGGAAACTAGGGCGGCAAGAGTGGAACAAAACACCAGGCATAAGGCCGAGCCTTCCACCCTTTACCAGGTATATAGATGCATTAAATTAAATAAGATATATTGTGATATCCCAACAAGTAAACATGTTCCAACAAGGAACAACATCTCCATGTTCCAACAAGGAACAAACTTCATCTTCACCGCAACTAAAAACGCTATAAGAGGGGCTGAGCAAAGCGGTAACATAGCCAAACAACGGTTTGCTAGGAAAGGATGGTTAGGGGCTTGACATGGCAACATGGGAGGCATGATATAGCAACTGGTAGGCATCGTAGCATAGGCATAGCAAAAGAGCGAGCAACTAGCAAGCAAAGATAGAAGTGATTTCGAGGGAATGGTCATCTTGCCTGAAATCCCGCAAGGAAGAAGAACGAGTCCATGAAGAAGACAAACGGACGTAGTCGAACGAATCCTCACAACTCCGGAACGAAACCGAAGCTAAAGAGAGAAGCAACCCGGAAAGACACAAACAACATGGTAAACAACCATCACATAAACATGGCATGATGCACAACCAAGTATGATGCATGTCCGGTTTAAATAGCATGGCATGGCAAAGTGCAACAAACACACTACAAATTAAGTGGAGCTCAATATGCAACGAGTTGCATATTGACGAATCACCACATCAATTATTTAGTTTCTCTCTCGGTTATGTACTCAACAATATTAAATGTTGGTTAACATGGCAAGAGGTGAAAGAAAAGTAAACTAACTATTTAGGCAAATTTAAATGAGGCCGGAACAACAAAACAACAAGTCCGGAAACTCCTCATATGCATATATTAGCTTTGGTACTGTTCTGCCCTAAACACAATTTTAATGTTGTTAAACAGCAAAATAAAGTGTACCATGTTAAACTAGGCATTTTTCTACCCCATTTACATATATAATTTATTTAAATCCGAGCTATGGTTATTTAGTTATGAAATAAATCATTTTAGCATGGCATTTAAGCAAATTGATGCAAACAACAATTATAAACATTTAAATGTTGTTTACATGATGCGGATGACATATGCACGTTTTAAGCAATTTTTAATAAAAGTTGACATGAGCATGTTTTGAAGCATTTGGTCACCATGGCGGAACGAAAAGGGTGCCACGGCGGCGAAACAAAAATGGTGCCACGACAACATATCCGAAAATGATGCCACGGCAACATATCGGTTCCGGTAGCTCACGGAGATACCGGTGCAAAAGGAGGCATGACGGAAGCGAGTTGAGCAAGATGGTGGGGTGTTCCCGGTTACCGGGTTCCCACGAGACGATGGCATGGCAACGAGGAGGAACAAGCGAGCGACAAATTCGGACACGGTGCAAACGGGCATCTCATACAACATATGCATTCGTTCACGGCGGTCGTCCTCGGCGGTTATACCTTTGAAGCGTGCGTTCGGGGCGGAATGTGTTTCGTAGAGGGAAGTAGACGTTCTCGCGATGATCGTCGAGGGAAGTAGTCGTACACGGCGTAGTGGAAGTCGTTGTTCACGTGGCGACGATGGTTGTACTGCGTTTTCGTAGATGTTCATGTCGACGGTAGAGGTACTTGACGCATCATGTAGTCGAACTTGGCGATCCGGCGGGTACTTGGTGGTATCCCGTGGTCGCATACCGGGTCGTGGGGAACTTGACTTGATGTGGAGATAGCCGACCAAGGTTGTTAAGTAGTCGTACTCCATGATGATCATCGGGGTACTTGGTAGGTTCTAGTGCAGCAGCGGAATGGCACAGGGGGCACGGGTCTTCAAGGGTCAACACTGCACTTGCCGTGCCACTTCTGAAGGTGACCCGAGGCAATTTGACGAAGGTGCTAACCACGTAGATGCATCGAAGGTGCCCAGAGGCAGCAGCAGGGCAGGAGGGAGACGAGGTCAGTCGGTCTTGCATGCGAAGGGAATGGTCGGCCCCAGGCAAACCATGGACTCGACGAGGCACTTTCATGACGAGGCAAGCGATGGTGAGGCGCATGAAGGCGACAGAGCTGCTGGTCTTCGGCACCATGTCCACAGCGTAGATGGAGGCAAGAGGCGGCGACGACGGGTGGAGACGCGAGCTGTAGGCGCTCACGGACGGCGCGGAGCGGCGACCTACTGCTGGTTGCCGGCGCGGCGGAAGACGACGGATGCGGGCGAGGTGCTCGACGGACGCGACGGGACTTGGCGGCGGGACCTCGGCAGCAGGGAGGCGCGGCCATGGCAGGGCCGGACGAAGACGGCGGCGGGCACGAGGAGAAGACAGGGGCCGCTGAACGAGCTTGAGGGCGACAGAGGGCCGCCGGAGCAGGGCAACCGCGGGAGGCCGAGGCCGGCGGAGGTGTGGAGGCGGCGTGGCCATGGGCGACGAAGAGGGGGTCGGGCGCGGAGAGGAAGGAGCGAAGGCGTCGGGGTTTGGAGGAGGACGAGCGAGGGACCGAGGAGAGAAGTGGATCGGGAGAGGAGGCGAGAGGGGATCGAGGGGATCGGGCGCCGGTCAGCGAGGAGGAGACGAGGAGAGATGGGGATCGGCCAGGGAGGCTAGGGTTAGAGCTGGGTTTAGGTGGGCTGGGCCTTGGGCCGGCGCGGGAGGCTGGGAGGCCCAGGTGGCATGGCTGGGCTATCTCTCTTCTCTCTCTCTCTTATATTTTCTTAGCAGAAAACAATTAAAGAGAGACAAAAAGAAAGAGAGGGTTAGGGAAAGAATTTGGGAGCGAGGACAATTTTCTGGACTCATAAAAATAAGCATGACCACGAGAAAATAGAAGTGGCAAGATTGCAAGATGTAAATTCAAACTCACTTGAATTAAATTCAAATGATTTGAATAGGAAGTGAGGTTCGGGAAGGTCCAAAAATGTTGAGGATTTCGGTGGAGCTCCGAAAAATGATGAAATAATATTGGCAAGGTTTTGAGGTCAACTCGGAGCAGAAAAGGCCTGGGATTTATTTTGCAAGTGGGTTATGGTGATTCCAAAACAATGGAATATTTTATAATATCTCCCTAAATATCGGGAGGGTATGTTATAAAGAGAAGTCACAAGTGAATTCCCTCGATTTAAATGGATCGAGAAATCCATGCAATTTATTTAGAAGAGTTTTAAAAAATTAATGATATGATGGCATGATGAGATGATGCAATGCAAGAGATGACATGATGAATGCACAAACAAAACAAATCACACGACAAAACTCGGAAACCCTGGAAGGCAACTGAAGCTCCGGTCTTGGGGCGTCACACCAAAATTTGAGCAATCAGTTTTTAAAATTTTTAAGTTATTTTCCTCGAACGATAGTACTTTGTATGGAAAACCTGTGCGCGGAGGAACCAACTCGTAGCTAGTCGCACCCTTACTTTGTTTCGAGTCCGCTCAACAACTTAAGTGCGCTGCAACTAGTTGCGACAAGGTTGCTTGTCGGAGGCAGCATCGCCAGCAGGCTGCTGACGTCCCGCACTCAGCGCTCGCGGCAAAGGTGCTCGCACCGACAAGCTCCCTAAAAGCGTAGGGCGCAAACATACAAGGGAAGAAATCAACGACAAGGGAAAGATAAACTTGGCGGCCTAGTCCACGCGGTCGCCATCAACCCTCTTGACTCCGCTCACCCTGTCCACGATGGGTGCGACAAGGGCCTTGAGCGCTTCAACGTCGGCAGTCGGCGGCAGGGACTTGAGGACGTTGGCGAAGTTGACGCCTGGATTGCGGAAGGCCACCTTCATCAACACCTTCTGGAGAGCCCCGGCGCAGATTTGGCGCGACTCGTCGGCCAGCTGCTTTGGGATCTCCTCCCGGAGCCGCTGGAGACCCGTCAACACGCCCTTGAAGAACAGGCTGAGCTTGGCGCTGGGTTGAAGGCGCTCGTCGGTGGAGTACCGAGGTCCACCATCCCCAGCTCCATCAGCTCATTGTGGATGGCGGCGGCAGTATCCACAAGACCTTCCGTCCAGTGCATCACGCTGTCTCGAGAGTATTCGGCGGTCACAAGATTCGCCAGCAGCTCCTCGTTGGCTTTGATCTTCTCAACAGGCTCGCTTCGCTCCTTGGCGTCGTCCCAGCGTCTCCGTCAAGGTGGTCAGTTTCAGCTCCAGATCTGCCTTGGAGTCCTTGGCGGCGCCGAGCTCTTTGATCTTCTCAACAAACGACCTGCAACTCACCAAGAGTGTAGGCGTCCTTCTCGCGCGCGCTTCAGCCCGTGACCTCCTCGCCGCTCTTACGGAGGATGGCCTCCAGCTGCGCCACCTCGTTTCCAATTCCTTCTTGGCGGCCTCGGCAGCAGCGGGCGGCGTCCTTTGCCTCTGGAGTGCCCGCCAATTGATTGCTCAGCAGCAAGGTCTTCCTCATAGCTGTCGAGGTTGATCTTCCGCTGCGCTAGCTCACCTTCTTCTTGAGAGAGCTTCTTGCGGCGAGCCTTTGCTGCTCCTCGACCTCGGCCTTCTCCAAGATAAAGGCCATGCACTCTTCGAGAGTTGCTCCAGCGCTTCGCTATGTCCCGAGAGTTTCCTTGTTGGCGCGCAAAGCTCTTCTGGCGCTTCTCCATGTCAGCTCCGCCCTCGCGACAAGTGCTTCCCGCGACTCGGCTTAGCTTTGTTAGGCGCGGTAGAGTGACAAGCTTCTTGGCAGCTGCTCCTCCTCGAACTTCGCCATCGCTGCTGCTTGGCGCGTTAACCAGCGACAGCCCAGCGGAGGCGAGCAGCTCCGTCGAAGGTCTCTCCTCGACCGGCGCCACAGAGCTCGGCGCCCATGGAAGCTTTATGAAGACACCGCCGCGGCCTTGAATAGGCGCCGGACTGGGGCTCTTCGAAGCCTGGTGCTGCATCGGTGGCGGAGGGATCGGTGGTCGGCGTAGCGCCTGGCGCTCCTGCGGCCTCAGGGCCGTCCGTGCGATCACCAGACCCCTCCCCAGCCTCTGCGCCAGCAGCCTTGGCGGCCTCCTCGCCGGCGGACCCATCGGCGCCGGTCTCCTCCTCCATGTTGGCGGCGTCGTCATTGTTGCCGCGAGCGTCCTCCTCGCCGGCAACCTCAGTCTCCATTGGCTCTCCGGCAGATGGATCTAATGATCAGATAAAGAAAAGAACAAGTCAAGCAAATGTTCGAAAAGAAGAACAGAAGAAAAGGAACCCAAGGGAAATTTTCAGTCAAGAAGATTACCTGCAATGGGATCTGTAGCCGCGGTCTCCACCACCGGAGGGTCGTCGGCGCTGCCCCTTGTCGGAGAAGCTCCCCTTGTCGGAGAGGCCTCCCTTGCCGGAGAGCGCTCCCTCGCCGGAGATTTCTCCCTCGGCGGCGTAGTTGAAGCAAGCAGAACTTCGGGAGTGACTTCCGGGGCCTCCTGGTGGGGCTGCTCTGCTCCTACACAAATCAACAAGCCAGAAATCAGTAAAGAAGGAGCACCCAAGCACACCTAACCGTAAGAAATAAACCAAAATACTTACTGCTGGGGCTGTCTTGGGGCTGCTCAAGAAGGGTTGTCGGGTCCGCAACGGGTCTCAGACGCACCTCCACAGTCAGCCATTGGGGAATCGTCTTCGACGACAACCACCGGAGTCTTGGCCCTCTTCGACGCCCTCTGAGCCAGCGTCCTGAAAAAGGAAAGAGCTCAGAATGAAGCAAGTCAGATACAAGATAAAGAAGTAAATTGAAGAATTACAAGTAGCGACGACAAGATCTTACTCTTCCTCTTCTTCCTCGGAGCTGAGAGCGGAGAAGTCAAATTCCGCTCCGGTGCGACGAGCTGGAGGAGTAGGCTCCCTCGGGCGATTGGCGGGTGCGGGGGCCGTGGCTCCAGAAGGCCCCGCTCCCGTTGCTGTGGAGACATGAGGTGCTCCCACGGCAACAGTGCTTGCCGCGGTGGAGCGCGTCGGGCGGCGAGGCGGTTGTTGGCCCGTCTGCCGCCCCGCCCCTTCTCCGGTCTTGTGGAGGCGTCTTCTTGGCGGGGCCGCGGGCTCCTCCCGCGGCAAGCTACTTGACGGCGGAGGGGAGGCGCCCCCGGCAGGCTCGTTCGGCTCAGCGTCGGGCTCGGCCTGCTCCTCCTCGCCGGCGAACTCCTCCCGATCGGCAAGGCTTGCCGCCTCGGCTGCCTCTGCCTCCTCGACAGTGAACCCAAACACGCCGGCGGCAGCAGCTTCTGCCGCCTCCTCCAACCTTGTGGCGATGCGCGCCATCTCTTGCTCGGTGGTGTCGCGGGTGAGCCACTTCTGCTCGTCGGCACGGATCGGCACTTCTTCCAAGTTGTCAAAGAACTGCTGCACAATGTCGTCGGCGGGCTCCTGCCAAGTTGGAACGATTCCATGGGAATCGCACAACGGTATCATCGCGCGGATGCGGTCAAGCGACGAGTTGTTGCACAGAGGCACGACTCCCCTCGGCAACATGAACCACTCGGGGTGATCTGCATCAGGCTTGAACAGCTCCCGCAGCATGGCATCCAGCTCCAAGACAGTGAAGTTCCAGTTGAGGCCCGGACGCAGCCTCATGATGTCCGCCGCGTTTTGGAATTCCCAAGAAGGCCTCCCCCTCTCCTGCAAGGGCGCAATGCGGCGGCGAAGAAAGTCCGCGCCAACAGCTCCTACGGTAAGCCCGACATGCCTGAGGCGCAAGATCCGGGTCACGGCAATCTTCAACTTGGCATCCTCCGGCGCCAAGTTGCTCCAATCGTTGCCGCGCATTATAGGAGTTTGGCGCAGGGCAGTGAAAGGCTGTGGCTCCTCCTCTATAATCCAACACCAATCGGCTCTCCACTCCTCCCACTTGCTGCGCAGCTCTCCGTCAAGATATGCTTCCTTCTTGCCGATCCTGGAGATCCATGCAATCCCTCCGGCAAGCGGCTCTCCTCTCTCTACGCGGGGCATGAAGTAATGGCGAAAAAGTGCTACATTTGGGTGGACCCGACAAAGTTCTCGCAGAGGTGTGCGAAAACTGCCATGGTGAGGACGGCGTTGGGGTGAAATCAAGGAGGCGGAGGCCATATGTGTTCATGACATCGCAAAGAATTTGGAAAAGGCGGGCAGAGCCACAATGGAAGAAAAGCGCCAAGAAAGGGTACCCAACGGAAACCTTCTCGGATGTGGCGGCGGAGATCACCCTCGTCTTGCTGGTGCGCCTGTCTCCGTCGACCGAAGAGGTAATACAGCTCTCGCATCTCCTTCGCGTCAAGTAGGGGATCAAAGAGGGCCCGCTCCTTCCGCAGCGCCGCGAGCCGCTGCGCCTCGGCCGACTTCACCCCTTTGCCCTTGTCGGCTTTCTGAGCCATGGCGGAGGTGGTGGAGGAATCCGACGGCGTTGGTGGCGCCGGTGGCAATGGGGGGGGGGGCGGAGCATCGCTTTCTTTGGACTCGAGGAGAAGGGGGGAGCGGCGGTGGTTTTTGATGTGACAGCAATGGCAAGTGGGCGTTCTGCCCCTGTTTCCCCTGCTTATAAGGAGGGAGAGGGGGCGGGCGTTCCGCTTTTCCCATTAAAGAAAGCCCCCACGATCTCTCCCACGACGCCACGTCCGGAACATGCTGTTCGTGGGGGACGTGGTGGGTCCGAGGCGAATAACTGCGCGATCTAGGCAGCGTGCCCGTCTGCTTTGGGCCTGGCCCATGAGCTCGGCGCCGTGTGTGGCCCAGCCCGGGCTCTGTCGGTGTACTAGAGTAGGGGTACCCTAGTATCCCGAACTTCGTGCACGGCGATCGCAGCACCCAGCGGCGGGGCTGGCCTGGTGACCGCCAAGGTCTCGGCGGCTCCTTTGGAGCCATTCAAGAACAAAGTACTCAAGGCCCGGCAAGAGGAGCTTGCGGGAAGGCCACTCAAGGCGTAGGAAACAAGGCCCCGACAAGAGGAGCTTGCGGGAAGGCTCGATGGCGACAAGCTTCCGAGTGCGACAAGGGTTTTGCCGCGCGAGCAACCTCTCTTCATCTCCGCTCCACTCATCCGCCAGCGATGTCGCCGTGGGGCTATTCCGAACGCGCGTGTCAAGGAGCTGTGCAGCCAGCGGGGAGCAGCGATAAGCGGCGCTGACAAGCCACCATCGTGGCAAACGGAGGCGCACTTGACGGTTCCTATTGCACTATTCAGGCGACAGGGACGGGCATTTATTACCCTTATCCCTTGCCGTCAGAGTTAGGTATAGATCACTGTACACTGTACAAAGCGGTGTACCAACCACTGTTTTTCCTATTTTGCCCTTGTCTACTTGCCACCTGTGGTGACCCCTTGAACCTATAAAAGGAGGCCCATGTGCAACGTAGAAGGGGTTCGGCTGGTTCGGTTCATTCGACTCATTCGAGACCACACTCACTCAGGCTAGGTTTTGTAGCTCCCATTGCTCCCTAGCAAGAACACAATACAATCAACCAAGCAGCAGTAGGAGTGTTATCTCTCCGGAGAGCTCCGAAGCTGGGTAAATCTGTTCGTCTGTATCGCCTCGATCCGCTCTTTGTGCTGTCTCCGCCCCCCTCCGAACCACAAGGGACTCGATCCCATAGGTGTTCGTGGGTCACGATCAGCTTCCCCGACAGAAGGCATTGTCTTGGGTCATAAAATTTCTAAAAAAGGTATTTAAGTGGACCAAGCTAAAGTTGATGCAATTGAGAAAATTCCATGTCCCAAGGACATCAAAGGTACTCGTAGTTTCCTAGGTCATGTTGGTTTCTATAGGAGGTTTATTAAAGACTTCTCTAAAATTTCTAGGCCTCTTACTAATCTTTTGCAAAAGGATTTTACTTTTGTCTTTCATGATGATTGTCTTGAAGCCTTTGAAACACTCAAGAAAGCTTAATGGGAAAGGAAGGGGTAAAGTGGTGAGGTTGCAGCAGCGACTAAGCATGTATGGTGGCTAACATACGCAAATGAGAGCGAGGAGAGAAACAAAGGAACGGTCGTCAACTAGTAATGATCAAGAAGTGATCCTGAACTCCTACCTCGTCGGGCATAACCCGAAACCGTGTTCTCCTCTCGATCAACCCGAAAAGAGACACTCACGGTTACACACACGGTTGGTGTATTTTAATTAAGATCAACCGGGTTTTCTACAACGGACATTAACAAATTCCCATCTGCCACATAACCGCGGGCACGGCTTTCGAAAGTTCAAACCCTGCAGGGGTGTCCCAACTTAGCCCGTGATAAGCTCTCGCGATCAACGAAGGAATAGACCTTCTCCCCGGGAAGCCCGATCAGTCTCGGAATCCCGGCTACAAGACATTTCGACAGCAATAAAACAAGTCCAGCAAGACCTCCCGGCGTGCCGACACCCTGATAGTAGCCGCGCGTATCTCGTCTCAGGCCACGACCGGATGAACACTACGTACGGCAACCGACGATACCCCAAGTTGCCTCGGGGCGGCACCGCAAGTGGCTCTAGTTTGGACCAACACTTAGACAAGCATTGGCCCGGGGGGGTAAATAAAGATGACCCTCGGGATGCGCGACTCCCAAGGGAAAAGGCTAGGTGAGGCAAATGTAAAACCAATGTTGGACCTTGCTGGAAAAGTCTTATTCAAAGCAAACTGTCAAGGGGGTCCCATAAATCACCCGACCGCGTTAGGGACGCAAAATCCGGGAACATAATACCGATATGACGGAAACTAGGGCGGCAAGAGTGGAACAAAACACCAGGCATAAGGCCGAGCCTTCCACCCTTTACCAAGTATATAGATGCATTAATTAAATAAAATATATTGTGATATCCCAACAAGTAAACATGTTCCAACAAGGAACAACATCTTCATGTTCCAACAAGGAATAAACTTCATCTTCACCTGCAACTAACAACGCTATAAGAGGGGCTGAGCAAAGCGGTAACATAGCCAAACAACGGTTTGCTAGGAAGGGTGAAAAAGGTTAGAGGTTCATGGCAATTTGGGAGGCTTGAGGAACAGGTAATAGGTAGCGCAGCATAGCGATAGAACGAAGCAACTAGCATAGCAATGATAGTAGTGAGATCCAGGGTAGCGGTCATCTTGCCTGAAGTCCCGCAAGGAAGAAGAACGAGTCCATGAAGAAGATGAACGGATGAAGCCGAACCAAGCGTAGACGAACGAATCCTCACGATCGCAACGAAAGGGGAACTAACAAGAAGAAGCACACAACATAGTAAACACACCATACATGAACAAGACATGATGCACAACCAAGCATGATGCATGACAAAGCTACACATGGCAAGAGCTGATGCAAACAAGAGCAACACATCAAAGCAAGTTTAAATGAGGCCGGAAACAACATATAACAATTCCGGTAAGTCCTCATATGCAAATTTCGAAATTGGTCCAGATCTGAATAACTTTATGTTCAAGTTGTTAAACAGCAATTTAATATGCACCACGATGATCTACACGAAATTCTAGTCAAGTTACATATACAGTTCATTAGATTCGGAGCTACGGCCTAGAAGATATGAGCAAAACAAGATAAACATGGCATTGATGCAAAATGCATATAAACATCAAGCAAACACCTCAAAACAAGGATTCAACATGATAATATGAAACTAAATGCAAAATCAAGCAAGTTTCATATAGAGCACACTCAAAACGGAGCAACGGATCAACACATACACCCTATACAAGATATGACAACAATCTGTCCAAAACAGCAACTAGGCATATTGCAAGCACCAAAACAACATGCTACAGGGCCTCAACACAATAACAAAAGGCATGGGCATGATGTACAAGTAAAGCATTACAAAACATGAGAACTGAGCTACCTCCAGAAATGACTAGAACATGCTCAAAATGACATGGCAAGATTGCAAGTAATAACAGTTTCAGGCATTGGCAGAAATAACATCAGGTTGCAATGTTTAGAGCTATGAAACAACATGTTACAGGAACTTATAATGTCAAACAAAGGCATGGCATGAATCTACTAATTGCATAGATCAAAAGTCCTTTAGTGACCATAAGCCAAAAAGGATCAGAAAATATAGTAACACCCATGTCAATATTGAAAGTTACGTTAACAGATTCAGCAACATGGCATGTCAAAAACTGATAACAAGTAGGCATGTTTACAAGCTCAATGCACTCACTACAGAGCCTTAAATGATAAACTAAGCATACATACATCAAGAATACATGGCATAGAAGACATACATGGCAAAAGCAATAACATAGCATACATGGAACAACCACAACAACCTTGGCAAAATTGAATAACATGTAAACAATCTGCCAGGAAACATTTGATAGCAAAAGTAGAGCTCGATTGACTCAAGCTATGACACTCCATAATTGCAAACAAGGGCATGGATGGATAGAGCAAGACATTTTTAACAAAACATCCTTACTGAAGTAACTCAAAATATGCATAGATCTCTTGGTAGCATCAAGTTAACATGGCATCAAAATAACAGCAAAACAGGGCTGAAATCAGCAACATCAAGACACCTAGTTGGCATGCTTGTGCTAGTCACCACATAGATCACAAAAATACATAGCAAGCACCACTGTAAAGAATACATGGCATATAACAAAACTCATGTAGGACTCAAGTTCATAGGATGCACACATCAATCATGGCAAAAATGACAAAAGTGCAAGTTCTGATAAAAATCAGAAACTAACATCACATAGCACTCTTACAACAGCATTTCGGGCATGAATATGAGCTCAAATGAAAATGATGCAATGAGATGAAATGATCTACTCTTCGAGACGAACATTTTGACATATTACACGCCCAAAACGGAGCTACATGCACAGAGCTACGATGCGATGAAAATGGCACAAAATTACTGCAGATTTCGGGACTTAGTGGATTTTACCCTCCGAAAAGTCAACGGGACGGGAATGTGCGGGATGGCGAGATCCGGGACGGAGGCAGGCGTTTGGATGGCCGAGGTGGTGGATCTGATCCACCTTCGCGGATCCGGCCGGAGAGGAACTCCGCGAAGCTTCCGCGACTCCGCGGCGAGGGCGGCGCCGGCGACGAGGGACGCGAGGCGAGGCGCGGGCGGCTCGGCGGCGGCGTGCTCGGCGGCGGACGAGGGCGCTGAGGAGGAGGAGGCGGCGGAAGCTTCGCCACGCGCTGTGCGGCGGAGATGGCGCGGAGGCGGCGGTGGCGCGAACGCGGGCGCGACCGGGAGAAAGGCGGCGGGTCCGCGCCAGCCACGAGGTCGCGAGGCGGGCGGCGAGCAGCAGGGGCGGGCGGCGCTGGCGGCGCCCGAGCGGCGGCGGAGATGGGCTCTGAGGGGCCGGCTGCGGCAGGCGGGCCTTGGCGCTGGGACGGCGCGCGAGGGACACGTGGCGCGCCCTGGATGGTTGCGGGCGGCGGCGGGATCTGTCCGGCGGCGCGCGGACATGTCCGGCGCGCTGAGGACGAAAGGGACTAGGGTTAGGGTGGATTCATCCGCGAATTTTCGGGGAGGATCTAGTTTTATAGGTAGAGGGAGCTAGGAGAGTCCAAATGAGGTGCGGTTTTCGCCCACGCGATCGTGATCGAACGACCGAGAGCATGGAGGGGAGTTTGGTGGGTTTGGGCCACTTAGAAAGGGGAGTTGGGCTGCAATACGAAAGAGGCTTTCACGGTTACCCGGTTAACCGTTGGAGTACCAAACGACCTCCAAATGATCCGAAACTTGACAGGCGGTCTACCGGTGCTATACCAAGGCCGCTTGACAAACCTCGGTCCATTCCGAGACCATTTAACACCCGCACATGAAAAGAGGTAAAAGGGAGCGCCGGGAGACATAGGAGCGCCGGATTGCAAAACGGACAACGGGAAAAATGCTCGGATGCATGAGACGAACACGTATGCAAAATGATATGCACATGATGGCATGATAAAAATGCAGATGATGACATGGCAAAGTACAACACGCAAGCAAATGACATGGCAACGATAGCGAATAACTGACGGACACCTGGCGCATCGAATCCGGGGCGTTACATAGTGATTATGCTGTTGGTGCTGTTCTAGGACAAAGAGTTGCCAAGAAATTGAATGTTATTCATTATGCTAGTAAAACTCTAGACAGTGCTAAAAGAAATTATGCTACTACTGAAAAAGAATTCTTAGCAGTGGTGTTTGCTTGTGATAAGTTTAGACCTTATATTGTTGATTCCAA
The DNA here is from genome assembly GCA_021605205.1 of Aegilops longissima. Taxonomy (NCBI): domain Eukaryota; kingdom Viridiplantae; phylum Streptophyta; class Magnoliopsida; order Poales; family Poaceae; genus Aegilops; species Aegilops longissima. Next base: position 419,666,624 of record CM038679.1, read on the forward strand.
AGTAACGGTTCACACAGACCATGCTGCTATTAAATATCTTATGGAAAAGAAAGATGCTAAACCTTGACTTATTCGTTGGGTCCTCTTGTTACAAGAATTTGTTTTGCATATTATTGATAGTAAAGGAGCTGAGAACCCCGTGGCTGATAACTTGTCTAGGCTTGAAAATGTGCTTGATGACCCACTTCCTATAGATGATAGTTTTCCTGATGAGCAGTTAGCTGCAATAAATGTTGCCAATAGCACTCCTTGGTATGCTAACTATGCTAATTACATTGTTGCTAAATATTTGCCACCTAGCTTTACTTACCAGCAAAAGAAAAAGTTCTTCTATGATTTAAGACATTACTTTTGGGATGACCCACATCTATATAAAGGAGTAGATGGTATTATTAGATGTTGTGTACCTGAGCATGAACAGGGACAAATCTTATGGAAATGTCATTCCGAAGCTTATGGAGGGCATCATGCTGGAGATAGAACTGCTCACAAGGTATTGCAGTCTAGATTTTATTGGCCTACTCTCTTCAAGGATGCTCGTAGGTATGTCTCATCTTGTGATGAATGCCAAAGAATAGGTAACATTGGTAAGCATCAAGAAATGCCTATGAACTAGTCTCTTGCTGTTGAACCATTTGATATTTGTGGATTTGATTACATGGGACCTTTTCCTTCCTCTAATGGGTATACACATATTTTGGTTGTTGTTGATTATGTCACTAAATGGGTAGAAGCTATTCCAACTAGTAGTGTTGATCACAATACCTCTATTAAAATGCTTAAGGAAGTTATTTTCCCAAGATTTGGAGTTCCTAGATATTTAATGATTGATGGTGGTTAACACTTTATTCATGGTGCTTTCCGTAAGATGCTTGCTAAGTATGATGTTAACCATAGAATCGCATCACCCTATCATCCTCAGTCTAGTGGTCAAGTTGAGCTTAGCAATAGAGAGATAAAATTAATTTTGCGAAAGACGGTTAATAGGTCCAGGAAGAATTGGTCTAAGAAATTAGATGATGCACTTTGGGCTTATAGAACAACATATAAAAATCCTATGGGTATGTCTCCTTATAAAATGGTTTATGGAAAAGCTTGTCATTTACCTCTTGAGTTAGAACATAAAGCATATTGGGCAGTTAAAGAACTCAACTATGACTTCAAACTTGCTGGTGAAAAGAGGTTATTTGATATAAGCTCATTAGATGAATGGAGAACCCAAGCTTATGAAAATGCAAAGTTATTCAAAGAAAAAGTTAAAAGATGGCATGACAAAAGAATTCAAAAACGTGAGTTTAAAGTCGGAGAATATGTTCTTTTGTACAACTCTCATTTTAGATTCTTTGCAGGCAAACTTCTCTTGGAATGGGAAGGCCCATATGTCATCGAGGAGGTTTACCGGTCCGGTGCCATCAAAATAAATAATTCTGAAGGTACTAATCCGAAGGTTGTCAATGGACAACGAATAAAGCACTATATGTCAGGTATGCCTATTAATGTTGAAAGCAATATTATACAAACTTTGACACCAGAAGAGTACATAAAAGAGTCGTTCCGGAACACTCCAGAACCGTCAAAATAAGAGGTACGTGATACGGTAAGCAAACGGACTCCGAGAAATCTGCAAAAAATATTTTTTGTCAGTTTTGGAATAATTTAGAATTTTGGGAATAAAGAAACTTCCAGGAAGCGTCCCCTGGTGGGCACAATACACCAGGGCGCACCAGGCTTGCCTGGCGCGTCGAGGTGGGTTGTGCCCACCTGGGACACCTCCCGTACTCTGTTTTTCTTCCATATGCTTGTCCTACAAAATAAAAATTCTCTATATACTTCCTGAAACTGTTAACCACCGTATCACGGAGAAAATCCTCTGTTCTCTTTTCTTGCTATTTACGGTCAGATTTATTAAGCTAAGCATCATGCCTTCCTGCTCCTCCAACAATATGGAAGAAGATGCTTGGCTGATGAAGATCGAGACGAAGCTGAAGGAAGCAAAGGGCAAATTACCTTCTTCATCACCCACATCACCTTCTTCACCACCAAATGAGAACTGAGTATCGGGTATGGGCACTCCCCTTGGCTTCCGCCAAGCTTGGGGGAGGTGCCCCAGTATTGTATCATCCCACTATCGTTTTACTTTTACTTATTTTTAGTTCAATCTTTTGCTTAGATGAATAAAGTTTAGTTCGATCTTTTCTTTCTCTAGAAGTTTGCTTAGTGATCTATTATTATAATCATGTGCAAGTTATATAATGAAGCTAGTTTGAGTTTTTACTTTCTTTACTATCATGTTGCAAATAAAGAAAAGAAATAAGAAAGAAAGAAAAAGAAACAAGAAAGAAAGAAATAAAGAAAGGATAGAGATAATGAAAACATTATATACTAATCCTATTGTAGGTGATAGCACTACATAAGGAAAAGTATAAGTAAGAAAATTTTATTAGAGATTGACAAACATAGCATTGATGCAACTCATGAAAGAATTAATAAGGGAAGGGAAGATTCACATATAAATATAATATCCTAGAAATCTTTTGTGATTGCGAGCCCTCATCAAAATATTATATGCCAAAATTGTTGATTGGACAAGGAAGACAACGTAATGATTTATGTATGTTTATATTCACATAGAAGTCATATTTTCATAGATCCTTTAACATGTGATGCTTGCCTCTATCTTTGCTAGCCAAAAAATCCGCACTAAGTAGAGATACTACTTGTGCATCCAAAAACCCTTAAACCCAAACCTTTTTCAAGTGTCCACCATACCTACCTAGGGATTGAACAAGATCCCTCAAGTAAGTTTTCATCGGTGCAAAAAGGCAATAAAAATTGCTTCTAAATATGTAAGATCATTTAGTGTAAGAGAAAATTGAGCGTTGTACGAACTTGGATGACAAAGAATAAAAGCGACAGACTGCATAATAAAGGTTGTCATCTTAAGGGGCAATACAACGTGATGTTCCCTTGCACTAAGGATTGAGCATGCAAACAAATAAGCGCATGGCAACCTCTGCTTCCCTCTGCGAAGGGCCTATCTTTTACTTATATGTGTTTACTTTTGTGCAAAGAGTCAAAGTTTTCCTTCTATTCCTTTTTATTTATTCTTTTGGCAAGCATCATGTGGTGAGGAAAGATCTAAGCACATATGTCCAGTTGAATATAGATAGCATGAGTTGTTATTATTGACATCACCCATGAGATGAGTAAGTTGGGAGGCGAAACTATAAGCCCCTATCTTTTTATGTGTCCGGTTGAAACGTTTTGCTCATGAGTACAAGATGATGTTAGCAATCATAAAAGACTATATGATGGTTGAGTATGTGGACTTACTTAAGAGCTCTGATACGTGACCCTTCCTAAAAAGATGATGAATTGTAGTTGCAAAGTTGACTGAGAACATAGTTTGTTGGTTTCTAATAGAGTTTTTTTCTTTATACTTCGATTGTGTGATGAACTATTACTTATTCATGGGAAGTATATGATGCAAGTTCTATGATAAAAGTCCTATGTTCAAATTTGTTGTTGTTATAATAATCAACATGATGCTTCTATGTCCGTATTTTGTTTTTATCGACACCTCTCTCTCAAAGCATGTGGACATGTTTCTTGATTTCGGTATTCGCTCGAGGACAAGCGAGTTCTAAGCTTGGGGGAGTTGATACGTCCATTTTGCATCATGTTTTCTTGCTGTTATTTATAAAGTTTTTATCCATAATAATGCTTTTTGGAGTAATTATAATGCCTTTTCTCTCATAATTTGCAAGGTACACACCAAGAGGGAGAATTCCGGCAACTGGAAATCTGGACCTGAAAAAGCTACATTAGGCCACCTATTCTACACAACTCCAAATGGGCTGAAACTTCATGGAGATTTTTTATGGAATATATAAGAAATATTGGAGCCAAAAAGTACCAGAGGGGGGCCACCAGGTGGGCACAACCCACCTGGGCGCGCCAGGCCCCCCCTGGCGCGCCCTGGTGTATTGTGCCCTCCTCGACCCACCTCCAGTGCCCATCTTCTAGTATATAAGTGGTTTTGACCTAGAAAAAAATCACAATAATACTTTTAGGATGGAGCGTCGCCGCCTCGAGGCGGAACTTGGGCAGGAACACTTTTGCCCTCCGGCGGAGCGATTCTGCCGGGGGAACTTCCCTCCCGGAGGAGAAAATGATCGTCATCATCATCACCAACAACTCTCCCATCTTGGGGAGGGCAATCTCCATCAACATCTTCACCAGCACCATCTCATCTCAAACCCTGGTTCATCTCTTGTATTCAATCTTGTTACCGGAACTATAGATTGTTGCTAGGGGGTGACTGATAGTGTTGATTACATCTTGTAGTTGATTACTATATGGTTTATTTGGTGGAAGATTATATGTTCAGATCCATTATGCATATTAATACCCCTATGATCTTGAGCATGTTTGTTGTTTGTGAGTAGTTGCTTTTGTTCTTGAGGTCACGAGAGAAATCATGTTGCAAGTAATCATGTGAACTTGATATGTGTTCGATATTTTGATAGTATGTATGTTGTGATTCCCTTAGTGGTGTCATGTGAACGTCGACTACATGACACTTCACCATTTTTGGCCCTAAGGGAATGCATTGTGGAGTAGCAATTAGATGATGGGTTGCGAGAGTCATAGAAGCTTAAACCATAGTTTATGCGCTAGGGACCGATTGGATCCAAAAGTTTAATGCTATGGTTAGAATTTATTCTTAATACTTTTCTCATAGTTGTGGATGCTTGCGGGAGGGTTAATCATAAGTAGGAGGTTTTTTCAAGTAAGAACAACACCTAAGCACCGGTCCACCCACATATCAAATTATCAAAGTAGCGAACACAAATCAAACCAACATGATGAAAGTGACTAGATGAAATTCCTGTGTACCCTCAAGAACACTTTGCTTATCATAATAGACCATTTTGGGCTGTCCTTTGCCTCAAAAGGATCGGGTTACCTTGCTGCATACTTGTTACTATTAATCGTTACTTGCTCGTTACAAATTACCTTGCTATCAAACTACTCGCTACTTACAATTTCAGCACTTGCAAACATTACCTTACTGAAAACTACTTGTCATTTCCTTCTGCTCCTCGTTGGGTTCGACACTCTTACTTATCGAAAAGAGCTACAATTGACCCCCTATACTTGTGGGTCATCACGCGCCCCTACCTTGTGGGTCCCACGTGGGTCCCCTCCACTTATTCCAGCACCCATCCACTTTGTCTTCCTCTAGAAAAAATCATCCCGTAGCTCAAACCTGTGTTCTTGCTCATCTTGCTGCCATTTTCAATCTCCTTGTGCAAAGCTCCATTTGCAAAACTGTTTTGTGGGATTGTTCTTCAGTATGTGACTCCTCTATTGGTCCAATTAGTTTTTGTTCTAGTGCTTTATTTATTGCAAATTTTTGCTGCTGTGGTGACCTTGTTCTTGAGCTTGCATGTCAAATTTATATGGTCCAAAGTAGTTTTGATGCATGATATAGCCTCTAGGCACTTGTAGGAGTAGTTGCTGTCAATTTTGTTGAGTTTAGTTCACTTTTATTTTGAGTCACTAAAAATTTCAGAAATTTTTCAGGGGAATAAAAATGTCTAGGAAAATGTACCAAGGTGGTTCTTCGAGGAAGCAAGCACCGAGGCTCGTGATACATGAGCCGGACCTTGAACCACCAAGGGAGGCTCAAGTGCGGCCTTGTGAATGGCCGTGAGATGAATTCATGGTTCATGCAGGTTTCAAGGATGAGTTTGATGCATACGTACAAAATGATGACCTTGAGGACTTCATGTCAGAAAAGTGCTGACAATACTATTATCTCACCGATTCCTTTGTGCGGGTTTGAATTTTCATCTAAGCGTAACACCCATACTGTTTTATTTGATCTTTATGATGAATCATATACCATGGACCTTGAGGATTTTAATATTGCTTGCAAAATCCCACAGTGGGGCCTTCTTAGTGAGCCTCACAAATCTGAATACAATGATTTCCTTGCTAGCATTACTGTGGGATAAACTAGAAATATCACACAAGCTACCATAGGGAGCATTCACTTTCCTGCCATACATTATTTCGCTCTCTTTATAGGTAGATGCATTAATGGTAAGCATGAGCATTACCACCTTTGCGTTCCAGATCTTAGTGTCCTCAAGTGTGCGGTGTTTGGTGATAAGTGCTATAACTTGGGGGCCATTATTGCGAGGAGGTTATATCTTAATGCTAAAGATGGAGATTTATTTGGTGGGATTTATGCAACTCGTTTAGCTAATTTCTTGGTGCACCCATAAGAGGGAATGACATTGAGTTGCCACCTGCTTTTCTAGGTTATAATGCTATGGTACGCTACCAGTTTCTTGAGAGGAGCGAACAGTCCCTCCAGTACCGACTAATCTTTGACAAACGGCGTGCTGTCCATATTACCCTTCCTGCTCCTGCCTTCTTTAACTTTCAAGTATATGGGAGATATTTTATAACTAGAGAGGAGGTGAACGAGTATGAGAGAGAAGCGGAGGCCGCTCCCTCCAAGAAGGAGCTCGCCAAGCGGTAGCTGCCGCAGCACAGTACAACCCCAACTATGACTTCAGATACAATCCAGGCCAGTCATGGCCCTAGACCAACTTAGGCCAAAAGCCTAAGCTTGGGGGAGTACGTATTTCTCACCGACATTACATTCACGTTCACACACTCATTCTAGTTGTCGGTATTCATACTTTTTCATTGTATTATCCATGTTAGTTTATTTCTTTTTCCCGCTTTCTTCTTGTGTGTTTGAAAAACTTTGAGAAAAACCAAAAAATTAGTTGTAGCTTTTGTTTAGCTTACTTTCCATGTTTGTTTAGTAGTAGTATTAAAGAAAATCCAACAAAATCGTGTTCTTCTTTTGCTTGTTTGGAGCTTTCCCGTGTAAATAGTTTTTTCTCATTCTTGTTTTACTTTCTTCGAGAAAACAAAAACTCCAAAAACTTTTCAGTCTGTTTCTTTGAAATTCTTTTCTTTTCTTTGGGGGTCGAGAGGAGAAGACCACGATGAACGTGTTGAGTGGCTCTCATATGCATTATTGTTGATCTAACAAAGAGCCCATATTACCTTGTCTTCTCCTTTGAATAAATGTTTGCAGATTCCAGCTTAGTCCAATGCACGTGCACTATTATTATTATCCACACCATTTGGTTGTGCAAGTGAAAGGCAATAATGACGATATTCAATGAAATGATTGAGATGAGGAAAAGCTGGTATGAACTCAACCTATCTTGCTTATGTAAATATGATTAGTTCATCGTTCCTGATTCAGCCCATTATGAACGAAACATGTTTGCAATGACAATTAGAGATTATAGTTATTCATGCCATGCTTAATTAGCTAGGAGTTTATAATGGTTTACCTTGCATACCAACATGCTTTTAAAATGGTTGTGATGTAGTATGATAGGATGGTATCCTCCTTTGAATAATTCGAGTGGCTTGACTTGGCACATGTTCACGCATGTAGTTGAAACAAAATCAACATAGCCTCTACGATATTTATGTTCATGGTGATTTATATCCTACTCATGCTTGCACTCAATGTTGGTTAATCTCAATGCATGTTTATGACTGTTTTCCCTCTCTAGTTGGTCGCTCCCCAGTCTCTTTCTAGCCTTCACTTGTACTAAGCGGGAATACTGGTTGTGCATCCACTTCCATAAACCCAAAGTTGTTCCATATGAGTCCACCATCTATATCTATACCTACTATTAAAGGGAGGTGATATTCTTGGTTTGATTCCGCTTTGTTTCGTCCCGTTTTGATGTACGCTTTGGATTTGGTCCGGTTTAACAAACATATGACGTATGTGCAAGAAAAAACGTGAAACAAAGCGCTGAGAACATACGTGCAAAGGAAATCAGGACGCCGGGCCCACGTGTACAGGAAACGGAAAACTAAGCGCCAATGACGTACGTGAAAGGAAACCGTGATGGCCGGCCCATATGTCTATTTTAGTTGCCAGCCTGTGTATTGCTGATATGAAGTAATTATAAATATGAATCCGGAGGATTAAGTGCTGTTTTCCATGCATCTAAAAGAAGGAAGTTGCACCGTCAATTGGGGTAGGTATTAAATCCCAGGATTGTGGGGGTAATTATGAGGCTTGACATCAGGTAAAATAAAGAAAGTAGTACCATTTATGGATAGGCGCACAAGTGTAACATCTGAAGAATAAAAGGAGGACGTTGCACAATGATTAGGAATTGCATTAAACAAAAAGAAGGAATTTACAGGAAGGAGTTCCCGTAATCAAAGGAGAGGACGCACAATGATTTAATGATTGGTAGAACGTTGCAATTGGCATTAATATTTCTTACTAAATTTATGTCAATATTATTTTCCATTGAAATAAACAATGTAATTTTTATTACTAACTACAATTTATTACTTTTAATGTTCTTTGTATTGTCACTATGTTATGAATAAAATAAAAATTTCCATAACAAAATGTTTTCAATAAGATCAAATTACTTCGAATCGTACCTCATGGTTTAAGCTCTCTGTCGTGATCCTCAAATGATGCATCTTTTTTACATAAGTGTGTAATGCCCCGGATTCGATGCGCCAGGTGTCTTCCAGTTATTCGCCGTCTTTGCCATGTCATGTGCTTGCGTGTTGCACTTTGCCATGTCATCATCTGCATTTCATATCATGTCATCTTGTGCATTTCATTTTGCATACGTGTTCGTCTCATGCATCCGAGCTTTTTCCCCGTTGTCCGTTTTCCAATCCGGCACTCCTATGTCTCCCAGCGCCCCCTTTTACCTCTTTTCGTGTGCGGGTGTTAAACGGTCTCGGAATGGACCGAGGTTTGTCAAGCGGCCTTGGTATAGCACCGGTAGACCGCCTGTCAAGTTTCGTCGCATTCGGAGCTCGTTTGATAGCCCAATCGTTAAATATATAGCGGCATCGTTGCCGGTATTCTCGTCGGACGTTTCGGTCTCCGGAACTGCCACCGGGTCGCTCTGTTTCTCTCTCTTCTCAGCTCGAGGCATTCTGCACAACCCACCTTCAGCCACCTAGTTCCCCCCTCATCGGGAGCGCGACAATCATGGTCCGAGGGTCCGAAACCCTCCTAAACCCCCAAAAACCCTAGCTATGTGCTATAAATGGACACCCCTTGTCCATTTTGGGCAGCCTAACCCCCCTCTACCTATCTCTAGCCTTCCCCTCCTCAGATTCCGCGCCACCAACCACCTCCTCCTCGTTTTCAACGCCGGCCGACCCTGCCCCGCCACTTGGCGCCGCCCCAACGGCCAGCCGCCGCCTGCCCCCGCAGCCGCCTCCTCCTCCAACCCACGCGCGCCACGCGCCCGCCCCTCACTCCCGCCGCCAGCCTCCCGGCCAGATCGGGCCCGCCTGGGCCGCCTCCCAGGCCCCGGCCCGCTTCTGCGTCGGCGCCCGCGCCTCCGCTCCCGATCGGATCGAGGAGGGCCCCTCGACCAGTCTTCGTCGCCGCCGCCAGGCTTCCACCGCCGCGGCGTGCCTCCGCCACTCCCGCCGGAGCAGCAAGCGGTGCCCGCCGCCTCTCCTTCCTTCTCCTTCCTTCTCCCTCTCCCTCATGGCGTTTCTCTCTCTCTCTCTCCTCTGCAGGTCGCCGTCGCCTTGGTCCCCGGCGCCGCCCGGCACTGCCGCCGCCGGGAATGGGTCCTGCCGCCCCAGATCCGTCCGGATCTGGCCGTTCCCCACCCCGCCTTCGCCGCACGCCACCATTGCCAGCCGCCGTCGCCGGCCATGGCCTCGCCTCTTCCCCGCGCGTGCGGGAGGACGAGAAGCGTGCCTTCGCCACCAGTCACATGGGCCCCGCAGCCCAGCCGCAGGCCCAGTCCGCCAGCTCCCCGCGGCCCAGCCCATCGCCCCGGCCCGCCTCGTCTGTTTTTTTTCGCGAGGTGAAAAATTGCTAAGTCCCAAGATTTTCCATATTTTGTGCCCATATTCATCATGCCATAACTCTGCATCCGTAGCTCCGTTTTGCGCGTGTAATATGTCAAAATGTTCGTCTCGATGAGTAGATCATTTCATCTCATTGCATCATTTTCATTTGAGCTCATCTTGATGCCCGAAATTCTGTTAGAAGATTGCTATGTGATGTTAGTTTCATTTCTTAATGAACTTGCACTTTGTCATTTTGCCATGATTGATGTGTGCACCCTATGAACTTGAGTCCTACATGTGTTTTGTAATATGCCATGCCATCTTTCCAGGGGTGTATGCCATGTATTTTTGTGATCTATGTGGTGACTAGCACAAGCATGCAAACTAGGCTTCCTGATGTTGCTGATTTCAGCCCTGTTTTGCTGATATATTTATGCCATGTTAACTTGATGCTACCGATAGATCCATGCATATTTTGAGATACTTCAGTAAGGATGTTTTGTTAAACATGTCTTGCTCTATCCATCCATGCCCTTGTTTGAAATTATGGAGTGCCTTAGCTTGAGTCAATCGAGCTCTACTTTTGCTATAAAATGTTTCCTGGCAGGTTGTTTACATGTTATTCAATTTTGCCAAGGTTGTTGTAGTTGATCCTTGCACCCTATGATGTTGTTCTTGCCATGTATAGCTTCTATGACATGTCTTCTTACTGTTGGTTGCCTTTCCATGCCATGTATTGCTCTGTGGTGAGTGGTTCAAGCTCACCAACATGCCTACTTGTCGTTGTTCCTGCCATGTTCAAATCTGTAATATGACTTGCCATGTTTACATGGGTGCCATCATATTTTCTGATCCTTTTTTGCTCATGGTCAGTAAAGGACTTTTGTTCTATGAATTTGGTAGTATCATGCCATGCCTTTGTTTGCCATGATAAGTTCCTGTAACATGTTGTTTCATAGCTCTAAACATGTTAACCTGATGTTATTTCTGCTAAAGTCTGAAACTGTTATTATTTGCAATCTTGCCATGTGTTTTTGAGCATGTTCTAGTGACTTCTGGAGATAGCTCAGTGTTCATGTTTTGTAATGCTTTACCTGTATATTATTCCCATGCCTTTTGTTTTCATATTGTGGTGCCGTAGAATGTTGTTTTGATGCTTGCAATATGCCTAGTTGCTGTTTTGGACAGATTGTTGCTATAACTTGTTTCATGTGTATGTGTTGAACCGTTGCTCCGTTTTGAGTGTGCTCTATATGAAACTTGCTTGTTTTTGCATGTAGTTTCATATTAACATGTTGCATCCTTGTTTTGAGGTGTTTGATTGATGTTTGTATGCATTTTGCATCAATGCCATGTTTAACTTGTTTTGCTCATATCTTCTAGGCCGTAGCTCCGAATCTAATGAACTTTATATGTAACTTGACTAGAATTTCGTGTAGATCATCGTGGTGCATCTTAACTTGCTGTTTAACAACTTGAACATAAGGTTTATTCAGATCTGGACCAATTTCGAAATTTGCATATGAGGACTTATCGGAATTGTTATATGTTGTTTCCGGCCTCATTTAAACTTGCTTTGATGTGTTGCTATTGTTTGCATCATCTCTTGCCATGAGTAGCTTCATGTAGCTTTGTCATGCATCATGTTTGTTGTGCATCTTGTCTTGTTCACGCGTGGTGTGTTTACTATGTTGTGTGCTTCTTCTTGTTAGTTCCCGTTTCGTTGCGATCGTGAGGATTCGTTCGTCTACGCTTGGTTCGGCTTCATCCGTTCGGCTTCTTCATGGACTCGTTCTTCTTCCTTGCGGGATTTCAGGCAAGATGACCGCTACCCTGGATCTCACTACTATCATTGCTATGCTAGTTGCTTCGTTCTATCGCTATGCTGCGCTACCTATTACTGTTTATCAAGCCATCCCAATTGCCATGTCGCCTCTAACCTTTTGCACCCTTCCTAGCAAACCGTTGTTTGGCCATGTTACCGCTTTGCTCAGCCCTCTTATAGCGTTGTTAGTTGCAGGTGAAGATGAAGTTTGTTCCTTGTTGGAACATGGAGATGTTGTTCCTTGTTGGAACATGTTTACTTGTTGGGATATCACAATATATCTTATTTAATTAATGCATCTATATATTTGGTAAAGGGTGGAAGGCTCGGCCTTATGCCTGGTGTTTTGTTCCACTCTTGCCGCCCTAGTTTCCGTCATATCGGTATTATGTTCCCGGATTTTGCGTCCCTAACGCGGTCGGGTGATTTATGGGACCCCTTGACAGTTCGCTTTGAATAAGACTCCTCCAGAAGGCCCAACATTGGTTTTACCATTTGCCTCACCTAGCCCTTTTTCCCTTGGGTTTCGGAGCCTAAGGGTCATCTTTATTTTAGCCCCGGGCGGTGCTTCTCTAAGTCTGGCTGAACCGAAACTGCTGGGGCCACCTTGAGGCAACCCGAGGATTGGTTTTACTCGTAGCTAGTCTCATCGATGTTGCCACGAGAACGAGGTACGTCGACTCCTATCGGGATTTGTCGGCACATCGGGCGGCTTTGCTGGTCTTGTTTTATTGCTGTCGAAATGTCTTGTAGCCGGATTCCGAGACTGATCGGGTCTTCCGGGAGAAGGAATATCCTTCGTTGATCGCGAGAGCTTATCATGGGCTAAGTTGGGACACCCTGCAGGGTATAAACTTTTGAGAGCCGTGCCATGGTTATGTGGCAGATGGGAATTTGTTAATATCCGGTTGTAGTAAACTTGAAGCAAACTCCTCTAAAATACACCAACCGTATGCGTAACCGTGAGTGTCTCTTTTCGGGTTGATCGAGAGGAGAACACGGTTTCTGGGTGATGTCGGCGTAAGTAGGAGTTCAGGATCACTTCTTGATCATTACTAGTTGACGACCGTTCCTTTATTTCTCTTCTCGCTCTCATTTGCGTATGTTAGCCACCATATCATGCTTAGTCGCTGCTGCAACCTCACCACTTCACCCCTTCCTTTCCCTTTAAGCTTTGCTAGTCTTGATACCCATGGTAATGGGATTGCTGAGTCCTTGTGGCTCACAGATTACTACACCACCAGTTGCAGGTACAGGTTTGCGATGATCATGACGCGAGAGCGATGTTTGATTGTGTTGGAGTTCTTCTTCGCTTCTTCTTCGATCGGGGATAGGTTCGGTCGGCAGCTGGGCTAGCTAGCAGGTGGATGTCGTTTGAGTTTCTGTTTATGTTTCATCCGTAGTCGAATGTTGATCTTGTATATGATGTTGATGTATTCTTGTGGCATTCGTGCCTTATGTATGTATCCCTATGTATTATGTAATGTTGATGTAATGATATCCACCTTGCAAAAGCGTTTCAATATGCGGGTCTATCCTTGGTGCGATCGTCGAGTTCCTTTTGGATAGGAGCGCATATTGGGCGTGACAAGTTGGTATCAGAGCCTCGACCGACCCTAGGAGCCCCCTTGATTGATCGTGTAGTTTGGCCGTTGTTGAGTCTAGAAGAAAACTGTTTTCGGAGTCTAGTTATATCGGAGAGTAGGAATTCTTTTTACTCCTCTGCCCCTTCGTCGCTCTGGTGAGGAATCTTGACGTAGGTGTTTTGAATTACTCCTCTTCCCGTTCAAATTTTTCTTTAGGTTCACGCAGTTGGTTTTCCGATCGTTGTTCCTCAGCTCTTTGCATCCGGTGCATTTCTTGTCAAGTTGACTCGACCATCTTCATCTTTGCCAAGTTCAATCCTCAGTTCTCCCTCCGACGTCGTTGTTTTTTCCTTGTCCGAAGTTGTCCTTGTTTTTCCCACCCGCCCCCCCTTCTTCTTTTCGGAACCGGAGTTCGTAATCGAGTATCCATCCTACTCGTGTGAAGTTTTTTTGCTCTCTCTCCTCAATGATTGCAACCGGTGTTTCCTCTTGATGTTATTCATCGGGTTTCCCCTTGCAAGTTGTCTTTGTTTTCCCTCCCTCCCACCCTTTTCTTCCCGGAGCTGACTCTCTTCCGACCATCAATTCCATTCGTGTGGAGTCTCTTGAGTCTTCCCTCAATTATTTCAACCGGTGAATTCTCGTCTCGGTGGACATTCATCATCTCTTTTTCTTCTCCGGTGGATGCAATTCAATTTTTTCGGTGTTGATCATATTCTTTTCCTTCGAAGTGTTCTCTTTGCTCGTTCGCCTCTCGCCAGTTTATCATTCCGGAGTTCGGAAGACATATCAAGAGATTCGTCTGTGCTCGAATTAATTCGAGGTTGTCACCTCATTCAAATATTTCAATCGTTCCGGTGCATCATCTATCTCTTCAAGAATCCTTTTCAACGGTGTTTTCTCTTTAGTGGGCCCTAACCCACAGGTCTTTTCCCAGGATCTTACCTGACTCTTCTAATTTCCCCGGAGCTATTCCCAATTCTTTTCAAGTGTGACGTAAAAATGGATTCCATCAGTCACATGCCTTTTTCCAAGATCGATTTCGAATCATTTCATTGTTGGCTCAACCTCTTCGCTTTTCATTCTTCCGGAGTATCTCAGTAATTTTGGTGGTGTTTCTCGTTATCATTTGAAGACCGAAGTAGAGTTTCTCTTAAATCTTGTTCGTTCCCCTAGAAGATTCGCGGTGCTAGCTCGATGTTATCCTATCTAGTTGTTTCTAGTCGTGCAATTCTTTTCATCAATCCGGAGTATTCAGGTGTTGCTTTCCCTCTCGATCATCCGGAGGTCATCTTTTCGGAATATTTCTTCGTTCCAAGTTTTCAGCTTCGTTCATATCAATATTCTTCCGGTGCTTCGTTCAAGTATTCTTCTATCAGTTCGCGATCCTTTTGTTCTCTTGCATTTTAATTCCCTTAAGTATCTCCGTGCTTCTCTAATTCTTTCCGGCGATTCGTTCTCTTCTCTTCGTTCATTTTCATTTCTTACGGTGGTTCATTCAAGATTCTTTTTCTTTGATTATCATTTTAATCCATTCGTTCTTTTCAATCCTACCGGTGGTTCATGAAGACTTTCTCAAGTTTTGTGCGATGTTTCCCCTTAATCCTTTTTCTACGAGAATAAGTATTATGCCAAATCCATTTCTTGTCATCAATTTAATTTGATGAAGGATAAGCATACAATAAATCTTATTCTTATTTCCTCCAAGTGAGTAATCCCTTCCTTCGGAGTTTGTTCTTGAGGAATAAATTCTAGTTCCAAGTGTTTTCATCTTTTCTTTTCCGGAGTTCAAATTTCCTCGGCTTTTCGCCGGAACCTCCATCTAATTCATCGCAGGCTCATCTTATTCTTTCGTCCTTCATTCTATCTCATCATCCTTTTGTTAACGGAGTTCTTCATGGTGGATCTTCATGATTTAATTCATTCTTCAAGTGTTCATCAAGATTTTGTTGGTGGAGTTCAAGTATCTTTTCTTCTCGCGTCTCAAAGCGCAATTAATTCTCCGTATTCTTTTGAATTGGAGTTTTGCATTTCTTCGTTCTCCTCAGCTATTTAATATTTTCTGCTTGTGGCCGGTTATCAGTTCATAATTTTGGGATGTTATCCATAAGTCCACAACAAGCTTATTCTTTTCGTTGTTGATTTTCTCGACAACTCCGTTCAATCCTTCCTTCTAAGTTCTTTTCATTCAATTATTTCAATTCTTCCGGAGGCATTGTGTTGTTTCTCTCGTCAACTATCGTTCCATCTTGTCAAACTCAGTTCCAACTCCTTCCATGTTCAGCCGGAGTGCTACCTAAATCCTTTCAGTCTTATTCATTTCTTTTCTCATTCTAACCGCTCCGGTTAGAACAAGTGCCTTCAAAGTCTATCATGATTCCGTGAGTATTTGATTCTCGTCATTCTCGTCGCTCCTCCCTTCTTCTCGAGTGCTCTCGATTCTTTGCTTCTTCTCTTGAGTTTCTGTTTCACCTCATCCCTTTTCTCTTCCGTCTCGGTCCTAAGATCTCGGGACGAGATCTCTTGTTAGTGGAGGAGTGTTGTAACGCCCCGGATTCGATGCGCCAAGTGTCTTCTAGTTATTCGCCGTCTTTGCCATGTCATGTGCTTGCGTGTTGCACTTTGCCATGTCATCATCTGCATTTCATATCATGTCATCTTGTGCATTTCATTTTGCATACGTGTTCGTCTCATGCATCCGAGCTTTTTCCCCGTTGTCCGTTTTCCAATCCGGCACTCCTATGTCTCCCGCGCCCCCTTTTACCTCTTTTAGGTATGCGGGTGTTAAGCGGTCTCGAATGGACGAGGTTTGTCAAGCGGCCTTGGTATAGCACCGTGACCGCTGTCAAGTTTAAATCGCATTCGAGCTCGTTTGATAGCCCAATCATTAAATATATAGCGGCATCGTTGCCGGTATTCTCGCCGGACATTTCGGTCTCCGAAACTGCCACCGGGTCGCTCTGTTTCTCTCTCTTCTCAGCTCGAGGCATTCTGCACAGCCCACCTTCAGCCACCTAGTTCCCCCCTCTGTCCGGAGCGCACAACCGCGGTCCGAGGGTCCGGAAACCCCTCCTAAACCCCCAAAAACCCTAGCTATGTGCTATAAATGGACACCCCTTGTCCATTTTGGGCAGCCTAACCCCCCTCCACCTACCTCTAGCCTTCCCCTCCTCAGATTCCGCGCCACCAACCACCTCCTCCTCGTTTTCAGCGCCGGCCGACCCTGCCCCGCCACTTGGCGCCGCCCCAACGGCCAGCCGCCGCCCTGCGCCGCCGCAGCCGCCCTCCTCCTCCAACCCACGCGCCACGCGCCCTGCCTCCACTCCCGCCAAGAGCCCTCCCGGCCCAGATCGGGCCCGCCTGGCCGCATCTGGGCCCCGGCCCGCTCAGATCGGCGCCCCAGCCTCCGCTCCCGATCGGATCGAGGGAGGAGCCCCTCGACCCCGAGTCTTCGTCGCCGCCGCCAGCTTCCACCGCCGCCGGCCCCTCCGCCACTCCCCGCCGGAGCCAGCAAGCCGGTGCCCCGCCGCCCTCTCCTTCCTTCTCCTTCCTTCTCCCTCTCCCTCATGGCGTTTCTCTCTCTCTCTCTCTGCAGGTCGCCGTCGCCTTGGTCCCCAGCGCCGCCCGGCACTGCCGCCGCCGGGAACGGGTCCTGCCGCCCCAGATCCGTCCGGATCTGGCGGTCCCGCCCGCCTTCGCCAAGACGCCACCGTTGCCGGCCGCCGTCGCGGCCATGGCCTCGCCTCTTCCAGCGTCGTGCGGAGGACGAGGAGCGTGCCCTCGCCACCGGCCACGTGGGCCCCGCAGCCCAGCCGCAGGCCCAGTCCGCCAGCTCCCCGCGGCCCAGCCCATCGCCCCGGCCCGCCTCGTCTGTTTTTTTTCGCGAGGTGAAAAATTGCTAAGTCCCAAGATTTTCCATATTTTGTGCCCATATTCATCATGCCATAACTCTGCATCCGTAGCTCCGTTTTGCGCGTGTAATATGTCAAAATTCGTCTCGATGAGTAGATCATTTCATCTCATTGCATCATTTTCATTTGAGCTCATCTTGATGCCCGAAATGCTGTTAGAAGAGTGCTATGTGATGTTAGTTTCATTTCTTAATGAACTTGCACTTTGTCATTTTGCCATGATTGATGTGTGCACCCTATGAACTTGAGTCCTACATGTGTTTTGTAATATGCCATGCCATCTTTCCAGGGGTGTATGCCATGTATTTTTGTGATCTATGTGGTGACTAGCACAAGCATGCAAACTAGGCTTCCTGATGTTGCTGATTTCAGCCCTGTTTTGCTGATATTTTTATGCCATGTTAACTTGATGCTACCGAGAGATCCATGCATATTTTGAGATACTTAAGTAAGGATGTTTTTTTAAACATGTCTTTATCTATCAATCCATGCCCTTGTTTGAAATTATGGAGTGCCTTAGCTTGAGTCAATCGAGCTCTACTTTTGCTATCAATGTTTCCTGGCAGGTTGTTTACATGTTATTCAATTTTGCCAAGGTTGTTGTAGTTGATCCTTGCACCCTATGATGTTGTTCTTGCCATGTATAGCTTCTATGACATGTCTTCTTACTGTTGGTTGCCTTTCCATGCCATGTATTGCTCTGTGGTGAGTGGTTCAAGCTCACCAACATGCCTACTTGTCGTTGTTCCTGCCATGTTCAAATCTGTAATATGACTTGCCACGTTTACATGGGTGCCATCATATTTTCTGATCCTTTTTTGCTCATGGTCAGTAAAGGACTTTTGTTCCATGAATTTGGTAGTATCATGCCATGACTTTGTTTGCCATGATAAGTTCCTGTAACATGTTGTTTCATAGCTCTAAACATGTTAACCTGATGTTATTTCTGCTAAAGTCTGAAACTGTTATTATTTGCAATCTTGCCATGTGTTTTTGAGCATGTTCTAGTGACTTCTGGAGATAGCTCAGTGTTCATGTTTTGTAATGCTTTACCTTTATATCATGCCCATGCCTTTTGTTTTCATATTGTGGTGCTGTAGCATGTTGTTTTGATGCTTGCAATATGCCTAGTTGCTGTTTTGGACAGATTGTTGCTATAACTTGTTTCATGTGTATGTGTTGAACCGTTGCTCCGTTTTGAGTGTGCTCTATATGAAACTTGCTTGTTTTTGCATGTAGTTTCATATTATCATGTTGCATCCTTGTTTTGAGGTGTTTGCTTGATGTTTGTATGCATTTTGCATCAATGCCATGTTTAACTTGTTTTGCTCATATCTTCTAGGCGTAGCTCGAATCTAATGAACTTTATATGTAACTTGACTAGAATTTCGTGTAGATCATCGTGGTGCATCTTAACTTGCTGTTTAACAACTTGAACATAAGGTTTATTCAGATCTGGACCAATTTCGAAATTTGCATATGAGGACTTACCGGAATTGTTATATGTTGTTTCCGGCCTCATTTAAACTTGCTTTGATGTGTTGCTATTGTTTGCATCATCTCTTGCCATGAGTAGCTTCATGTAGCTTTGTCATGCATCATGTTTGTTGTGCATCTTGTCTTGTTCACGCGTGGTGTGTTTACTATGTTGTGTGCTTCTTCTTGTTAGTTCCCGTTTCGTTGCGATCGTGAGGATTCGTTCGTCTACGCTTGGTTCGGCTTCATCCGTTCGGCTTCTTCATGGACTCGTTCTTCTTCCTTGCGGGATTTCAGGCAAGATGACCGCTACCCTGGATCTCACTACTATCATTGCTATGCTAGTTGCTTCGTTCTATCGCTATGCTGCGCTACCTATTACCTGTTTATCAAGCCAGCCCAATTGCCATGTCAGCCTCTAACCTTTTGCACCCTTCCTAGCAAACCGTTGTTTGGCCATGTTACCGCTTTGCTCAGCCCCTCTTATAGCGTTGTTAGTTGCAGGTGAAGATGAAGTTTGTTCCTTGTTGGAACATGGAGATGTTGTTCCTTGTTGGAACATGTTTACTTGTTGGGATATCACAATATATCTTATTTAATTAATGCATCTATATATTTGGTAAAGGGTGGAAGGCTCGGCCTTATGCCTGGTGTTTTGTTCCACTCTTGCCGCCTAGTTTCCGTCATATCGGTATTATGTTCCCGGATTTTGCGTCCCTAACGCGGTCGGGTGATTTATGGGACCCCTTGACAGTTCGCTTTGAATAAGACTCCTCCAAAGAAGGCCCAACATTGGTTTTACCATTTGCCTCACCTAGCCCTTTTTCCCTTGGGTTTCCGGAGCCTAAGGGTCATCTTTATTTTAGCCCCCGGGCGGTGCTTCTCTAAGTGCTGGCCTGAACCGAGCTGCCTGCGGGGCCACCTTGAGGCAACCCGAGGATTGGTTTTACTCGTAGCTAGTATCATCCGATGTTGCCACGAGAACGAGGTACGTCGCGACTCCTATCGGGATTTGTCGGCACATCGGGCGGCTTTGCTGGTCTTGTTTTATTCTTTGTCGAAATGTCTTGTAGCCGGATTCCGAGACTGATCGGGTCTTCCGGGAGAAGGAATATCCTTCGTTGATCGCGAGAGCTTATCATGGGCTAAGTTGGGACACCCTGCAGGTATAAACTTTCGAGAGCCGTGCCTGCGGTTATGTGGCAGATGGGAATTTGTTAATATCCGGTTGTAGTAAACTTGAAGCAAACTCCTCTAAAATACACCAACCGTGTAGCGTAACGTGAGTGTCTCTTTTCGGGTTGATCGAGAGGAGAACACGGTTTCGGGTGATGTCGGCGTAAGTAGGAGTTCAGGATCACTTCTTGATCATTACTAGTTGACGACCGTTCCTTTGTTTCTCTTCTCGCTCTCATTTGCGTATGTTAGCCACCATATCATGCTTAGTCACTGCTGCAACCTCACCACTTCACCCCTTCCTTTCCCTTTAAGCTTTGCTAGTCTTGATACCCATGGTAATGGGATTGCTGAGTCCTTGTGGCTCACAGATTACTACACCACCAGTTGCAGGTATAGGTTTGCGATGATCATGACGCGAGAGCGATGTTTGCTTGTGTTGGAGTTCTTCTTCTGCTTCTTCTTCGATCAGGGGATAGGTTCGGTCGGCAGCCTGGCTAGCGGTGGTGGATGTCGTTTGAGTTTACATTTATGTTTCATCCGTAGTCGGATGTTGATCTTGTATATGATGTTGATGTATTCTTGTGGCATTCGTGCCTTATGTATGTATCCCTATGTATTATGTAATGTTGATGTAATGATATCCACCTTGCAAAAGCGTTTCAATATGCGGGTCTATCCTTGGTGGGACCGTCGAGTTCCTTTTGGATAGGAGCGCATATTGGGCGTGACAAAGTGTCTGTTATCCCGTGCCATAATTCCTGGACCCGGGCAACAAGAACTAGATTTTTTTCCCAAATGTTGTCATATGCATTAATATTCCTTACTAAATTTGCTTCAATTTTATTTCCCATTGAGGCTCACAATGTAATTTTCATTACTTTTTCAATTTCACTACTTTTGATGTTCTTTATATTGTCGTGATGTTATAAATATATCGAAAGCTTTTCATAAGAAAACATTGTCAATCAGATAAATTTACTACGAATCATACCATATGTCCTATGTTCTGTGTCGTGAACTTGTGATCCTCAAATGATACATATTTGTTTTCATAAGCAACTGTTGTCCCATTATGAATAAATCAAAAGCTTTCTCATGACGTGTCGTGAAGCGGTTTTTTTCGTTGCAACGCACGGGCATTTGTGCTAGTACCTACCTATGTGCTCTATTTACCTGCCGTTCCAAGTAAATTTGCATGTGCTAAACTCTAAACCTTCAAATGATAATATGTTTTGTATGCTCGAATCGCTCATGTAGCAACTAGCGTTGTCAATATCTTCCATGCTAGGTGGGTTATTCTCACGATGAGTTTACTCCGCTCATCATTCACGAGAAAATGGATGGTAACCGGGATGCCCAGTCCCATGCTCAAATCAAATTAAAATATAATTTCAAACAAAACTCCCCCAAGACTGTTGTTAGTTGGATGGTACGCATTGTTTCGGACCAGCCATGGAATGTGCTTGTTGGTGGTGGGGGAGTATAAACTTTACCATTCTGTTTGGGAACCGCCTATAATGTATCTAGTATGGAGGATACCAAGATCTCTTGGTTGTTATGTTGACAATGTGATAAACTCAAGCTCTGGAACCTCTACAAATCCCTGCTTCCCTCTATGAAGGGCCTATCTATTTATTTTTATTGCCGAGTCATCATCCTCTTATAAAAAGCACAAGTTAGAGAGCACCACTGTCATTTGTATGCATTATTATTAATTTATATTGAGTATGACTACGACTGGATCTCTTTTGCCATGAATTACGATGTCTAGTTAGTCCTTGACCTTCAGGGGTGCTCTGCATTTATGTTTTGTGGTCTCAGAAAGGGCTAGCGAGATGCCACCTTGTTATATCATATCATGATTGTTCTCAAAAAGTGTTGTCATCCAAGATTTATTATTATTGCTCGCTAGTTCATTATGCCATTGATATGAGTAAATGTGAGACCTAAATGTTATTGTGAGTATGGTTAGATCATAATCTTTGCTGAAAACTTGAATGTTGGCTTTACATATTTGCAACAACAAGATCAAACTGAGTTTGTAAAAGTTTTTCTTTATCACTTTTAGTTTGTCAACTGAATTGCTTGAGGACAAGCAATGGGTTAAGCTTGGGGGAGTTGATACGTCTCCATCGTATCTACTTTTCCAAACTCGTTTGCCCTTGTTTTGGACTCTAATTTACATGATTTGAATGGAACTAACCCGGACTGATGTTGTTTTCAGCAGAATGGCCATGGTGTTATTTTTGTGCACAAATAAAAGTTCTCGGAATGACCTGAAACTTCACGGCGAATATTTTTGGAATAAATAAAAAATATTGGCGAAAGAATCAACCGAGGGGGACCCACCACATGTCCACAAGGGTGGGCGCGCCCCCTGTCTTGTGGGTCCCACGAAGCTCCACCGACCTCAACTCCAACTCAATATATTCACGTTCGAGGAGAAAAAAACCAGAGAGAAGGATTCATCATGTTTTACGATACGGAGCCGCCGCCACCTCCTGTTCTTCCTCGGGAGGGCAGATCTGGAGTCCGTTTTGGGCTCCGGAGAGGGGAAATCATCACCATCATCATCATCAACCATCCTCCATCACCAATTTCATGATGCTCACTGCCGTGCGTGAGTAATCCCATCATAGGCTTGCTGGACGGTGATGGGTTGGATGAGATTTAACATGTAATCAAGTTAGTTTTGTTAGGGTTTGATCCCTAGTATCCACTATGTTCTAAGATTGATGTTGCTATGACTTTGCTATGCCTAATGCTTGTCACTAGGGCCCAAGTGCCATGATTTAAAATCTGAACCTATTATGTTTTCATGAACATATTTGTGTTCTTGATCCTATCTTGCAAGTTATAGTCACCTACTACGTGTTATGATCAGGCAACCCCGGAGTGACAATAGTCGGGACACTTCCCGATGATGACTGTAGTTTGACGAGTTCATGTATTCACTAAGTGCTAATGCTTTGGTCTGGTACTCTATTAAAAGGAGGCCTTAATATCCGTTAGTTTCCAATAGGACCCTACTACCACGGGAGGGTAGGACAAAAGATGGCATGCAAGTTATTTTCCATAAGCACGTATGACTATATACGGAATACGTGCCTACATTATATTGATGAATTGGAGCTAGTTCTGTGTCACCCTATGTTATGACTGTTGATGAATGCCATCCGACATAATTATCCATCGTTGACCCCTTGCCTGCGAGTTCATTTCGTATTGATCTTTGCTAAGTTACTTTTCCATTGCCACTGTTACAATTGCTACAAAACTGC
The DNA here is from genome assembly GCA_021605205.1 of Aegilops longissima. Taxonomy (NCBI): domain Eukaryota; kingdom Viridiplantae; phylum Streptophyta; class Magnoliopsida; order Poales; family Poaceae; genus Aegilops; species Aegilops longissima. The sequence continues at coordinate 419,689,791 of CM038679.1, forward strand.
TACTGTTACTTTTGCCACCGTTACTGTTACTTCCATACTACTTTGCTGCTAAATATTTTGCTGCAGATATTAGGTCTTTTAGGTATGGTTGAATTCACAACTCAGCTGCTAATACTTGAGAATATTCTTTGGCTCCCCTTGTGTCGAATCAATAAATTTTGGTTGAATACTCTACCCTCGAAAATGGTTGCGATCCCATATACTTGTGGGTTATCAATCCATGTTACTTGATCATTTGATGCTCGCGAGATACTATGTTTGGTTGTGTTGTTGATCATACTTTGTTTCATGTGTGCTTAATGCTTATCCCTACAATTATTTGTGTATGATCCTTCACTTATGTTTTTGGTGATGCGTGTATGTTATTTTACTCTTATCATTTTTTGCGCTCCACCAAGATGTATGTGACATGGAAGAGTGACCCATGATCCTAATCGATTGTGCATTTGCATTCAAACGCAAGTTTTAATAATGCACAAATTTAGGGGGAGATCTTTCTTATCAGATACTTCTCAAAGCGACGATGTATTTGATTCACTTAATCATTTGTCAAAGCTTTGATCTATATGTTGTCATCAATCTAAAAGGGGGAGATTGAAAGTGCAAGGTGTTTTGGTAATTCATAACAACAGTTGGCAATCTTTGGGCAAGTAGATCATTGAACTAATATACATTCAAGATAAATATTTCAGAATGTTCAGTGATTGGCATGGCATGAGATAGAGATGTGGACTCCTCAAAATGCTAAGGACAAAGTTTGGCAAAAATCTCAAGACTCTTCATTTCTATTTTAGTGATCTAAGATCACATTGAGTCCATAGGAAATCCAATACTATTAAAAGGGGATGAGGTGTTGCTTAATGGTCGACTTGCCCAAAGTGCTTAGTGATATTGCTCCAAAACCCTCAGCCACTTTCTCCATCCAAATATGTGAAAACCCTAAACTCCAACTCGGCCCCACCAATTCTTTCTACCCGGAGCCACCGCGTTCATTTGAAATAGCCACTGCCAGAAATCCTAACGATTCGGTCACCCCGATACGGATCTCGGTCCCACCAGGATGGCCTTGCCAACTCTTTGTTACTCATTGCAATTATTTTGGTCTCAGCGAGAATTGCAATCGGTTTCACCGAGATGGATTGCCAACTCTCTGTCGCCTTATTGCTTCACTTCGGTCCCACCGAGTTGTTCCAGTCGGTCCCACCGAGATTCCCAATGTTCATATTTTTGAACAGATCGGTGCCACCGAGTTTAACTAATCGGCGCCACAGGGATGAGTCAAATGTGTGTAACGGTTGGATTTTGTGTGGAGGCTATATATACCCCTCCACCCCCATCTCCATTTGAGAGAGAGCCATCAGAACGTGCCTACACTTCCACCATTCATTTTCTGAGAGAAAACCACCTACTCATGTGTTGAGATCAAGAGATTCCATTCCTACCATTTGAACCTTCATTTCTAGCCTTCCCCAAGTTGCTTTCCACTCAAATCCCTCTTCCACCATAGCCAAATCTGTGTGAGAGAGTTGAGTGTTGGGGAGACTATCATTTGAAGCACAAGAGCAAGGAGTTCATCATCAACACACCATCTATTACCTTTTGGAGAGTGGTGTCTCCGTGATTGGTTAGGTGTCTCCTTGAACCAAGAATTTTGCAAAGGGCAAGGAGATCGCCTACTTCATGAAGATCTACCCGAGTGAGGCAAGTCCTTCGTGGACGATGGCCATGGTGGGATAGACAAGGTTGCTTCTTCGTGGACCCTTCGTGGGTGGAGCCCTCCGTGGACTCGCGCAACGGTTACCCTTCGTGGGTTGAAGTCTCCATCAACGTGGATGTATGATAGCACCACCTATCGGAACCGCGCCAAAAATCTCCTTGTCTCCATTGCATTTGCCTTCTCCAAACCCTTCCCTTTACCTTCATATGCAATGTTTTACATTCTGCTGCTACACTCTTAGAATTGCATCCGTAGTTGATTGCTTGACTTGTGATTATTGCTAAAATCTGCCCACAACTAAAACTGGGAAAAGAAAGATTTTTATTTGGTCAAGTAGTCAAATCACCCCCCTCTAGACATACTTTCGATCCTACATAAGGATGTGGTGCTGATCACACTCATCTGCGAGGAAGTCAGTCAGTCCGACATTTGCAACGAATTGCGCAAACTCTTTCTAGAATCCGGCTTCGTTCATGAAGGCAATGTGCGGCCATTCGCACGGCCAGACATCCCCTACATGGGGTGTTGAGGTCACTATCCAAGGAGTCCCCAAGGACCCCCTTGGCATTCCGCTTCGAGGAACTCCTCCGGAAGATATTCATTTTCTATATGACTAAATTTCTGAAACTGTTGGCCACAAAAAAGTTGTCAACAGAACTTCACAAGATTGATAACAACGACTCATATGGATGTCTAGAGCCTATATCAAGCATTCAAACTACTTGGAACTCAAAGAATTCAACATGCAAGCTCATTTTTAGTAGCACCAAGACCAGCTAATTATGCAAAAAAATAATACAATAAAGCAAAAACTAATTTGAGCAATGGGGGAGTCACATACCAAGTAGCAATCCCCCAAAACAGTTTCGGAAATGGAGCTCCGAGCAAAGAGATCGAAAATCTCAGGTTTGGGAGCAAGAACACGAGAGAGAGAGAGAGCTACCAGGAATTTTTCCTGGAGGTAAGAGACGAAGTGGGCTAAAGGAGTAAGTGTGGGGATCCCTATGGGGCCCACAAGCTACCAGGGTGGGCGCGCCCTGCCGCCTCATGGGCACCTAGGGCATCCCTCGGGGTGTTTTCAGTGCTAAAAATTCTTAAATATTCAGTATAAATTCATGTAAAAATTTCAGGTCATTTTGAGCACTTTCATTTTCCGGCACTTTTTTATTGCACGGATAATTCAGAAAACAGGGTAATCATGGCATTTTATTGCAATTAACTAAAAATAACAGAAAAAAAGGTGGGTACAAAAGGTTTTGCTTACTAAATTCATCGACCACATGTCTCTCAAAAAGAATCCGTTGATAAGCTTGATCAAGTCTTATTAACAAACTATTTTCGATTAACATGAAACCGAAGAATCTTCGTAGAACACTAGGTTACCTCAATGAGGATATGTATCTCCCCAACGATAAGTGTTTCATATTTCTTTTTAATAGTAGGAGGAGGGATTCGAAAACTTCCAATGGTAATTGTCGGAGTCTTTTCAATAACCCGAAAACCATTTACTTGAAATTAGTTCTTTGGAAAGTGCACCTTATGTTCATTACCATTGATATGAAAAGTGACTTTCCTATTTTTGCAATCAATAACAACCCCTGCCGTCGGGGAACGAAGCATGAAAATAAAAAAATCCTACGAACACCCAAGATCTATCTAGGATAAGCATAGCGACGAGAGGGGGGAGTGTGTCTATGTACCCTCGTAGACTGTTAAGCGGAAGCGTACATCACACGGTTGATGTAGTCATACTCATCACGGTCCAATGGCCATCCAAACCGATGAAGTACCAAACGGACGACACCTCCGCGTTCAGCACATGTACGACTCGATGACGTCTCCTCCTCCTTGATCCAACAAGCGAGGAAGGGGAAGTAGATGGGATCGTCGGCAGCACGATGGCATGACGATGTTGGTGGTGGAGTGATTCCGATAGGGCTACGCCGAGCGCTACCAAAACAAGGAAGATGGAGGAGTTACAAAGTAACAGGAGAGATAGGGGGGCCAAGGGCTTGTGTGTCCTCTTGGGGGCGCCCCTCCCCTCTATATATAGGTGGAGGGGCATGGTGGCTAGCCCTCCAAGCCCTAGGGGTGCACCAAGGGGGAGGAGTTGGACTCCTAGTCCAATTTCCTCCTTTTCCATACACAGCTGGGCTTTCCACCTCTCCCAAGCCGCATGTGCCTTGAGGGATTTGTGCGCCGGCCCAATAAGGCTAGGGCACCTCCCCTTAGCCCATGCTGGCCCTTGGGACGTGGTGGAACCCTTGGTGGCACTACAAAAAAAATACACTTTTGTGATGATACGTGTTTGTCACAGTAGGTCACATTTTCTGTCATGCATGTACATCCATGACGATTTTATGACAGAATTAAGATAGTCAGACCTATGCTGTCGTAGAAGTGTTCCATCAATACCAAAATTATCATCAAGGAAGTGTCCACTTCCATGAGGATAAATGGTGCATCGTGGAAGTGTTTTCATCAAGGGTAACCAACACATGGCATCCACCATAATGGGTCGCTGTTAAACTATCGGGTTTCAGTTTGGATCCGATAACCCGTTAACAGCCCGAACCAATGGGGATTTTCCACGTGTAAAATTCTCATTCGCCGGAGGAACCACGTGTCAGCTCGTCATTGGGACAGAGAGGCGCCTATGATATCTCGACACGTGGCACATCCCAACAGTGGCCCATTTAGCTTACAAAGACTGGCCCGTTTGTCTTAGTCAAAAGCTAGCGGGTCGGCCCATGAAAATTCTGTTAACAGTCTATTCACATATAACCCATTTTATGGCCCGGTAACTCACGACCCGTTATGGCGTTCCCGAATTCGGCCTAATGGCGTCATGTGGGCCATCTAGTATAACACCATCTCGTTTCACTTTCGGCCCATGTATGGCCCACGACGTCTTTCGGCCCATATGAGGCCTTTCATATCTTTGGGCCCTTTAGTGGCCCACAGTGACTCTGGCCCATAATACACAGTAAATTTCTGTATACCATGATTCACATGGGCCATTTCCAGCCATGTTAGCTTTCGGCCTACTGACGACCCATACATTCTTGGGCTCCTTTCCGACCCTCGATTACTTCTGGCCCGTTACTGGCCTGATCTCCTAACAGGCCAAATTCAGCCCGTGGTTAGAATAGGCTCGTTTGTGGCCTGCTAACCTGTTGGGCCGTTTCCAACCCGTCATGTATTATGGCCCATTAACTACATGTTATGCCTATGACAGAATTAAGCCTTTGTTGTGTTCCGGCCTGTTAACAGCCCGTTACCGTGCTTGCCCGATATCAGTTACGCCCATTTATGGCCCATGTCGGCCCATTTATCCGACGGCCCGTGGGAAGCCGATTCATTCTATGTCCTGTTAGAGGCCCATTCATCCGACGGCCAATAGGAGGCCCATTGATCCTACGGCCCATAGCAAGCTCAAGGTTACAACGGTCCGTTACTGGCCCAACATTGTTGCGGCCACTAGCAAACCAAGGAAAAATAAGACTAGGGATATAAATAATCCATAAACTAACGCTAGGCTATTGAGGCGATTACACAGATTACATCCACTGGGCATTAAAGTTCGCCACCAGTGCAAATATAAGGAACACCCTACACTATACAAAAATGGCTTGCTATTTTCTTCAGCCGGTCACTGTATGTTAAGAACAAATTTTGTATCACAACAATTAGAACCATAAAACCAAAGGAAGGTTGGCATAAAAGTTAACAGTTCGACAGAAGCTCAGTTCATTTGACCCGGCTTTTAAGTTTTCATGATGTACTGTCAATGGAGCACCATAACCTTCGCCTTCATTTATCCTAGGCTCCTAAACAACATAGCAAATGCCTGATAGTCTGGTTTCAAAACCATGCATATCTTGACGACATCGAACAATGGCTGTCCTTGTTTCACAAAGGGTCTCTATTAGGGATTGGACTTGTGTTTGGAGCGCAGATATAACATTGTTTTGAGCTTGCATATCTTGATCATGAGGCAGTTTGGACGAGATTGCCTTAACAACCAACCTAGTATTACGTAGGGACGTGCTTTTGGCACTGTTAGTGGACAGGTACTGACTCACTACAGCAAGAGGTGACATTGCGGTTATCATTGCCTCGTCACCTTCAAAAGGTGGCGGTTCCACCATTTGTTCCATAGCTTGCTGAAAAGTTGAGTTTGTACATTAGTAGTACCAAAACAGAAGATATTCAGGAGGCAGCAAAACCAAACAGAATAGCTTTGGTCTATATACAGAACTTATTCTGGTGAATCCGTGTAAAATATTAGTTATATTTACTACAAAGTACATAATAAAACTAGGTTCCAAACATATGACCATGTACCATTGCTAATGTATTGTCTATTTCCTCACATTGTATTGACAGCAAAGGATAAAGAGACAAAGTTAATAATACGGTAATCATAGTATGACATCAATCATATCACAAAACAACTGAGAACAGACAAACATGCAATTGTAACATTGTGTGGGCAAGTCCATCACAGAACTAGATTACAGACCAAGATGAAAGGAACATCACTCCTCTCTTTTAAACATTGTAAGGTGCAATGATAAGCTAAGAAAATTGTGTATAAAATTGAAAAGAGTAATAGACATTGGCTGCAAACCGTACAGTTCAATGCACAAGTTGGAGTAAGTAGTAGTTAAAAGGCATGAGGATTAAGGGCTTACAAAAGTGGCTTTGACTGGTGTAGTCATGCCCTTCATCTTGCTGGTGTGACAGTCCTTGAAGATTTCCACACCATTTGGTTCAGGTAATTTTTGGTCCTTGCGGGCTTTCCTCTGCATTTGGAACAAGTCAATATAGATCTGATAATATGGCACAACAAAAAGAGTGAAACAACAACTAGTTACAAGAGCCTTGCAGTGTGCAATATAGCTACGAGTTCATGTCGTCTGTTGGAATTTCACTTTTGTACAGTTGGCCTTCTTGTTTGAACAGTTAACCTACAAGAAGATAGATTTGTGAGGCACATGCATAAATAGGAGTTCAGCATGTGATCACACACACACACACACACACACACACACATACCCAAACACACACACACACACACACACACACACACACACACACACACACACACACACACACACACACACATATATATATATATATATATATATAACGTACTTGATACTTTGGATCAAACCAGTGTTTCACAAGGCCTCTCCAGTCTTCATTCGATATATTTTCCACTGGAGATGTTTGGGCAAGTTCATTGTTAGCCTTGCCTTTAAAGTGAGTTTTCCTCAAGTTATACCAATATTGTCGTAGAGCAGACTTGAAAAAATGGGTGCATGCTTGTCTGGTTGCATCATCTTGGACCCAACATGAACCTCATCTGTTGAAAATTATGGGAGTCTCATTACCAGCAACCTAGAAAGTATGGGACAGATCAAGACGATATTACTAATTTCCATACATAACCATACTTACAGATAAATGGTCGAGGAAGGTGTTAAACTGGGTTTTGTGTTTGTCATTCCTATACTTAATCCATGTTGGGAGGATACATGCATGACACTGATACGTCTCCGTCGTATCTATAATTTTTTATTGTTCCATGCCAATATTATACAACTTCCATATACTTTTGGCAACTTTTTATACTATTTTTGGGACTAACATATTGATCCGATGGCTCAAGTGCAGTTCTGTTTGTTGCATGTTTTGTGTTTCGCAGAAACCCCATATCAAACGAAATCCTAACGGAATAAAAACGGACGAAGAATATTTTTGGATTATTTGGGAAATATGGGAGGAAGAATCAACACGAGACGGTGCCCGAGGTGGCCACGAGGCAGGGGGCGCGCCTGCCCCCCTAGGCGCGCCCCTGACCCTCGTGGGCCCCTCGTAAGGTGGTTGCTGCTCTTCTTTGGCCGCATGAAAGCTAATTTTTGGAAAAAAATCTTGGCGAAGGTTTCAATCCAATCGGAGTTACGGATCTCCGGATATATAAGAAGCGGCGAAAGGGCAGAATACCAGAACGCAGAACAGAGAGAGACAGAGAGACAGATCCAATCTTGGAGGGGCTCTCGCCCCTCCCATGCCATGGAGGCCAAGGAACAAAGGGGAAACCCTTCTCCCATCTGGGGAGGAGGTCAAGGAAGAAGAAGAAGAAGGGGGCCCCTCTCGCCCTCTCTTCCGGTGGCGCCGGAACGCTGCCGTGGCCACCATCATCATCACCGCGATCTACACCAACACCTCCGCCATCTTCACCAACATCTCCATCACCTCCCCCCCCCCTCTATCTATAGCGGTCCACTCTCCCGCAACCCGCTGTACCCTCTACTTGAACATGGTGCTTTATGCTTCATATTATTATCCAATGACGTGTTGCCATCCTATGATGTCTGAGTAGATTTTCGTTGTCCTATCGGTGGTTGATGAATTACTATGATTGATTTAATTTGATCTTGGTTATGTTGCTATCCTTTGGTGCCCATCATATGAGCGCGCGCGTGGATCACACCATAGGGTTAGTTGTATGTTGATAGGACTATGTATTGGAGGGCAAGAGTGACAGAAGCTTCAACCTAGCATAGAAATTGATGCATACGGGATTGAAGGGGGACCAATATATCTTAATGCTATGGTTGGGTTTTACCTTAATGAACGTTAGTAGTTGCAGATGCTTGCTAATAGTTCCAATATATGTGCATAGAATTCTAAGTCAGGGATGACATGCTAGCAGTGGCCTCTCCCACATAAAACTTGCTATCGGTCTAGTAAACTAGTCAATTACTTAGAGACAATTTCGCAACTCCTACCACCACTTTTCCACACTTGTTATATTTACTTTATTGTGTCTTCATCTAAATAGCCCCTAGTTTTATTTACGTGCTCTTTATTATCTTGCAAACCTATCCAACAACACCTACAAAGTACTTCTAGTTTCATACTTGTTCTAGGTAAAGCGAACGCTAAGCGTGCGTAGAGTTGTATCGGTGGTCAATAGAACTTGAGGGAATATTTGTTCTATCTTTAGCTCCTTGTTGGGTTCGACACTCTTACTTATCGAAAGAGGCTACAATTGATCCCCTATACTTGTGGGTTATCAAGACCTTTTTCTGGCGCCGTTGCCAGGGAGCAATAGCGTGGGGTGAATATTCTCGTGTGTGCTTGTTTGCTTTAACACTAAGTAATTTTTATTCATTGTTCTTAGTTGTTTTCTATCCTTAGTTAAGGGTAGGAAACACAAAATACCAAAAAAAAATAGTTGTACCTACTGAACAAATGGTTGAAGAACCACTCAAAATCTATCACACTCCTGAAGCTTTTTACTTGGATCATCTTTGATCCCTATGTGCTCGTGCTGAAACCCCAACTAGCTTAGTTGAGGGCAAATATTTAAATGAGCATGCTTGTTATGTGCGACACCGCATATCTGAAAGAGGGAAACTTTTACTGGATCAAATTCATCGTTTGCAATGCTATGCTTGGAATTTATGTGAAATATATGATTTTACTTGTTGTTCTGAAAACCCTAAGAAACGCCTTCCCTATCAATGTGGGTTTAGTGATAATGGAATCGTATCTTCTATGGTAAGGGTGTTTATAGTTACTATGATGTTCAACAGATTGAAGAATTTGTTGCTTTTAAGGGTGCTTATGAAATTGCTTCTTTGATTGAAAAGTATGATGCTACTCTTTACAAGTCTGAAAATTTTGCCATACTTGAATATTGTTATGATAATTATGCTTCTAATGCCTATGTTAAACCATAGATTGAGGACTCCTCCGCTGTACAAGAAGAGACTAATATTTTGCAGGAGTCTATGGAAGAAGGAATTGATGAAACTGTGGGCTCATTGGATGAAAAAGATGACGAGGAGGGCGAAGAACAAAAGGAGGAAGAGCGGATTAGCTACCAGTGCCCACCTTCTAATGAGAGTAACTCTTCAATTCATACATTGTTTAATTTCCCCTCGTGCTTACCGAAGGATGATTGCTATGATGATTGTTATGATCCCATTGATTCTATTGAAATATCCCTTTTTGATGATGCTTGGTATGCTTGTGGCCAAGATGCCAATATGAATTATGCTTATGGAGACGAACTTGCTATAGTTCTTTATGTTAAACATGAAATTGTTACTATTGCACCCACGCATGATAGTCCTATTATCTTTTTAAATTCTCCCGACTACACTATATCGGAGAAGTTTGCCCTTATTAAGGATTATATTGATGGGTTGCGTTTTACTACTACACATGATGATTTTGATGAATATAATATGCATGTGCTTGCTGCTCCTACTTGCAATTATTATGAGATAGGAACTACATCTCCGCCTCTCCATGTTTCCAATATGATAAAATTGCAAGAAACTGTTTATACTATGCATTGGCCTTTACTTTGTGTGCATGAATTGTTCTTTTATGACATGCCTATGCATAGGAAGAGAGTTAGACTTCGTCATTGCTTGATATATGTTGCTTTGTGCTCAATACTAAATTCTAAATCATTGCTAATTAAAACTGGCTTTGATATACCTTGGGATCCGGGTGGATTCACTACTTGAGCACTATATGCCTAGATTAATGGTTTTAAAGAAAGCGCTGCCAGGGAGACAACCCGGATGTTTTAGAGAGTCATTTATTTCTGTTGAGTGCTTTCATATAGTTAAAAAAATAAAATAAAGAGGGGAACCCAAAACGTTTTCAAAAAGGAAAGTGAAAGTGAGAGAGACAAGCATTGTTGAAGTGGGAGCTAGCCTTGAACTTTGTTCATGCTCATGGAAACTTTGTGAATCTTGATTACATAAAATTTTCATAAAAATAATTATCCCCTTGTACAATTCCTTTTTATTACAAAAATAATGTGCCAAGGATTGCCTTTAGGATGTTCACAATGCTTGTTGGTTTGTATGGTGCAGGACAGAAACTTTGGCTGTAGTGCGTGATTTTTATATTTTTACTGGAACGTCAAACGGTTATGAAACTTTTTGCACTGTATTTCTATACAAAATTTTTATTTTTCATAATTTTGGAGGAATTCTTCAAGTACCAGAAGTATGGTTAATGTTCAGATTCTTACAGACTGTTCTGTTTTAGAAAGATTCTGTTTTTGATGCATAGTTTGCTTGTTTTGATGAAACTATCAATTTCTATCAGTGAATTAAGCCATGGAAAAGTTATACTACAGTAGCTACAATGAAAAAACAAAATATGAATTGGTTTGCAACAGTACTTAGAGTAGTGATTTTCTTTATTATACTAATGGATCTTACCGAGTTTTCTGTTGAAGTTTTGTGTGGACGAAGTGTTTGGTGATCGAGAAGGTCTCGATATGAGGAAAAGGTGGAGAGGCAAGAGCTCAAGCTTGAGGATGACCAAGGCACCAAAAGTAAATATTCAAGGAGACTCAAGCGTCTAAGCTTGGGGATGCCCCGGAAGGCATCCCATCTTTCTTCAACAAGTACCAGTATGTTTTCAGATTCGTTTCGTTCATGCGATATGTGCAAATCTTGGAGCGTCTTTTGCATTTAGTTTTCATTTTTTCTTTGATGCACCATGCTGGTATGAGGTAGTCCTTGGTTGATTTATATAATGCTCTTTGCACTTCACTTATATCTTTTGAGTATGGCTTTATAGAATGCTTCATGTGCTCCACTTATATCATTTGAAGTTTGGATTGCCTGTTTCTGTTCACATAGAAAACCGCCATTTGTAGAATGCTCTTTTGCTTCACTTATATTTGTTAGAGCGTGGGCATATCTTTTGTAGAAAGAATTAAACTCTCTTGCTTCACTTATATCTATTTAGAGAGATGACAGGAACTGGTCATTCACATGGTTAGTCATAAAATCCTACATAAAACTCGTAGATCACTGAATATGATATGTTTGATTCCTTGCAATAGTTTTGCGATATAAAGATGGTGATATTAGAGTCATGCTAGTGGGTAGTTGTGGATTAGTAGAAATACTTGTGTTGAGGTTTGTGATTCCCGTAGCATGCGAGTATGGTGAACCGTTATGTAACGAAGTCGGAGCATGATTTATTTATTGATTGTCTTCCTTATGAGTGGCGGTCGGGGACGAGCGATGGTCTTTTCCTACCAATCTATCCCCCTAGGGGCATGCGTAGTAGTACTTTGCTTCAAGGGCTAATAAACTTTTGCAATAAGTATATGAGTTCTTTATGACTAATGTGAGTCCATGGATTATACGCACTCTCACCCTTCAATCATAGATGGCCTCTTCGGTACCGTGCATTGCCCTTTCTCACCTCAAGAGTTGGTGCAAACTTCGCTGGTGCATCCAAACTGTGACGCCCCCGATTTAATCGTACACTAATCATGCACGCAAATGTGTACGATCAAGATCAGGGACTCACGGGAAGATATCACAACACAACTCTACAAATAAAAATAAGTCATACAAGCATCATAATACAAGCCAGGGGCCTCGAGGGCTCGAATACAAGTGCTCGATCATAGACGAGTCAGCGGAAGCAACAATATCTGAGTACGGACATAAGTTAAACAAGTTTGCCTTAAGAAGGCTAGCACAAACGGGATACAGATCGAAGAGGAACAGGCCTCCCGCCTCGGGATCCTCCTAGGTTACTCTGGTGGGTCGCCGATCGCACGTAGTAGTAGGCACCTCCAGTAGTAGTAAATGCGTGGCGGTGGCGTCGACTCACAGGCTCCATCGTCGATTGCAGCAATCGAGTAGAGATAGGGGAAAAGGGGAACAAGGCAACCGTGAGTACTCATCCAAAGTACTACTTAAGCAAGGAGCTACACTACATATGCATGGGTATATGTGTAAAGGCCATATCAGTGGACTGAACTGCAGAATGCCAGAATAAGAGGGGGAAAGCTAGTCTTAACGAAGACTACGCTTCTGGACACCTGTCTTGCAACAGGTAGGAGGGGACAATCTGAAGTCCTCCAAGTAACATCATATAGCAATAATCCTACCCGGCAATCCCCTGCTCATATCCCTGAGCGAGAGCGACCACCGGTTGTATCGGCACTTGGAAGGGTGTGTTTATCAAGTATCCGGTTCTAGTTGTCATAAGCTCAAGGTACAACTCCAAGTCGTCCCATTATCAAGATCACGGCTATCCGAATAGATTAACTTCCTGCAGGGTGCACCATCTTACCCAAAGACGCTTGATCCCATTTGGCGGACACACTTTCTGGGTCATGCCCGCCGTGGAAGATCAACACGTCGCAGCCCACCTAGGCACAACAGAGAGGCCAACACGCGGTCTAAACCTAAGCGCCGCAGGGTCCAGGCCCATCGCCTGAAAGCACACACAAGCGTTATAGAGCAGCCGAAGCAGACCTAGCCTAACAGCGTTCCATCCAATCCGGTAGCGCGCGCGCTCCGTCGCCGACGTCTGAAGTGCCGGTGATACCACGGCGCGGGATACCCATAACTACTCCCGCGTAGATGGTTAGTGCGTATAAGCTCGTAGCCAACTCAGATCAAATACCAAGACCTCGTTAAGCGTGTTAAGTAACCGCGAACGCCGAACAGGCCAGGCCCACCTCTCTCCTAGGCGGTCTCAACCTGCCTGCGCTCCGCCACAAAAGTAACAATCGGGGCCGTGGGAACCCAGCCCACCTCTACGGGATGGAACCACTGTCCTTTCAGCCCCATCTCCGAACAGATATCACGAGTAATGTAATAGTGTAAAGTATATAGTATATACCGTGATCACCTCCCGAGTGATCACGGCCCGATAATATAGCACGGCAGACGGACAAGTATGAAGGGCCACAGATGAATGTACTAGCATCCTATACTAAGCATATAGGATTGCGGTAAGGTAACAACGAAGTTACAAGGACAAAGCTATGCAGCGGATAGGAGTATCTCGAAAACAGTAACATGCTACACTACTCTAATGCAAGCAGTATAGAGAAGAGTAGGCGATATCCGTGATCAAGGGGGCTTGCCTGGTTGCTCGGCAAGAGAGAGGGGTCGGTGGTGGAGTCGATCACGTGGACATCAAGATCGGTCTCGGGGTCTACCGGAGAGAAGAGGGGAAGAAACAGTAAATACATAGCGAGCAAGTGCATAACAGACAACAGAGAGCTAGGCGTGTTCTAACGTAGCACTAAGCGTCTTGGGAAGGGGAAACATCCGGAAAGTTTTCCGGTTCGGACGTCTGTCGATGATGAACCGGAGAGGAAAGTTTGCAGGTTCGATAGGTTAGGGGTGTGTGGCGGACGAGCGGACTGCGTATCCGGATTCGCCTCGTCGTTACGAGCAACTTTCATGTTGAAAATATTTTAATCCGGATTACGGATTAAAAGATATGATTTTAAAAGATTTTATTAATTTCGGAATTTTATTAATTATTTAATTAATTTGAAAATGCATTTATGACATCAGCATGATGTCATCTTGACGTCAAGCGATCAACAGGGTTGGCTGAGTCAACTCGACATGTGGGTCGGGGGACCCACCGTCATCCTCTAATTAGGTTAATTAGGTTAGGTTAATTAATTACAGTTTAATTAAGCTAGTTAATTAATTTGATTAACCCGGATTAATTAACTTAATTAATTCATTAGTTAATTAATTAATTAATTATTAATTTTATTAATCATTTTATCTTTATTTCTTTTCTTTCTTTCTTTTTTAACATTCATGTGGTGTGGGGCCCCTGGCAGTGGCCCATCGGGGCCTAACGGGCGCGGGGCGCGTGGCTAATGGGCATGGCCCGAACAGGCGCATGCCCGAGGGGCGCAGGGCACGCACACGGCGCACGCCGGCGGCCAGGGCCAGGGGAGGCGGCGGAGGGATGGCCGCGGACCGGCTGGGCGGAGCGGGCGCAGGGCGTCTTGGTGGAGGGGGTTGTGGCGGAGGAGACGCGCCCATGGTGGCTGCGGATGGCCAGCGGCGAGGGCCGAGGCGTCGGGAGGGCGCGCAGGGGCGCCGTGGCCGGGCGGCAACGCCGAGGCAGGTCAGCGCAAGTCTTGCCACCGGGCGGCCGAACGAGCGACGGGACGGAAAGAGAGGGAAAGCTCACGAACGGTGTAGGGAGTGGCGCGAGCTCGAGGAGGAGGACGGGACGAGCGACGGCGGGTGGAGATCCGCGCGAAGCGGATCCGCCGTCGGCAGCGTCGAGGTGGTGAGTCGGGCCGAGTCGGCGACGGAGAGGAGGGTCGGAGGAGTCCGGCGGGCGGCGCGTCGGGTGAGGAACAAGGCCGGGAGGGGGCGGCGAGGACGACGCGTTCGTGGGTCCGCGACGGGCCGGGCGGCACCAGGCGGCGGCGTACGGCGTCGGGCGGCGGGGAAGCGTCGTCGGGCGCGTGGGGGTCGGCCCCGATCCGATCTGGATCGGGGGGAAGAGGGGGAGACGAGGGAGGGGGTTTGGCCGACGGGGGAAGGTGAGGCGACCTTCGGGATCGGGCGGTGGCATCGGTGGTGGGGCGGCACCGGGGTGGGAGTCGGTGAGGTGGCGGCGGGGACGACGAGCGGACGCGAGGGATGCCCGATCCAGATCGGATCGGGGGAAGGGGAGAGTAGTGGGGGGGCCGTCGGGTTAGGGTTTCAGGGGAGTGGGGGGGTTAGGTAGGCCCTAGGTTGGGCCGGCCTGGTGGGTGGCCAGCTGGGCCGGTTGGCCCTGTGGCAGTGGGTTTGCTCCTTCGCTTTTTTTTTCTTTTTTTGTCTTTACCTTTTTATTATTTTACCTTTTTACTTTTCTATTTTATTTTAGTTTTAGCAATTTACTAGAGTGGCACCTAAATAGATTTTACAATTTATGCCACTGCCACAATAGTTTATTACTTATAACAAATTAGTTTTGAAAATGTTTATTAATTTTAAAGCACTTATATAATTGTATTTGCTACTGTTTTATTCATTTTAGAGTATCTAAACATTTTATAAAAGTGTGGTTCCTCCACCATAATTATTTATGAATTATTTGGAACCACCCGAACACTTTAGTTTTAATATTCGAAAATTATTTTATTGCTTGCTTGATATTGAATTTAAATTCGAACAGGTTTCGAACTAGCGAGAGTTTATCCACAGTAACCAAGGTGACGTGGCATCATTAGCGGGATTCTTGTAGCGTAATCACCCAAGGCCACAATTCTCCTCCACTACAAGAAATCTCGTCCGAGATTTAAGAGGGACAAGGGAAAAGGTCAGTTACGATAATCTAACGGATCTTCTCGAAGAAGTTAACCCCTTTCGTTGATGCCTTCAATCCTTCATCCCGATGCATCATGATAAACTTGTCATCATTTCTTCGGGAACTCCATCGTACTTACGAAAAGATAAGGGGCAGCTCACTATGACATAATGCTTTTGAGGAAAACAATCTGGGGTTATCCCATGAATTAGTATAAGATTATCTCTCGAGTTGAACGTAGGAAATACCTCGAGAGTATGGTACAAAGGTACCATAATAGGCTTGAAGCGGGTGAGAAAGGGGTTCAGAGTAGCGAGAGTAAGTATCGCGTCTGATACCAGAATATATCACTATGACGGTGGCCCGTGAATTACATACGAGTCCACGTGGGAGGAATCACTTTGGGAACAGGGGGGGTACAGGAGAGTCAGGTTTCGATCCTGTGAAACTGTGGGTTATGGGCCCACCATGTGGTTAAAAGTAGAAAGGTTGGTGACATCTTGCACGATCATGTTAGCTAGGCATGTCAGAGGAGAGTCTGAGGGTCATGTCGGCAACAACATAGGTACCCAGGCGAGGGACGAAGAGAACCATTTTCCTGCTCGTTGAACGAGGCGGACCAATAGGCAAGGTTCTCGCCCACGGTGGTTACGGAATGTCATCAACAATAGCAATAGGGTCTTACTTACAGAGTGGTACGACGAGGTGCTTACCTAAGCAGGGGATTATCACTGCTTAGATCATATATATCCCAAGGAGGGTCAAACAGACCCATGGAAAGGAAAATGTGATCATTAGGTTAAGCGAGAACAATGGAAAGGAAAAATGTGTTTAAACACATATTTCAGGATATATCCTTACCAAGGATAAGCGAGCATGATATCCATGACAGGATATAATGTAGAAAACCCTTTAGGTAAGGGGAGAGAAATTTCATGGCATTACCCATACAACGGTGTTCGGATAATTTGAGCAAGAAACATTTAGCATTGGGCTTCGAATGTTCTTGTTGAAAATCAGAGTACCACAGACATGCTTCGAGATAGCATTGGCATGGTCTTCAGGTGAAGATCGGTCTTTGGAACCACGAAGGATCCATCAGGAATAACTTGTAGAAACAGTATTACAATTCCCTCATGGATGAGTGGATAACCCTGCTGAAAAGGAATCTATAACGATAGGTCCTCCAGCCGGGGGGGGGGGGGAGGGTGCTAGGCATGACATCCTGCTACCGGTTCACCAAAGGACCAATACATATCTCTTGGAAAGTTGTCCCAACCATCATATCTGACCGAGATTCAGATCCGATTGGTGTAAAGATACCTCAGACTCAGGATGTCCGAGAGGAAAAGGTGCAACGCGATTTGACGAGATGACATTGTAAGATTCTCGGGGAAATGAACTATGAAGTGATTTCCGTTAACAAGAGTCCATCATTAACCCAAGGAGAGGACAAGGAGGTGTCTGGTGAACTCAACGGCAATTCACCGAGATTCCCAAAAGATGGACTTCCACAATTAAGTGAACAAGGAGATAACATTTGTCAGATCAAATGATACAAGGAAGTATGCTCGAGGAAAACATACACAGTTGAACATTGTATGAGAGGTGCACCCGAAATATGGGTTGGGTCGCACGACCAACGTCGGAATGATGATTCAATAATCAATATTCTAGGAATGAACGGCCGACCATTAACTTCAAAGCAATAGGGTTGCTAGAAGGGAAGAATCCAAACAGCACCATTCACTTGTTGGTACCCCTGTTGGAATCAACTCGAGCACCAAGAAAGAATGGTGATGAAGAGAAGTATCACTGTACCAAGAATCCTTAAGAGGTGGAGTAATCCTCACGACATTCTTGTCATAAAAGATGGTAACACTCCAAGGTAAAGAAGAACAAATGCCAGATAGCAAGGAAATCAAGGTATAACACAAACATGAACAAGTTTGTGTTGGAGGGAAGGCAATAAAGTGGCCGATGATAACACAACTCATCGAGGGCAAGGATGGTATTTCTCTTCATGAATCCGGTTGGTATCCTGGAAGAGCTCATAAGGTTGATGATGATCACGACACCTTTGTCGCGAGAGTTCATGAAGATGTAATCGATCGGCGACGACATCAAGTCAAGGTAATGATGAAGTGAAAGGCTATTAGAACCAAGGGTACGACACAAACTCGAAAACCAAGCTTGTTGTTCAAGGCGAAATGATATGTCGATGAGGATCGACGTAAGGTTAGTTCCTCGTCGAAAATTGTGCTCCGTGAAGAAGGAACGGGTAGTACAGCTAAAATCATCACGACAACGATATAACCAAACAGGCTAGGAATGATGTGATCGGGTACAAACTCGTACTTATAGAAGCTTACCGAAGAGTTGTTGAACCGTCGTGCGGATTCGGTTCAGTTATTGGTGGCTTTGAGTGTTTAATAACTTCGAGCCCGTGAAAAATTGGAAACAGTGGAAAGGTAGCACTTGATGAAGAACTCATAAGAGGTTATGCGTTCCATGATAATCTCGAGATACCGAGGGGGTATACTCGATGACAGATCAAAGTAGAGGTTGGACCGGTATTGCTCTCGAAGACAAGTGCTAAAACTTGCACGAGAAATGGTATTTAAAAGAGAACATGGTCGGAACCACGATTTCAAAAGGCGGATCCTCGATATAAGATGAACTTATACCAAAGGAATAATTATTTAAGAGAAGCTTTAATGATAAGATCTACATCGTGTCCATGGGCATGGACGCAAGGTTCAAGGTCGACTCCCACTTTTCCAATGCATACCCTTTCATTCACTTCTCGTTTTCGATGAAGTTATAGCGTTGAAATTTTATCCGCAAATACCGAAGAGTATGACTCGTGAAAACTTTCGAGTTCACACATATTAAGGAGGGCATAGGTTCAACCCACCAAGGCATCTTAGGAACGTATACCATCAACTCGAGGGTAAATAACTCAAGCTCGGAGGTAGAGCATGGTTGACAAAGCAGAGGATACAATTTACCAAAGGCATTATGTATCAGGGAAGGTCTCACAAAGTTATTGAATATGAAGGATGCTGACGGGTGAAACCCAATAATGGACCTGATGGTCCACAAGGGGTCTGACGTGTGCATCAGTACTTAACTAGAGGAAGAAGAATGCAAGGAGATCAGTTTATAGAAACAACTGACTAACTCAATTGTCAAATGCAAAGGAATTATGATTCCCAAATCAAGGGATCAGAAGCAATGCTCTGATTAGGGATGGCTAAGTTGAATAGCCTTAGGGTACAATCAACGACAATTGGATTGGTCGAGAACCAATTCCAGTTAAAAGAATTGCAGCTCAGCCAGAAAGGTAATTTATAAGAATCAATGATGATTGCGGGTATTCGCAAACATATTGAGTCAACAGACTCAAAATGATAATGACAAGGGAGGTCAATATGACTACGAGACTTATGGGATTAACCATAATGCAAGCAAGCAAGAATTTCAAGAGCCAAAGGCTCCAGAGGATTCTCGGAAGATCGAATAGTATTTTGAAGAATTTTGTGTAACACATGAACAACACGGGATGAGCGGATACTCGACAAGTGCGAGTATTTATTTGAGGGGGTATTCATGTAGTAAGGAACTGCTAGGCAGTAGGCACAAAGTATTCTCGGAACAATAGAGAAAACTTCGGGGTATCTTGTAATAACAAGATCAATGGGGGATGATCGTAAGAATGACAAGTGTAAGTAGTTATCCATACAGATTTATCGGTGGCCAGGAATAGCAAAAGTGATGGGCACAAAGTCTCGAGAGATCATCGAGAGTATCTCCGAATCTTCCGATTAGCGTATCGATCATCTGAAGTGAGGGCTCTCCGGAGAAAGTACTTGCGAGAACCTAAAGTTAGTTTTGTTTTTAGCAAGTTCATTTAACCCGAATAGAAGAGAGTTCAGAACCCCAGAGTAAAGATCGAGGAGTAAAAGATCCTAATACCACCCAATGGCGACGTGTGCCCATAAGACACGCAGCCATGTTAGTAAAAGTTTTGCAATGTCTAGACTCGACTTCGGCCAAGGAGTTGGAAGGGGGATTCCTACAGGCAGTCGGCTCTGATACCAACTTGTGACGCCCCGATTTAATCGTACACTAATCATGCACGCAAATGTATGCGATCAAGATCGAGGACTCACGGAAGATATCACAACACAACTCTACAAATAAAATAAGTCATACAAGCATCATAATACAAGCCGGGGGCCTCGAGGGCTCGAATACAAGTGCTCGATCATAGGCGAGTCGTGGAAGCAACAATATCTGAGTACGTACATAAGTTAAACAAGTTTGCCTTAAGAAGGCTAGCACAAACTGGGATCTGATCGAAGAGGAACAGGCCTCCCGCCTCGATCCTCCTAGGTTACTCCTGGTCGCCGCCGTCGATCGCATGTAGTAGTAGGCACCTCCAGTAGTAGTAGTCGCGTGGCGGTGGCGTCGACTCACAGGCTCCATCGTGCGATTGCAGCAATCGAGTAGAGATAGGGGAAAAGGGGAACAAGGCAACCGTGAGTACTCATCCAAAGTACTACAAGCAAGGAGCTACACTACATATGCATGGGTATATGTGTAAAGGCCATATCGATGGACCGAATCTGCAGAATGCCGAATAAGAGGGGAAAGCTAGTCTTAACGAAGACTACGCTCGACACCTGTCTTGCAGCAGTAGGAGGGACAATCTGAAGTCCTCCAAGTAACATCATATAGCAATAATCCTACCCGCAATCCCTGCTCATATCCCCGAGCGAGAGCGACCACCGGTTATATCGGCACTTGGAAGGGTGTGTTTTATCAAGTATCCGGTTCTAGTTGTCATAAGCTCAAGGTACAACTCCAAGTCGTCCTGTTATCGAAGATCACGGCTATCCGAATAGATTAACTTCCTGCAGGGTGCACCATCTTACCCAAAGACGCTTGATCCCATTTGGCGGACACACTTTCTGGGTCATGCCCGCCGCGGAAGATCAACACGTCGCAGCCCCACCTAGGCACAACAGAGAGGCCAACATGCGGTCTAAACCTAAGCGCGCAGGGTGCAGGCCCATCGCCTCGAGCACACCTGCGCTATGCGGGCGGCCGAAGCAGACCTAGCCTAACAGCGTTCTAGTCCAATCCGGCGACGCCGCCGTCCGTCATTGACGTCTGAAGTGCTTGGTGATACCACGGCGGGATACCCATAACTACTCCCGCGTAGATGGTTAGTGCGTATAAGCTCGTAGCCAACTCAGATCAAATACCAAGACCTCGTTAAGCGTGTTAAGTAACCGTGAGCGCCGAACAGGCCAGGCCCACCTCTCTCCTAGGCGGTCTCAACCTGCCTGTCGCTCCGCCACAAAGTAACGATCGGGGCCGTCGGGAACCCAGGCCCACCTCTACGGGATGGAACCACCGTCCTTTCAGCCCCATCTCCGAAACAAGATCACGAGTAATGTAATAGTGTAAAGTATATAGTATATACCCGTGATCACCTCCCGAGTGATCACGGCCCGATAGTATAGCACGGCAGACGGACAAGTATGAAGGGCCACAGATGAATGTACTAGCATCCTATACTAAGCATATAGGATTGCAGGTAAGGTAACAACAGAAGTTACAAGGACAGGCTATGCAGCAGTATAGGAGTATCTGAAAACAGTAACATGCTACACTACTCTAATGCAAGCAGTATAGAGAAGAGTAGGCGATATCTGGTGATCAAGGGGGCTTGCTGGTTGCTCACAGCAAGAGAGAGGGTCGTCGGTGACAGAGTCGATCACGAGGACATCGACATCGGTCTCGGGGTCTACCGGAGAGAAGAGGGGAAGAAACAGTAAATACATAGCGAGCAAGTGCATAACAGACAACAGATGAGCTAGGCGTGTTCTAACGTAGCACTAAGCGATCTTGGGGAAGGGGAAACATCCGGAAAGTTTTCCGGTTCCGGACGTCTGTCGACAGATGAACCGGAGAGGAAAGTTTGCAGGTTCGATAGGTTAGGGGTGTGTGGCGGACGAGCGGATGCGTATCCGGATTCGCCTCGTCGTTACGAGCAACTTTCATGTTGAAAATATTTTAATCCGGATTACGGATTAAAAGATATGATTTTTAAAAGATTTTATTAATTTCTGGAATTTTATTAATTATTTAATTAATTTCGAAAATGCATTTATGACATCAGCATGATGTCATGCTGACGTCAGCAGTCAACAGGGTTGACTGAGTCAACCCTGACATGTGGGTCCAGGGGGACCCACCTGTCATCCTCTAATTAGGTTAATTAGGGTTAGGTTAATTAATTACAGTTTAATTAAGCTAGTTAATTAATTTGATTAACCCGGATTAATTAACTTAATTAATTCATTAGTTAATTAATTAATTAATTATTAATTTTATTAATCATTTTATCTTTATTTCTTTTCTTTCTTTCTTTTTTTAACATTCATGTGGTGTGGGGCCCCTGGCAGTGGCCCATCGGGGCCTAACGGGCGCGGGGCGCGTGGCTAATGGGCATGGCCTTAACAGCGCATGCAGAGGGGCGAGAGGCACGCACACGGCGCACGCCGGCCGGCAGGCTGAGGGAGGCGGCGGAGGATGGTCGCGACCGGTGGGCGGAGCGGGCGCAGGGCGCGTCTTGGTGGAGGGGTTGTGGCAGGAGGAGACGCGCCCATGGTGGCTGCTGGATGGCCAGCGGCAGGGGGCAGGCGTCGGGAGGGCGCGCAGGGGCGCCGTGGCGGAGCGGGCAACGGCCGGGGCAGTCAGCGCAGGCAGCCACGCCGCGGCCGAACGAGCGACGGGACGGAAGAGAGGAAAGCTCACGAACGGTGTAGGGAGTGGCAGCGAGCTCGAGGAGGAGGACGGGACGAGCGGCGGCGGGTGGAGATCCGCGCAGAAGCGGGATCCGGCCGTCGGCAGCGTCGAGTGGTGGTCGGGCCGAGTCGGCGACGGAGAGGAGGGTGCGGAGGAGTCCGGCGGGCGGCGTCGGCGGTGAGGAACAAGGCCGGAGGGGCGGCGAGGACGACGTTGGCGGGTCCGCGACGGGCAGGGCGGCACCAGCGGCGGCGTCTGGCGTCGGCGGCGGGAAGCGTCGTCGGTAGCGTGAAGTCGGCCCGATCCGATCTGGATCGGGGAAGAGGGAGACGAGGGAGGGGTTTGGCCGACGGGGGAAGGTGAGGCGACCTTCGGGATCGGGCGGTGGCGTCGGTGGTGGGGCGGCACCGGGGTGGGAGTCGGTGAGGTGGCGGCGGGGACGACGAGCGGACGCGAGGGATGCCCGATCCAGATCGGATCGGGGGAAGGGGAGAGTAGTGGGGGGGGGGGGGCGAGTGGGGGGGCCGTCGGGTTAGGGTTTCAGGGGAGTGGGGGGGGGGGTTAGGTAGGCCCTAGGTTGGGCCGGCCTGGTGGGTGGCCAGCTGGGCCGGTTGGCCCAGTGGCAGTGGGTTTGCTCCTTCTCTTTTTTTTTGTTTTGTCTTTACCTTTTTATTATTTTACCTTTTTACTTTTCTATTTTATTTTAGTTTTAGCAATTTACTAGAGTGGCACCTAAATAGATTTTACAATTTATGCCACTGCCACAATAGTTTATTACTTATAACAAATTAGTTTTGAAAATGTTTATTAATTTTAAAGCACTTATATAATTGTATTTGCTACTGTTTTATTCATTTTAGAGTATCTAAACATTTTATAAAAGTGTGGTTCCTCCACCATAATTATTTATGAATTATTTGGAACCACCCGAACACTTTAGTTTTAATATTCGAAAATTATTTTATTGCTTGCTTGATATTGAATTTGAATTCGAACAGGTTTCGAACTAGCGCGAGTTTATCCACAGTAACCAAGGTGACGTGGCATCATTAGCGGGGATTACTGTAGCGTAATCACCCGGGCGTCACACAAACCCCGTGATACGATACACTCTGTCACACATAAACCTCCTTATATCTTCCTCAAAACAGCCACCATAACTACCTATCATGGCATTTCCATAGCCATTCCGAGATATATTTCCATGGAACTTCCATCATCATCATATACATGACTTGAGCATTTATTGTCATGTTGCTTTGCATGATCGTAAGATAGCTAGCATGATGTTTTCATGGCTTGTCTGTTTTTTGATGTCATTGCTACGCTAGATCATTGCACATCCCGGTAGACCACCGGAGGCATTCATATAGAGTCATATCTTTGTTCTAGTATCAAGTTGTAATATTGAGTTGTAAGTAAATAAAAGTGTGATGATCATCATTATTAGAGCATTGCCCCCCCCCCCCAAAGAGAGGCCAAAAAAGCCTAAATAAAAAAGGGGTCCAAAGAAGCCCATTCAAAAAAAGAGAGAAAAAGGGGCAACGTTACTATCCTTTTACCAAACTTGTGCTTCAAAGTAGCATAATGTTCTTCATATAGAGAGTCTCTTGAGTTATCACTTTTATATACTAGTGGGAATTTTCATTATAGAACTTGGCTTGTATATTCCGATGATGGGCTTCCTCAAATGCCCTAGGTCTTTATGAGCAAGCAAGTTGGTTGCACACCCACTTAGTTTCAGTTTGAGCTTTCATATACTTATAGCGCTCGTGCATCCGTTGCATGGCAATCCCTACTCCTCACATTGACATCAATTGATGGGCATCTCCATAGCCCGTTGATTAGCCGCGTCAATGTGAGACTTTCTCCTTTTTTGTCTTCTCCACACAACCTCCACCATCATATTCTATTCCACCCATAGTGCTATATCCATGGCTTGCGCTCATGTATTGCATGAAGGTTGAAAATGCTGAAGCGCGTTAAAAAGTATGAACCAATTGCTCGGCTTGTCATTGGGGATGTGCATGATGTGAATATTTTGTGTGGTGAAGATGGAGCATAGCCAGACCATATTATTTTGTAGGGATAACTTTCTTTGGCCATGTTATTTTGAAAAGACATGATTGCTTTATTAGTATGATTGAAGTATTATTGTATTAATGTCAAATGATAGACTATTGCTTTGAATCACTCGTGTCTTAATATTCATGCCATGATTAGATTATGTGATCAATATTATGCTAGGTAGCATTCCACATCAAAAATTATCTTTTTATCATTTACCTACTCGAGGACGAGCAGGAATTAAACGTGGGGATGCTGATACGTCTCCGTTGTATCTATAATTTTTATTGTTCCATGCCAATATTATACAACTTCCATATACTTTTGGCAACTTTTTATACTATTTTTGGGACTAACATATTGATCCAGTGCCCAGTGCCAGTTCCTGTTTGTTGCATGTTTTGTGTTTCACAGAAACCCCATATCAAACGGCATAAAAATGGACGGAGAATATTTTTGGAATATTTGGGAAATATGGGAGGAAGAATCAACGCGAGACGGTGCCCGAGGTGGCCACGAGGCAGGGGGCGCGCCTGCCCCCCTGGGCGCGCCCTGACCCTCGTGGGCCCCTCGTAAGGCGGTTGATGCTCTTCTTTGGCCGCAAGACTAATTTTCAGAAAAAAAATCTTGGCGAAGGTTTCAATCCAATCGGAGTTACGGATCTCCGGATATATAAGAAACAGCGAAAGGGCAGAGTACCAGAAAACAGAAACAGACAGAGACAGAGAGATTGATCCAATCTCGGAGGGGCTCTCGCCCCTCCCATGCCTTGGATGCCAAGGACCAGAGGGAAAACCCTTCTACCATCTAGGGAGGAGGTCAAGGAAGAAGAAGAAGAAGAAGAAGGGGGCCCCTCTCCCCCTCTCTTCCGGTGGCGCCGGAACGCTGTCATGGCCACCATCATCATCACCGCGATCTACACTAACACCTCCGCCATCTTCACCAACATCTCCATCACCTTCCCCCCTCTATCTACAGTGGTCCACTCTCCCGCAACCGGTTGTACCCTCTACTTGAACATGGTGCTTTATGCTTCATATTATTGTCCAATGATGTGTTGCATCCTATGAAGTCTGAGTAGATTTTCGTTGTCCTATCAGTGGTTGATGAATTGCTATGATTGATTTAATTTTCTTGTCGTTATGTTGCTGTCCTTTGGTGCCCATCATATGAGCGCGCGCGTGGATCACACCATAGGGTTAGTTGTATGTTGATAGGACTATGTATTGGAGGGCAAGAGTGACAGGAGCTTCAACCTAGCATATAAATTGATGCATACGGGATTGAAGGGGGACCAATATATCTTAATGCTATGGTTGGGTTTTACCTTAATGAACGTTAGTAGTTGCGGATGCTTGCTAATAGTTCCAATCATAAGTGCATAGAATTCCAAGTCAGGGATGACATGCTAGCAGTAGCCTCTCCCACATAAAACTTACTATCGGTCTAGTAAACTAGTCAATTGCTTAGGGACAATTTCGCAACTCCTACCACCACTTTTCCACACTCGTTATATTTACTTTATTGTGTCTTTATCTAAACAGCCCCTAGTTTTTATTTAAATGCTCTTTATTATCTTACAAACCTATCCAACAACACCTACAAAGTACTTCTAGTTTCATACTTGTTCTAGGTAAAGCGAACGCTAAGCATGCGTAGAGTTGCATCGGTGGTCGATAGAACTTGAGGGAATATTTGTTCTACCTTTAGCTCCTCGTTGGGTTCGACACTCTTACTTATCGAAAGAGGCTACAATTGACCCCCTATACTTGTGGGTTATCAGACACCTAACGACAACGACTGACTCTGATACTAACTTGGCTAACTCTGTAGCATCATGTGGACCTTTTAAACCTGCCTCAGTACGGATCTCAATTCTTCCTCCTCTAGATTTAGTTAACCTATCGAGCATTATCCCCAATGTTCGTTTCCTCTTGCGCCTAGGTGCTAGTTCAACAACGAACATACAAAGTGTTAGTGTACATCAAACTGTGAGACTACATATAAAGAAGCATGCAATTGTAACTTGACTCGAGCAACTACCTTCTAGTTGTCGAAGCTCTCAAGGTTCATTTGATTTTGCCAAATCGTCTTGTGTCAAGAGTGCTTCAGAAGTAGTGTCAGGTGGCAAGGGAGCTTGGGAACTTGCCGCTAGCAGAGTTACCGAACGAGTAACTCTTGCAAATGTTGCTACTGTGGAAGAATCTATTGCAACAACTAGGGCTGTCGTTGCTTGTTTGGTGGCAGCTGTTCATTTGTGTTTGGATTGTTTTGCAGCTAGTGTAGTAGGGGATACCGTGTTTGTACAATTTTCTGGTGGACTTCGATGTTATATTGCACCATCAGTACCAGCAGAATCTGCATAATTCTTCTGCTTCTGTTTTCGTGCGTCTTGAGTACTAACAGACCCCCTACCGTTATGTGTTCCTTCCTCTTTCTCTTTGCCATGTCAAGTCAAGCCGACAAGAAAAAGGAATAAAAATTTAGTTCTTCAGAACAAATTGATGCGTGATACAGACGAACTGAACTTTAATGTTAGACAACCGCATGATAGGAGGATGTGATATGTACGAAAAACAGGACGACATGAGATAATCAGAATTATGATGTGTAAACTAAGCAGAAGGCATTTCAATAAATTAGAAGCAATGCAATGGAAGGTAGACACCATATGAAATATGCTACAAATATCACACTGCCAGGTTAACAGTATCTCGCCATAATTGGCATTTAAACAAATGTGAAGCAGTACAAGAAATAAATCATATGCAAGATGCAAAAAACATCACACTACCAAGTTAAAGGTCTCTTGTC
Source organism: Aegilops longissima (assembly GCA_021605205.1). Taxonomy (NCBI): domain Eukaryota; kingdom Viridiplantae; phylum Streptophyta; class Magnoliopsida; order Poales; family Poaceae; genus Aegilops; species Aegilops longissima. The sequence goes on from CM038679.1 coordinate 419,717,350, forward strand.
ATTAGTGCCATTGCATATTCACAACATTGCATTTTCACAGCTATGATGTGTAAACTAAGCAGAAGGCATTTCAACAAATTAGAAGCAATGAAAGCTAGACACCATATGTAAGATGCAACAAATATCACTCTACCAAGTTAAAATTGTCTCGTCATTAGTGCCATTTCAACAAATTAGTAGTACAAGCTAGAAAATAATGCGAGATGTAACCTATATCAGACTCCCAAGTTAAACGTGTCTTATGATAAGTGATTATTGCTGGTTACACAATAGTGGTACTTTGATGTAAGAACATGGTGTGATAGACAAATATTGTATGTTCTAGAAACAGGAACATGTGTCTTATTCACAAGTATAATGTGTAAAGTAAGCAGATGGAATTCAACAAAATTAGAGGCAATACAAGCTAGACATCATACATGACATGCAAACACATATAACAATGCCATGTTAAAGGGAGCACGTGTGATGGTGGACTAGGGGAGACGTGCTCATCATCAAGATAGCTACGTTGAGTGTCTATGCAAGTGTTTCCTTCCAAATCTTGTTGGGGGGATGGAGGAGTAGAATTTATAGAGGCCCTCCGGGTTAGTTGGCTGGAAGGAGCACCTTTATCCACTGCCTTGCTCATTTCCTTCCGCTTTATTGATTTTGCATTGTCAAGTAAAACCGACAAGAAAAAGCAATAAAATTCACTCTTCAGAACTCATTCATGCATGATACTAACAATCACTACCTTGATGTAAGGCAAACACACGATACGAGGATGGAATATGTACAAAAAACAGGATGACATGGCATATTCACAACTATTTGTGTAAACTTAGCAGAAGCCATTTCAACAAATTAGAAGCAATACAAGCTAGACACCAGATGAAAGATGCAAGACAATATCACACTGCCAAGCTAGAGAAAGCACCTAGGATGCCGGTTTCGCAGAAAGACCGCCATCAGTCCCTACCTTAATTTTTTCCTTCCTCTTACTTAATTTTTTTGCCTTGTCAAGTCAAACCCACAAGAAAAATGAATAAAAAATTGCTTTTCAGAACTCATTGATGCAGGATGCTGACGAGCACTACTTTAATGTAAGGCGGCTGCATGATAGGACGATTGAATGTGTAAGAAAAAAAAGGACAACATTGCATATTCACAGCTATGATGTGTAAACTAAGTAGAAGGCATTTCATCAAATTAGAAGCAATGAAGGCTAGACACCATATGAAAGATGCAACGAATATCACTCTACCAAGTTAAAACTGTCTCGTCATAAGTACCATTTCAGCAAATTAGAAGTAGTACAAGCTAGAAAAGAATGCGAGATGTAACCTATATGTTGGGGATATAACTACTAAGGGTAAACCGCCCAGGAGGGGCCAGTTCACCCTCAACTACATTGAAGCCCGTAAAGACCCATAAGATGGCGCTTTACTGATGAAGCTTAGAGGCCCAGGGCCCAAAGGCGGATTAGGGCCCATGGTAGTAAACCGCTATGATTGTATAACTTGTGTTGTAAGGTAGGAAAGGGGAGACCGAGGCAGACACTTGTATGAGCCGGCCTCGGGACTCTGTAGACCGGCCGGGCATCAACCTATGTATATAAAGGGACGACCTGGCGACGGTTCGAGGGCAGGAAAGAACAACTCGAGACCCAGGCAAAGCGTATTTGCTCCCTGGTCATCGAAACCCAATCAATTCCATCACAACTAGACGTAGGCTTTTACCTTCATCGAAGGGGCCGAACTAGTATAAAAACTCCCGTGTCCCCTGTCCGGTTTAACCCCTTCAAGCTAACCAGTCGCGATGGCTCCATGACTAAGTCCTTTCAAAAGGACATCTGGCGTGTTAATTTCACGATAGTTGGCGCCCACCGTGGGGCTATCACATGATGGTTTCGAGTTCTTGAAGGGCAGCTTTGAAGGACTCAAACGGCACGCGGTTGGCCGGATGACCAAGAGTCGTCGCGGCAAGCTCTACATCGACGACGAAGGATGGGGCCCCTAGGCCGGCTCAATCGAGTACGGGTACCGGGTCCCCTTTGGCGGAATTCATGTCTTCATCGGCAAGATCGACGAACCGGGCCCTGAGCCGGACATCTGCACCGACCTCGTCGAGACGGCTCAGCGTGCGAGTCCTGCCCGGGTTAAGCCCGCCATGAAGCGTGCACTCGTAGGATGTGTCCATGGGATCGGATCTGAACCGGTGTCTGAAGGCGAGACAGCTGTTTATTCCGACGGCGAGTCATCCACCGGTGAAACCGAGTCCCTATACCAAATTCATGATGGTGTGTTCAAAGGATATTCCGATGGAAACAGTATTCCGGACCTCCTTGAACCGCCAAGTCGGGTTGCTGTTTACATGGCCGGAACACAGCCCACTTTGCAGTCTTCATCTACAGCAGCAATGAATTCCAGATCAGCAGCCGCGGCAGGAGGCCCGGTGCGCCGAACGGCTCAAGTTCTCTCCGGTTTGATGGATGTTGCATGGAAGCCTTCTGACATGCCAGGTGTACCGAGGGAACTCGTTGAGCACACTCTCAATATTGGTCCTAAGTTTAAACCGGTCAAGCAATTTCTTCGCCGCTTTAACGAGGAAAGACGCAAGGCCATTGGTGAAGAGGTAGCCCGGCTGTTGGTTGCTGGGTTTATCGTCGAAGTATTTCATCCCGAGTGGTTGGCTAATCCGGTGCTCGTTCTTAAGAAAAATGACACTTGGCGTATGTGTGTGGATTACACAGATTTGAACAAGGCTTGTCCGGCAGATCCTTTTGCTCTCCTGTGTATTGATCAGATTATTGATGCGATGGCGGGTTGTGAGCGCCTCAGTTTCTTGGATGCTTATTCAGGTTATCATCAGATTAAAATGGCAGTTAAGGACCAGGAGAATACAACCTTCATCACTCCTTTTGGAGCCTTCTGCTATGTTTCTATGCCCTTTGGGCTCAAAAGTGCCCAGGCAACCTATCAGTGTTGTGTGCAAAATTGTCTTCACACGCAGATTGGGCTTAATGTTCATGCCTATGTGGATGACATTGTGGTAAAATCCAGGAAGAAGGAAACCTTGATAGACGACCTCAAGGAGACGTTTGACCATCTTCGGGTTTACAAAATGATGCTCAATCTGGACAAATGCGTTTTTGGTGTTCCGGCAGGCAAGCTCTTTGGTTTTATTGTGTCCAACAAAGGTATTGAGGCCAATCCGGAAAAGATCAAAGCGATCACATCCCTGGCTAAACCAAAATGCATCAATGATGTTCAGTGTCTGGCGGGTCGAATTGCAGCCTTCAGCCGGTTTATCAGTCGTTTGGGAGAGAAGGTGATTCCTTTATATCAGATGTTGAAGAAGACAGATGATTTAGTTTGGAGTGACGCAGCTAATGCGGCATTTGAGGATTTGAAGCGGCAGCTGGCTGAACCGCCGGTCCTTGCTGCTCCGGTTGATAAAGAGCCCTTGTTATTGTACGTGGCTGCCAATGCCCGTGCGGTCAGTGTGGCAATTGTGGTTGAGCGTAAGGAGACTGGGAAAGAATATCCGGTTCAACAGCCAGTTTACTATATCAGCGAAGTGTTGATCGAGTCAAAACAACGATATCCGCATTGGCAGAAGTTGGTGTATGGAGTTTTTATGGCAAGTCGGAAGCTCAAGCAAAACTTTCAAGGCCATCCCATCACAGTGGTTAGTTCTGCTCCTTTGGGCGATATAATTCAGAACAGGGAAGCAACTGGCCCGGTTGCAAAGTGGGCAATTGAGCTTGGTCCACATGGATTGAAGTATATGCCTTGAACGGCCATCAAATCTCAGGCGCTTGTTGACTTCATCAATGATTGGACCGAGTTACAGGCACCAGAGGACAAACCGGACAATACATACTGGACTATTCACTTTGATGGGTCCAGGCAATTGGAAGGCTTGGGAGCTGGAGTTGTCCTTACTTCCCCTCGAGGTGATAAAATTTGTTATGTTCTCTGCTTAATGTTTCCTTGTACTAATGTAGCGACCCGACCTCAGGTGGTCAAGTCTCTGTGCTTCCGTGTCATCCCTGGATCGGTAATGCTAACACACACAGTACTCGAAGAATTTATAACAGAGTAGCAATCACACACTTATTACATCGAATGTCTCAAAAGAGAACTTATTACAATAATATGGCTTAAGGCCATCTAATACGATAACAGCGGAAGGCTTGGAAGATAAAGTGAGTCCATCAACTCCAACGGCATAGCTGAGCTGCACGGCAACGACCTATCGAACCTTACTCCTCGTCTAAAAAGTCTGCAACATAATACGTTGCAGCCCGAGAACGGGTCAGCACATGGAATATGCTGGCAATGTAACACAATAGAGCAATAACAGAGTAATGCTACCACTACATGCATATTTGGCCGGTGGAAAGCTCTTCGGTTACAGTTTTTGCGAAAAGCAAATTTTTCCCAACAACAAAGGAATAAATTTTAATTTAACTATCATGGTGGTTGAAACATCATTGAGAAGGTATAACCCCAACTCAATCCCAATTAAGGTAATTAACATCCCAGCAATATTAGTTAAGAGTGATGAGATACATGTGAATACTCGGTACTAGATACTCGAATTGTCCATAACCGGGACACGGCTAACCATGATTAGATTGTACACTCTGCAGAGGTTTTCGACTTTTCCCCACAAGACTCGATCGCCTCCGTTGATTTCTCGCACTACATGGTGTTTGAGAAACGGATGACCGAGACACGATCTTTCGTAAACATTAACTCTCTACTCGGGTAGATCATACAAAACCTACAAAACCCACTACATGCTGATCTACCTCTTCAAGAGCTTCACGTAACTTACTCAACTATGCTAGAGCCCATAATAGCTTGTGGCTGCACACGAAGTTTCTAGCATGAATAATCTCAGTTCCTTTGAGCACTGGTGGCGGTCCATAGGAAGATCACACGGGTTCCCGGGATTTCCAAAATAAAACAGACAACACTGGGTTCCCCAGGTGCCACAATCCACCCAGATGTGTATTAGAGTTGCCACCTTAAGTTTAACATTTAATTAACAATCTCACATCTGTCATGGAAAACACTCAAACCCAATCCACGTCTACGAGCATAGCATAGCAATATAGGCAATACGTAGAATTAACTCCCAAGGGTTTGACAGTAACAGGGCAATAGGTTCCAACCTCATCATCTGCTTCCCAACCCACAAATTAATGACATCCTAATCATGCAATGTTTCAGGATTGAACTAATGCATAAAAACTGGGTATGAAAAGAGTATGATCAAAGTGTTACTTGCCTTGCTGACGATCCGCGAATCCTAGAGACTCGTAGTAACACGCTTCACACTCCGGGAATTCTATCGCAAGAAAACAATACATACATAAGCAACAAGCAAAGATGCACAAACAATACTTCAACTGAAAGAGGCCGACCAGAGAGTTCAAAATTAATAACTCCGGTTCGCAAAAAGAATCAAACCAAACGGAGCAATGAAACTCAAACGGCGAAAGAAATAAGATCCGTTTACTAATCTGAACTAGGGTCAAATTTTACAGAGGCAAAAGCTGGTTTGAGTTGGTTATTCGGAAAGAGGGTTTCAAGATGAAACTCCAGGCGCTTGAATCGCCTGATTCCGATAAACGAGCGAAAAGTTATACTAGTACGAACATCGGATCAGAAATCACGATTAGGAAAATCACGGAATAAATCCGATAAAAAGAAAAACGACGAACGGCTTAACGAACGAACGTTCGTTAGCAGAAACTAAACGACGAACACGTTCGTTAAAATGAATGAATGAGCGAACGCTCGCTAAGTAAATAAACCGGAGAATAAAACCGATCTATATATAAAAAATGAACTAGGGTTTTTCTAAAAAAACCAAAGGGGTTTTTCTTTAAAAAAAACGGGCGGTGGGGCGACTACCTCCAGCGAGGTCGTCCGGTGAGGCGGGCGACTCAGCGGGCGGTGAGGGGCGGCGGGCTCGGCGAGGGTGCGGGTGGCGGCGGAGGGGCAGTGGCGGCTAGAGGCGGCGGCGCTAGGCGACGGGCGGCTCGGGGCTCGGGCTCGGCTCGGCTCCGGGAGGCGGCGATGGTGGTGGCTAGAGGGGGGGGGCGATATGAAGGGGCGGGGCGGCGACTTGGGAGGGGGGGCAAGCGGCGGCGGAGTCCGGCTCGGACTCGAGTCCGGGTCGGCAGCCAAGCGGGCGGCTGGCCGGGCTTGCTCGGTGAGCCCTAGGCCCGGTCGGTATGGTCTCTTTTTTAAACGTTCACCAAACCTAGAAAATCCTAGAAAAATAAATAAAATCTAAAAAATACCAAAACAAGTTTTCTCCGTCTAAATGAAATATTTAGAAAAAGATGAACTTTTCTTGGCCCCTAAAATGCAATTCTTAAAACATGCAAATTTTTCTAGGGCAAATAAAATCAAATAAAAACCAAATAATGATTTTAACATTTTTCCTCCGATATTTCAATTGTTTTGGAGAAGTCATATTATCTCCCCTCATTTATTTCAAAATGAAATATTTTTCGGAGAGAAAATAATTAAAATCGAAAATCCTCGTTTTCCAATATTTGATAAAATCAAATACGAAAATTCGGAAAAATCCCCAACTCTCTCCGAGGGTCCTTGAGTTGCTTAGGATTTCGAGGATTGCGGAACGAGGATGCAATAAAATATGCTATGCATGGATGACCTATGTATAACATTCCAAATTGAAAATTTGGGATGTTCCAAACCTACCCCCTTAGGATGAATCTCGCCCTCGAGATTCGGGTTGGCTAGAAAATAGGTGCGGATGGTCCTTGCGAATATCCTCTTCTCGCTCCCAGGTGGCTTCTTCCTCGGTATGGTGGCTCCACTGAACTTGCAAAACTTGATAACCTTGCTGCGAGTGACTCGGCTGTCAAAATGAAGAATCTTTATTGGCTTTTCCTCATAGGTCAGATTACTATCGAGTTGAATCGCCTCCAAGGGCACTGTATCATTTAACGGTATATCGGCCATCTCAGCATGGCACTTCTTCAGCTGTGATACGTGAAACACATCGTGAACTCCTGACAATCCTTCAGGTAACTCCAGCTTGTAGGCAACTTCTCCCATCCGTTCCAAAACACGATATGGTCCTACAAATCTTGGGGCTAACTTTCCCTTAACTCCAAAACGTTTCACTCTCCTCAAGGGTGATACTCGCAGATAGGCTCTGTCTCCAATTTCATAGGTTACTTCCTTGCGTTTTGAATCTGCATAACTCTTCCATGCAGGATGAGCAATCTTTAGTCTGCTCTCGATCGCTTTAACCTTCTCCTCTGATTCCTTGATCAAATCTGGTCCAAACAACTGACGGTCTCCTACCTCATCCCACATCAATGGTGTTCTACATCTGCGTACATACAGGGCTTCAAACGGTGCCATCTTCAAACTGGCCTGGTAGCTATTGTTATATGATAGCCCTGCGTACGGCAAATTGTCATCCCAACTAGATCCATAATCTAGCGCACAGGCTCAACATGTCTTCCAGAATCTGATTGACTCTCTCGGTCTGTCCATCCGTCTGTGGGTGGAAAGCGGTACTGAACTCCAATCTGGTACCCAAGGTCTGGTGTAGTTGATGCCAAAACTTTGAAGTAAACTGCGTTCCTCTATCTGATACGATGCTCCTTGGAACTCCATGCAAACATACTATCCTGGACATATATATCTTGGCCAACTTGGCACTTGTATAAGTTGTTTTCACTGGGATGAAGTGAGCTACTTTGGTCAAACGATCCACAACTACCCATATTGAATCATATCCTGCCTTGGTTCGGGTAATCCGGTAAAAAGTCCATGCCAAGTTTGTCCCACTTCCATTCGGTATTGGCATAGGCTGTAACAGTCCTGCTGGCTTCTGATGCTCTGCCTTCACTCTCTGACATACATCACATACGGCTACATACTCGGCAATATCCTTCTTCATACTAGTCCACCAGAAACGTTCCTTCAAGTCCAAATACATCTTGGTGTTTCTGGGGTGAATCGAGTATGGTTAGTCATGGGCCTCCTGAAGTATTAACTTCCTGATCTCCGAATTGTTGGGCGCATAAATTCGGTCCTCAAACCACAAGGTATCGTTCTCATCCTCGCGAAAACCTTTGGCTTTACCTTCGCCCATCTTCTCTCTTATCTCAGCAATCTCTGTGTCCTCCTTCTGAGCTTCTCGAATCTTGTCCAACAATGTCGACTGAACCTCCAGGGTTGCAATGAAACCTCTTGGAACAATTTCCAACCGAAGTTCCATGATCTCCTCAGCTAACTCCTTTGGCAATCCTCTACTTCCAAGGATATTAGCATAACTCTTCCGCTCAAAGCGCCTGCTCTGACGTTGGCCTTTCTGGATGATAGTGTAGCTTCATATCGTAATCCTTTATAAGTTCCAGCCATCTCCTCCGTCGAGGTTCAACTCATACGTGTGAAAATGTACTTCAAACTCTTATGGTCTGTGTACACATCACAACGGTTTCCAATGAGATAATGTCTCCAGGTCTTTAATGCATGCACTACGGCTGCTAACTCCAAATCATGCATGGCATAGTTCAACTCATGAGGCTTCAGTTGTCGTGAGGCATACGAAACAACTTTTCCATCCTGCATAAGCACACATCCAAGTCCCAAGCATGAGGCGTCACAATACACTTGAAACTCCTTATGTATATCTGGCAATGTCAGCACTAGGGCTGTAGTCAACCGTTTCTTCAACTCCTGAAAGCTTGTCTCGCATCCCTCTATCCATTTGAACTTAGTATCCTTCTTTAGCAATTCAGTCATTGGCTTAGCAATCTTGGAAAAATTCTCAATGAATCTCCGATAATATCCTGCGCCACCAAGGAAATCGGATCTCGCCAACTGAAGTGGGTGCCAACCATTCGATGGATCGAACCTTCTTTGGGATCTATCGCTATACCCTCTCCTGATATAACATGCCCAAGAAATCCAACTTCCTTCAACCAAAACTCGCACTTGCTGAATTTGGCGTATAACTGGTGTTCCCTGAGTTTCTCGAGAACCAAACGTAAGTGTTCCGCGTGCTCCCCTTCGTTCTTCGAGCATACCATAATATCATCAATAAACACCACAACAAACTTGTCCAAATACTCCATGAACACCTTGTTCATCATACTCATGAAATAGGCAGGGGCGTTAGTCAGTCCAAATGGCATGACCGTATACTCATATAATCCATACCGTGTGGTAAACGCTGTCTTTGGTATATCCTTCTCTCGGATCTTCAACTGATGGTATCCTGATCGTAGATCAATCTTCGAAAACACCTTAGCTCCTTGCAACTGATCAAACAGATCATTAATCATCGGTAAGGGATACTTGTTCTTTATCGTTACTTCATTCAGAGCTCGATAATCAACAACCATCCTCAGGGATTTATCCTTCTTCTCCACCAAAAGTACTGGGGCTCCCCAAGGTGATGAACTTCTACGAATGTAACCTTTCTCCAATAACTCCTTGATCTGCTTTTTGATTTCCTCCTGATCATTTGCGGGCATCCGATAGGGTCTCTTGGATATTGGCCCTGTACCTGGCAATAGCTCTATCAAGAACTCGATGTCTCTATCCGGTGGCATGCCTGGTAACTCTTATGGGAAAACATCCGGAAAATCTTTCACTACAGGTACTTCCTCCTGTACAACTCCCGTGAGGGTATTCACTTGGCTCCTCCTAGGCACATGCCTAGATACATACTTAATCCTTTTTCCCTCCGGGGTGGTAAGATAAATTGACTTGCTAGCACAGTCAATACTTCCTCCATACTTCGACATCCAGTCCATACCTAATATCACATCCAATCCTTGTGACTCCAAGATGATTAGGTCAGACGAAAAAACATGCGTGCCAATGATTAGGGGTATCTGGGTGCACCATCTGCTAGCCATGTACTCTGCTCCAGGCGAGCTCACTAAAAGAGGGGTCCTAATGGTTTGGGTTGGTAACTTAAACTTTTCCACAAATCCCCTTGATATGTATGAATGCGATGCACCAGTATCAAAAAGAACAAGAGCGGTAAATGACTGAACCAAAAACTTACCTATTACCGCGTCCGGCTGCTCTTCGACTTCCTCCACGTTAACGTGGTTCACTTGTCCTTTGTTGAATGGATTGGGCTTCTTCCCAGCGCTCCCATTTCCGTTTCCATTCCTTCCTTTAGGGCAGTCATTGGCATAGTGCCCTGTCTTCCCGCACTTAAAGCAAATAACTTGGCTTAAGTCCCTCTTGGCGGGTGTAGCTGGGTTAGAGCGATTCTGATTATTGTTGACTCCATTCCCATTCCCGTTCTTCACACCATTTTGATTATGCGATCCTCCTCCAGTATGGTTATGACCTCCATGTTTATGAACAAGTCCTCCCGAGTTCGGGATTAAGCGAGGCTTCTGGTGAGCTCCCGAGTTGTACTTCCCTTGTCCATACTTCCTCTTACGGCTCTCAATTTGCTGCTGCTTTCCTTCAATCATTAGGGCCTTATCTACCAACTCCTCGTAGTTGTTGAAAGTTGCCACCATCAACTGCATACTCATATCATCATTCAGCCCTTCCATAAACTTCTCCTGCTTCGCGGCATCTGTGGCCACATCATCAGGGGCATAGCGTGATAACTTGCTAAACTCATCCACGTACTGGGCCACAGTACGGTTCCCCTGGTGTAAGTTGCGAAACTCACGCTTCTTCATCTGCATGGCTCCAGTTGAGACATGGGCCGTGCGAAAAGCTTGTTGGAACTGGTCCCAAGTGACATTGGCTATAGGAAAAGTAGTCGTGTAATTCTCCCACCATGCGGCTGCTGGTCCATCCAATTGATGTGCGGCAAAGCGCACCCTCTCGGCATCCGTGCATCCTGCGGTGGTTAACTCCCTTCCAATACGACGTAGCCAATCGTCAGCAACTATTGGCTCGGTGCTACTGGAAAACACCGGCGGTTGTAACCTCAGAAAACAGGCTAAATTGTCCACTGGCGGCGGGTTGTTGTTGGCATTGTTGTTGTTGGCATTGCCCTGGTTCTGAACTAGCAATTGCATCAAGGCATTCTGCTGCTGGATCAACTGGGTGAGCTCCAGTGGGAAAACAGAACCGGGGTCACATCTCGGAGGCATCTAATGGGCTTAGACGAAAGAGATTAGAATATAAAAAGGTCTAGTGAGAAAACACTACCCATATGCACATGAGGCAAACACAATCAATTCACTCAATCAATCAAGCAAGGGCATACAACGATCTAGGACTATCGCAAAAAGTGCTCAACTACTACTAGTTACATGGGGGAATACTACTATTATATGGTGGTCATCTAGAAATTTTGATCGGTGGAAGACTCCATGATGTCTGCTCCAGCTTCGTCTTCATAGTCATCATCACTTGGATCGGAATCGGTGTCGTCGATGATGATGTAGTTGTCCGGACAAGTGGGATCTTCTTCCTCTTCTTCCGGTGCCGATCCTCCCATGAAGACTCCGATCTTCTTGACTAGGTCGTCATTCTTCTCCAATAGTGTCTTGATTTCCTCCTCATATCCATCGCGTGTAAACTTGAGTTCTTCCTCCAGCTCGATGATCCTAGTTTTCGCCTTCTTCATCTCCATCATGTCTGCGCACATCTAGTTCTCCTGACGTCGAATGTGCTGGTTTAGCTCCTGGATGTAAGCTGCAATGGATCTATCCTTCTTGGTGCTGATTACTTCCCATTGTTCGTCTCGGCGCCCACATATTTGATATATGGTGTCTTTAAGCTCCCTGTTGTAGACTTCTCCAATGCATCCCATGGTAATGTGAGCTGCCATACTCTTGCCAAGGCTCCAGGTGGGTGCTTCGAAAGAAAACTCTATGGGCTTGGAAGTTGGCGAGAATGTCCTTCCTAGAACTTGTACTTGAATCATCCAGCACTCCTCTTCTGGTAAGTTGGCGTTGTACGTCCCGGTGAAGCCTGGCATTCCAATATTCAGGTACCTAGTGACTTCCTTCAAGTGGCGTCCAAAAGGTGTGTCTTCATCTGGTTGTGCAAACTTGTTCTTCATCTCCGTCATCCTAAAGAGTGGAAAAAAAGGAGAGGAGTCAGAAATGAGTAGAAAAGAGTGACCTATGGTTTATCTTAGTGGTCGTGTCCTATACTCAACCTGTGCTCTGATACCATCTTGTAGCGACCCGACCTCAGGTGGTCAAGTCTCTGTGCTTCCGTGTCATCCCTGGATCGGTAATGCTGACACACACAGTACTCGAAGGATTTATAACAGAGTAGCAATCACACACTTATTACATCGAATGTCTCAAAAGAGAACTTGTTACAATAATATGGCTTAAGGCCATCTAATACGATAACAGCGGAAGGCTTGGAAGATAAAGTGAGTCCATCAACTCCAACGGCATAGCTGAGCTGCACGGCAACGACCTATCGAACCTTACTCCTCGTCTGAAAAGTCTGCAACATAATACGTTGCAGCCCGATAATGGGTCAGCACATGGAATATGCCGCAATGTAACACAATAGAGCAATAACAGAATAATGCTACCACTACATGCATATTTGGCGGTGGAAAGTCTACGATTACGCTTTTTATGAAAAGCAAATTTTTCCCTACAACAAAGGAATAAATTTTAATTTAACTATCATGGTGGTTGAAACATCATTGAGAAGGTATAACCCCAACTCAATCCCAATTAAGGTAATTAACATCCCAGCAATATTAGTTAAGAGTGATGAGATACATGTGAATACTCGGTACTAGATACTCGAATTGTCCATAACCGGGACACGGCTAACCATGATTAGATTGTACACTCTGCAGAGGTTTATGACTTTTCCCCACAAGACTCGATCGCCTCCGCTGATTTCTCGCACTACATGGTGTTTGAGAAACGGATGACCGAGACACGCCTTTCGAAACATTAACTCTCTACTCCGGGTAGATCATACCAAACCTACAAAACCCACTACCTGCTGATCTACCTCTTCAAGAGCTTCACGTAACTTACTCAACTATGCTAGAGCCCATAATAGCTTGTGGCTGTAGACGGAAGTTTCTACCATGAATAATCTCAGTTCCCTTTGAGCCTGGGTGGCGGTCCATAGGAAGATCACACGGGTTCCCCGGGATTTCCAAAATAAAACACACAACACTGGGTTCCCCAGGTGCCTCAATCCACCCAGATGTGTATTAGAGTTGCCACCTTAAGTTAAACCTTTAATTAACAATCTCACATCTGTCATGGAAAACACTCAAACCCAATCCACGTCTACGAGCATAGCATAGCAATATAGGCAATACGTAGAAGTAACTCCCAAGGGTTTGACAGTAACAGGGCAATAGGTTCCTACCTCATCATCTACTTCCCAACCCACAAATTAATGACAACCTAAGCATGCAATGTTTGAGGATTGAACTAATGCACAAAAACTAGATATGAAAAGAGTATGATCAAAGTGTTACTTGCCTTGCTGACGATCCGCGAATCCTAGAGACTCGTAGTAACACGCTTCGCACTCCGGGAATTCTATGCAAGCAAACAATACATACATAAGCAACAAGCAAAGATGCACAAACAAAACTTCAACTGAAAGAGGCCGACCAGAGAGTTCAAACTTAAGAAGTCCGGTTCGCAAAAAGAATCAAACCAAACAGAGCAATGAAACTCAAACGGCGCAAGAAATAAGATCCGTTTACTAATCTGAACTAGGTTCAAATTTTACAGAGGAAAAAGCTGGTTTGAGTTGGTTATTCGGAAAGAGGGTTTCGAGATGAAACTCCAGGCACTTGAATCGCCTGATTCCAATAAACGAGCGAAAAGTTATACTAGTACGAACATCGGATCAGAAATCGCGATCAGGAAAATCGCGGAATAAATCCGATAAAAAGAAAAACGACGAACGGCTTAGCGAACGAACGTTTGTTAGCAGAAACTAAACGACAAACACGTTCGTTAAAACGAACGAACGAGCGAACGCTCGCTAAGTAAATAAACCGGAGAATAAAACCGATATATAGATAAAAAACGAACTAGGGTTTTTCTAAAAAAAAACCGAAGGGGTTTTTCTTTAAAAAAACCGGGCGGCGGGGCGGCTACTTCCGGCGAGGTCGCCCGGCGAGGCGGGGCGATCCGGGCGGGCGGTGAGGGGCGGCGGGCTCGCCAGGGCGCTGGGTGGCGGCGGAGGGGCGGCGGCGGCTAGAGGCGGCAGCGGCGCTTAGGGCGGCGGGCGGCTCGGGCTCGGCCTGTGCTCGGGAGGCGGCGGTGGTGGTGGCTAGAGGGGGTGGCGGCGATATAAAGGGGGCGGGCGGCGATTGGAGGAGGGGGCAAGCGCGGTGGCGGAGTCCGCTCGGACTCGAGTCCGGGTCGGCGGCGGCGGGCGCAAGACGCTGCAGGAGGCGGCGGCGGCGGCGGGCGGGGCCGGCCTGCTGGCCGGGCCCTTGGCCCGGTCCGGGCGCTGGTCTCTTTTTTAAACGTCTACCAAACCTAGAAAAATCCTAGAAAAATAAATAAAAATCTAAAAAAATACCGAAACAAGTTTTCTCCGTCTAAATGAACTATTCAGAACAAGATGAACTTTTCTTGGCCACTAAAATGCAATTTTTGAAACATGCAAATTTTTCTAGGGCAAATAAAATCAAATAAAAACCAAATAATGATTTTAACATTTTTCCTCCGATATTTCAATTGTTTTGGAGAAGTCATATGATCTCCCCTCATTTATTTTAAAATGAAATATTTTCCGGAGAGAAAATAATTAAAATCTAAAATCCTCGTTTTACAATATTTGATAAAATCAAATACGAAAATTTGGAAAAATCCCCAACTCTCTCCGAGGGTCCTTGAGTTGCTTAGGATTTCGAGGATTGCGGAACGAGGATGCAATAAAATATGCTATGCATGGATGACCTATGTATAACATTCCAAATTGAAAATTTGGGATGTTACAACTAACAATGCAGCTGAGTACGAAGCCTTACTCCATGGTCTCCGTGTGGCTAAGGAAATGAACTTAAGCCGGGTTCACTATTTTGGAGATTCTGATTTGGTGGCTCAGCAAGTTTCTGGTACTTGGGATTCTAAGGATCCACTCATGGCGGCTTATAGACGCGAGGTGGATATTGTGGCAGGTCACTTTAAGGGTTGTCAGGTTGAGCACATTGACCGGCGCAAAAATGAAGCAGCAGATGCTTTAAGCCAGCTGGGATCTCAGCGTAAACCGGTACCACCCAATACCTTTTTAGATATCTTGCATAACCCGTCTGTTAAGTTGCCTACAGAGGAGGATTTAGCTGTTCCTGATCCAGAGGCCCAATTGGTAGCCGCTTTACATATCACTTCGGATTGGACGGTTCCATATTTGGCGAATATGAACCGGGGCGAGTTACCAGATGATGAGGTCTTCGCCAGGCAGATAATCTGGCGGTCCAAGTCCATGGTTATTCACAATGGCGAGTTACACCGTTGAAGTGTTTCAGGCGTATTCCAACGTTGTGTTTCTCCTGAAGAAGGACAAGAGATTCTAAGTGAAATCCATGAAGGGGATTGTGGTCACCATGCCGGTTCAAAATCCCTGGTGGCTAAAGCTTTTCGTCATGGGTTCTATTGGTTGACAGCTCATGCTGATGTGGAGGATTTGGTAAAGCGGCGTGACGCTTGTTAGAAGTTTTCATGTCGAGCTCATGTTCCGGCTCAATAGCTACGGATAATTCCTATCACTTGGCCGTTTGCCACTTGGGGGCTTGATATGGTGGGACCTTTTAAGCGCTCCAAGGATAAGAAGACCCACCTGTTGGTGGCGGTTGACAAGTTCACTAAATGGGTTGAAGCGGAGCCCGTCAGCAAGTGTGATGCAGCCACGATGGTTCAATTTCTCAAAAAGATCGTTTTTCGTTTTGGCTTTCCACACAGCATCATCACAGATAATGGCACAAACCTTTCTAAAGGCAAGATGGAGGAGTTTTGTCAATGAGAGCACATCCAGCTTGATGTAGCGTCCGTGGCTCATCCCCAGTCCAATGGTCAAGCTGAGAGGGCGAATCAAGAGATCCTGAAGGGTATCAAGCCCCGGCTTATGGTTCCTTTGAAGCGGACGCCGGGTTGTTGGGTGGAAGAATTACCATCTGTGTTATGGAGTATAAACACCACCCCGAACCGATCTACGGGTTATACACCTTTCTTCATGGTTTACGGGGCTGAGGCCGTCCTCCCAAGTGATATTCGTCATGACTCGCCCCGGGTTGCCAATTATGTTGAAGCGGACAATGAGCAAGCACGCCAAGAGGCGCTGGACCTGTTAGATGAGAAACGGGACATGGCTTTGGCTCGATAGGTGGTTTATCAACAAGACCTACGGCGTTATCACAGCCGCCGGGTTAAGACAAGAACCTTTCAAGAAGGCGACTTAGTGCTCCGGCTCATCCAGGATCGACCGATATGCACAAGTTATCCCCACCTTGGGAAGGACCTTTGTGGTCAGCAAAAATCTGCACAACGGATCATACTACCTCATTGACGCTCGAGAAGACTCACGCAGTTCGAGGAGGAGACCCGCGCCATGGAACATAGCTCTCCTTCGCCTTACTACACTTGAGCCATAGGCTTTTCTTATGTACATATTTCAACAATGTATATATTATGATCAATATGATAAACCGCATCCTTGCTATAAGCAGGGTCTCTGCTGCTTTCTTCAAATCTCTTTGTTTACATGGGGACTTCAAATGACAAAGCAAAGTACTACCCGTTAAACCGCTATCATGCCACAAAACAGCTTGGGAGCTTCACAATCAAGGGGCCAAAGAGAGTTCTATTGCTAAAAGCACGACTCAAACATAGGCACCCATTGAGCACAGCTCACAAAGTTACTTGGGGGCTCTTTGTGTGAAGTAACAAAGAGTTTGAAAGGACACTTGTAATCGGGTATCGACCCACGGCTTGGAAGCCCGGTGTATTCACCTAAAACCCCGGTTAACCTGCCTTCATCAAGTAAGCCACCCTATCCGTAATCCTGGCATGACCCGCCGAACGTTTGACAAGTCAATCTTTTACAGACCCTGAACTTGTCAAAGTTAAAACGACGATTGGTTAGTTGGAGGCCCATCTTAAAAGGCTTTGCAAAAATGGTTTAACTCAGCGGCCTGGCAGCCCATGAAAAGCCTCAAATTTGGGCCTGGCAGCCCTCGAAAAGCCTCGACTACACGGTTTTTGTTTGCTTTTTGCCAAGTTTTTGTTCTTTGGTAATATCATATTAGCCCGGTGTTTGTTAACCCGGCTTGGCTTTCAACTACAAAGTTGTCAGATCATATTCATGTTAATCCGGTGTTTGTTAACCCGGCTTGGCTTTCAACTATAAGTTGTCAGACCATATTTCTCATCAAACCGGTGTTTCACAACCCGGACTGGCCTTGATTACATATTACCAGCATAATCAAATGGTGTTATTCACAACACGGTATGGTTTAAAAAGTTTACACCAGCACTACATGGTGGGAGTTATCAATACTTCAGATTTGGGTTTTTCACCCTTACTACAAATACAAGTTGGTAAACCAACTAAGTGATTTAATATCACAGGTATGATTTATTTCATATTTTTGATTCAGCTTTGGTCATTAACCAGGCTTTGTATGGGGCATAGTGACCCATCCGGCGGTAAACCGCTCGGACAATTCTTTTTATGCAGACAGCAGGATTGCATGAAAAGATATAATCAAGCATAGCACATATCATGGCAGATCAAATAAAGTTATGTATCAGTGCCGCAGATCAAAGTACTTGCACTAGCCTATTACAAGGCGCTTTAGGCCCAAAATGCTGATTGTTCTTACACAAAACAAAGTCTGACAAAGTAACCCGATTGCCGGATTAAGACTCATTGCCAGGATGACGTGAAGTTGATGGATCTTCAGGCGCCGGTTCAACCTCCTCCTCTCCACCCAGTGGCTGGAAGTCAATGGTGGTCCAGTCAATCCGGGTTAGAGCCTAAAATACAGCTTCTTCACTTATCAGATTGGACGGCTCAACGTCAGGGGCGTAAGTGTGCTTACGAATTGGCGGGAAAAGGTTTTGCGCTTCTGTCACAGTCTTATCAACCCGCTGGTTCCTTTCATCGTAAAAGGACCGATGAACAGTCAAGTTAGCCTCTTCAGCCAGTTGACTCAACAGCGGACACATCTCCTTTGTCAGGGCTTTGAGGGCTTCATTGTCAAATGCTGACATGTCTGCTTGTTCATCCGGAAATCCCTTGGCGATATCAACTGGATCCAAGTCAGATATCCATGCTTTGGCCCGAGTCAGTGCCAGTAAAGCGCCACCCCTGGCAGCAGATCGCTTCACCTCTTCTATCTGCACCAGCGTCATGGATAATCTTATTAGTGTGTCCTTGATCAATGTTGGTGCCGGTTTGTTGTATGAGATCGCATGATAGCCTGCTGGGCACCGTGTATAATTGCTCAATCAAAGTGTATGCTGCCTTCGCCATCCGCATATATGTGCCCAAATGAGCAATGCGATTACCGCAATAGTTTATTTAATTCAATGTTACACCAGCAGAGTTCAAGATATTTTCGAACCAGCTATGACAAAGTACTTACCAAAGATTGCGAAGTCATAGCATCCACTTGATGTTTTAGCCTCTGTCGCCTCTTCCACACCGCTTAAGAGCTGCTTTGATCTTCAGCCCGCTTCAACAAAGCAGCCTTTTCAGTTTCCCAGTTGGTGCGTTCATTTTTGAAACCATCCTTCAATTGATCCATGGTTGTCAAAACACCCTTTAGTTCCTCTTTGGCTTTAGAGGTCTCATCTTGCTGGGACTTGATGTCTTCTTGAAGATCGGAGATTTGAGATTCTTTGATATTTTTATCGGCCTGCAAAAGTCAGAAGATGAAGTTGTTAAAGTCCCAAGCACATAACAAGTTATGCACTCGGCACTTGGGGGCTAATGTGGATTGCTTTTTAAAAGTGAGTATTTTCAAGTCCCAAGGCTCAATCCAGTATTAAGCTTGGCACTTGGGGCTAATGCACAATTGATCGCTTATAAGTAAAGGCAATTAACAAGAGAGATAGTCCCGGTTTGTCTTCAAAAGACAAACCGGCCCTTGGGGGCTACTCAGTTGAAGTGTTCTTTATATCGAATTCCCGGTTTATCTTCAAGAGATAACCCGACCCTTGGGGGGCTACAATGGAAGAGATATACGAAATAAAGTAAATTTCAAAGCGTTTTGAAGATTACCTCATAACGCTCCTTCATCAGTTCACCAAACCGCTTCAAAGTCACGGCTGGTGTAAAGGCGGTTTAAAATCCGAATGAAGTTCCTCGGCACTAAGGTTAATGAAGTTGGATAAATCGCCTTCCTTCCCCTTGCCCATAGCAAGAATTCCTCCTTGGCAAGTATGTTTTGACAAGACAACCGGATTACTGTGGCTAGTATGACCCATACCAGTAATAATAACATCATCATCGTCACCCTTTGGTGGACTTGGCGGATTGACGGTATCCCTGGCTAGACTTGGCGGATTAGCAGCTGGCTCGGTGGATCAGCAGCCGGGCTTGAAGGAGTAGCATGAGGGCTTGATGGATCAATATGAGTAGCCGGGTCAGCTTCCAGCGGATTAGCTTCAGTGTTCTCACCTTGTGGGGCGGAATCATCCATAACATCAATATTTCTATCGGTACCCTCAGGAGCCCTATCCGGTTCAACTTCACCAATAGGGGCACTGGTTTTAGCCTTCTTGCTCAGACGGGCTTTGGCACAGATATCAAAACAAAGATTAGCATGGTAAACCGAACTATGAAGGAAAAAGATGAAGGGCAGTATACTTACCCAGGGACGGTTTTAAGGGGAGGCAGCTGAGTGGTTGATGAACCGTCGATTTAATTGAAGATCCTCGTAATTCGGATCGATTTAATTGAGTGGGTATCAGAAGAAACCCTTCAAAGGATAAA
Source organism: Aegilops longissima (assembly GCA_021605205.1). Classification (NCBI taxonomy): domain Eukaryota; kingdom Viridiplantae; phylum Streptophyta; class Magnoliopsida; order Poales; family Poaceae; genus Aegilops; species Aegilops longissima. The sequence goes on from CM038679.1 coordinate 419,737,287, forward strand.
GTGCGGGAGAACAAGTAACCTCTGGACGACGCTTCCGGGTTGGTGTATCCGATAAACCGGAAGAGGTGACTTGCTGGCCACTGTGTCGGGTTGTGTGACGCCCTTCAGGTTACTGTGTCTTCAAAGAAAGTTTTGGATCCAAATAAGCAAGAGAGTGAGAGTATTTTACTTTCCGAACTGCACGGCGAAATCTTTGAACCGGCACAAGATCTGAATCGGAGGAAAGAGAGATTACCTCAACATGGTCCGCACGGCTGGCCTCCGCATCATCCTGGGAATAGTCATTGTCAATAAGGTGTATGAAAAAGGAACCAAGGGAATCAAGTTCTACCTATTGATCCGATTCGTCAATATCTTCTGGCGGATCAGAAGACTCGGCGGTTTTCTTCTTGGCTGTTCTCTTGGTGACTTTGCTCTTGGCACGAGGAGCCCTGGCCGGTTTATCTTGAGTTTTCCTTTTCTAGAAGGAGCTATTGGCCTGCAAAATTAAACAAAGGATTATTATATCAGTGTTAAAGCGGAGACGGATCAAAAAAGTACAAGGTTAAAGTTTTTAACGCTGGCGGTTTGTTTGAGGCATAAAAAGGGCGCAACCCAATTTGGTTGCATGCGGCGATCGGTTCATCAAGCATCTTCTTCACACTTTCAGTGACTTCATCATCAGTCATTTCTATTTCGTTAAACCGTTGAGGATCCTTGGCGTTGCCGGTATATTCATACATCAATCCGGGCCGGCGGCTTAAAGGTAGGACACACGACGAAACCCAACAGCGGACGAGATCAACACCAGTCAAACCGTTGGCGAGGAGAGCCCGGAGCTTGGCGAGCTGAGTTGCATAAGCTTGTCGTTCTTTGGAAGTTAATCATTGAGTTAAAGGGTGGCCATTGCTAAGCCGGTGAGCGCGGTAGCCCGGCAAAGGATTTTCTCCAGCAGGGGCAGTGTTCTGACAATAAAACCATGTTTGGTTCCAGTCTTTAGGATGGCTGTGAAGTTTGGCATGAGGAAAATCAACTTCTTTCCTTTTTGAATCGACACACCACCAAGTTCAGTATTGGGGCCGTCGAGAGAACTCAGTTCGGCGGTTTAAGTGGAAGAAATCCTGAAGAGATCAACAGTTGGTTCTTCTTGAAGGTAAACTTCACGTAACACTTGAAATCGCATATGTTGGACACATAATTTGGTCCAATATCCCGAGGATGGAGTTGAAGTCGGCAAGTACATCTCGTAAAAACTTTGATACGGAGGGCTGAATCCGGGATAAATGTTGCATGAACACGATAACTTCTCCATCTTGAGGCTTAGGAGGGCACTCTGGGGCGTGAACTCGCCAAAGAAGGACATTTTTGAAGCTAAAGTGCTCATAACGATCCATTGATTTATGCTTCCGTGATCCGGATGGAACCCAGCTTGCAAGCGGAAAATTGCTTGGTCATCTTGAAAAGCAAAATCAGAAGGAAAATGAAGGCCGGTTTATGTATTGACGGTTCATGTGTACTAATCGGTGTTAAACGGGAATTTGATCAAAGCATACATGTGAGGTAAACCGAAATTGCTATTCAAGTCAAGATGGCGGTTTAAGTGAGGGCTAATGGCATATGGCGGATTATCAACTACTAAAGGTTAAACCGCCCTTAGGTGGAAGGGCCAGAGCTGAAAATCTACTAAGTGTCGATGTAAACAGGTTTCACAAGATGACAATATAAATTTGGATCTACCATAGTTCAAGAAGAAAATTATTCTCGAGCCCTAAAATGGCGATTTACAAAACACCATAAATCCGTAAGGGAATTATCAAGGCAGGAGGAGATACTACGGCGAGGTAAACTAAAATTACAACTTTGGCCACAAGAGGAGGATGACAAGTTCATCTAGTTTCAACAGTAATCAAAAAGGCAGCGAGCAAAGATGAACACTTATGAACACGGATGAACGCAGAAACACTAAATACAGATCTAGGGTTGAGAGGAGAAAGCTTACCAGATGCGCAGGGATAGCGGAGAAGAGCCGTAGGTTTCTGGTACGATCAGGTTGATGCAGCGGCCATTGTCGATGTAGTGCTCGAAGGTTGAGGTCGGCGGCGGAGCTTCAGAGCTTGAGCGTCGCGAGGAGGAAGAAGAGGCACCGAAGGGGAAGAAATAAAGGACCCCCGAGCCTATTTATAAGGCAAATGGATAAGGCAAGCGCGGGGATCGAGGAGCCTGAAGCGGCAAAAGAGGGCATAGTTGTCGCCTCGATCTTTGGGAGCAATTAATTAAAGGAATCTTTTTAATATTTTTATACAGAGGTGATGTCATGACAAGCCACTGCTGTATCCAGAGGATGACGTCACGGCGGTTTAACAAAACTTTACAGGAGAAAACATCGCGGCAGTTTACGAGGAATGTAAGGAGATGTTCACAGGATTTTTCTAAATATTGGAGATTGACATGAACTGGTTCAAATCAACCTGGGGCCTAATGTTGGGGATATAACTACTAAGGGTAAACCACCTAGGAGGGGCCGGTTCACCCTCAACTACATTGAAGCCCGTAAAGACCCAGAAGATGGCGCTTTACTGATGAAGCTTAGAGGCCCAGGGCCTAAAGGCGGATTAGGGCCCATGGTAGTAAACCGCTATGATTGTATAACTTGTGTTGTAAGATAGGAAAGGGGAGACCGAGGCGACACTTGTATGAGCCAGCCTCGACTCAGAGACCGCCAAGGCCAACCTATGTATATAAAGGGACGGCCCGGCGACGGTTCGAGGGCAGGAAAGAACAACTCGAGACCCAGGCAAAGCGCATTTGCTCCCTGGTCATCGAAACCCAATCAATTCCATCACAACTAGACGTAGGCTTTTACCTTCATCGAAGGGGCCGAACTAGTATAAAAACTCCCGTGTCCCCTGTCCGGTTTAACCCCTTCAAGCTAACCAGTCGCGATGGCTCTGTCGGATTTCGGGTTCCGGCAGTCCCTTGAGGTTCGAACACTGGGGTGCGCGCGGAGATCTTTCCCCTACCAGCTCACGCGTCGATGGTTTGCGAGGGATCTAAACTATGAACGAAGAACAACACAAGAGACACGAGGTTTATACTGGTTCGGGACACCGTCGTGGTGTAATACCCTACTCCAGTGTGTAGTGTGGTGGATTGCCTCTGGGGCTTAAGATGAACAGTACAAAGGAAGAACAGCCTCGCGAGGGGCTGTTCTTGAGCTGGTGCGATGGACTGCTTGGGTGAGTCCAGTCACTTCTCTCTCTCTCCCTCTGTTCGACTTGTTCTCCTCTCTCCTCGGCCTGTTTTTCCTCTGTCCCCCCTTCGTTTGGTGGCTAGTCCTATTTATAGAGGGACGCCCTGAGCCTCTTCCCAAATAATGAGCGGGAAGGGCGCCAACAATTGGCCATTTTGAAGGGGAACATCTAGTACACTTATCCTGACTAAGGTTGGTCTTTGGCTGCCAAGGGCTCTGATGGTGACGCCGTCCTGGGCTCCACGATGACCTCCTTCCTGCCGCTCTGCTGGTCTTGGTCTTGTTGCACCGAAGGGGTAACCTTTGCCTGATGCCTTGGCTTGTGTTTGCCACCTTTGCACCAAAGGGGAAACGAGGACACTGCGCAGGCTGGCGCCCGCCTGGTCTCGATCGTCATGACTTGCGTCACGGGGCACCCTCATGAGGTACCCTGCCTTGATCTCTCCGCCTCCTCGTGAGCCTGCCTGACGAGGCTGCTCCTGAGGAAGGTTCCTGTCGTCCGCCCCGCGAGGCTTGGCCCCTCGCGAGGGTCTCGAGCTTGAGCTGATGAAGCTGGGCCACGCTGGGCCCCCACTTGAGCCACGCCGCAGGCCACAGGCAGGCAAGTCTGGGGAGCCCCGTTCCCAGAACACCGACGGTAGCCCCCGGGCCCAAGGCGCGCCCGGAGTTGGCTTAGCAGAGAAGCGAAGGGGCAAGTGCGAAGCGCCGCGGGCCCCAACAGCCTGCGGCGTTGGGCGCCGAGTGGCAATTGATTGGTCATGGGCGTCTCCGCTTCCCCACGATCCCTCGGCGACTGTATGACTTGACAAGTCCCTGCACGCAGAAATGGGTCATGATTACCTGTGAGCGTGGAGGCCGACGGTTGGCCTCCTCCGGCTATAAGTACGGAACAACACGAGCCCTTCCAGTCCATCTCCTCTTGCTACTCCTTTCTCTCCATGGCTCCGTCGAAGAGGTTCTCGACCGTGGAGAAGGGGAAGGCCCGCCAGGTTGGGCCTGACTCTCCACCGGCAAAGCGCGGTTGAGGCCTTCCTCGCAAGCATCTTGTGGCTCCCGTAGCGGCTTCCCGTGGTCGTGGAGGCGATCCCCCACGCGACGATGGGCGACAGGCTGTCGATGGGGGGCGTGCCGCGACTGCGCGACCCCCTAGGCCGCGCTTTCACTCGGCGGAGGTGCTGCCGGAGTTCGTCGTGTGGTCGATGGAGCTGACCAGCACCTGGCTCCAGCTTCCCTGCTTCTTTCTGGGTGAACTTCCAGCCGGCGCTCCGGGCGGCCTGTGGCTTCAGGCGGACGGTTATTGCAGCAGGGCCTCCTGGGCTTCGCTGGAGGTCTCCGTCGCCGGGAATGTGGCCCTGACCCTCGGCTGGCAAACATTTGCCCGCGCGCGTGGCCTGAGCTGGCGGTGCACCCTGCATTTCAAGTTCGACGGTGATGCCACCCTCTACGTGAGGGTGTTCGGAGAAGACGATCGTTGTGTCGGGTGCTGCCCCGAAGACGATGACCGCGGCCGTGTACCTAGCCGAGGTGATGATCGAGATGAAGATGACAGCAAGCGCGTGGTCAGCGGCGCTCGGGGCTCGTCGAGCTTCGGTGGTTCTCCTTCGGACAGCAGCTCCTCTAGCGATGGCCGCGACCAGCCCCCGTGCCGTCGCGCCCGCCTAGAGGGAGTAACGGGTCAGCCCGCCGTCGTGCCTCGGTGAAGCACAAGGAGAAGTCCAACTGAGCTCCGGAGGCAGTACGAGCCTTCGCCACGAGTTGGTGCCGAGCAAGCTGTGCCTACTTTGTTTTTCTCCCTTCCCCGCGCAAAGAGAAAGTAGTGTAGGGCCCCGTGGGGGCGTGCTGAACTGTTGCTGTTAGTTATCATGTTTTTTCGCTATTTCTGTGTTGTGCTTTTGTGCCGCGTGCCCGCGTATAGGAATTACTTAGCTCGGGGGGGGGGGCTGTCGTGATCTTCGCTTCCCGAGGCCGAGGCCTCATCGCGCGCTTCATGTCCTGCAAGGATTAGTCGGAGCAGTAGCTTCCGGCCTCGGTTGTCGAGGCGACCGCCCTAGGTCCTGTGCTCGCATCGCGATGCCCGTGGGGCACGGACTGGGAGGGGTGCTCCCATAGTGGACCCGGATAGGAAAGCTTCAAACGACATGGGCAGAAAACACTCGCGAGGGTGCCCGCGCTGCTCCCTCGCGAGACTTGCACGAGAGAAAAAGAGGCAAGTGAGCGAAAAAGATGAAGAGTCACTAACCAAGGACGGCAAAAACTTCAATAAAACTTAAAATGCGAGCGAACAAGCCAACTGCAGAAAGAAAATGAAAAAGCCGTGTCCGGCACCTAATCTAGTCTTCGACGTCTTCTCACCAGCGCAGAGCTAAGTGCTGCCACTGGGCGTGGGCGGGAGCCGCCGAGGCCCGAGGGCGGCTCTCCGGAGACTCCGGGTCGTGTACAGCCCCAAGTCATTATTACGTGAGAGTGTCACGGGCGGCGAGCTTCATAGGCATTGGCCTTCTTCACAGGCTCCGGGCCTTTCTCGAGGAAGCGAGCTTCACAGCGCTGGCCTTCTTCATGTGCTCCGGCCTTTCTCCGAAAATGAGCTTCACAGCGCTTGCCTTCTTCACGTGCCCGGCCTTCTCGAAAAATGAGCTTCACAGCGCTTGCCTTCTTCACGGCCCGGCCTTTCTCCGAAAATGAGCTTCACAGCGCTTGCTTTCTTCACGTGCTCGGGCCTTTCTTCAAGCGTGAATTTCCGGAGATGCTGGATGTTCCACGCGCTCGATGGGCATCCTCCCGAGTCTCCAAGCGCATGGAGCCGGGCCTCGAAACATGAACAACCTTGAACGGGCCCTCCCACATGGGAGAAAGCCTATGCAACCTTCCCCGGAGAGGACCCGCTCGAGCACGAGGTCCCTACCTCAAGAGTCCTGGGGCGGATATTGCGGCAAAGGGTATCTCCAGCGCCTGTTGATACCTTGCGCTTCAGCCTTTGCTCTCGATGATGTTCCTCCCCCAGCACGAGATCCGTCCCCCGCATGGCATCCTGCTGCGCCTCGTTGAACGCCAGGACCCGTGCGGAGCGACGTCTGACCTCGTGAGGGAGGACGGCTTCTGCTCCATTGACGAGGAAGAAGGAGGTCTCGCCAGTCAGCTTGGTCGCGGTCGTGCAGATGGAGCACAACACAGACTGGAGCTCGTCGTGCCAGCCCCTGCCGTAGGCCTCCAGCTTCTTCTTGAAGGTCCTTGTTTTGAGGCCCTTCAGGACCTCCGCGTTGGCTCGCTCGGCCTGGCTGTTACTCCGGGGGTGCGCCACCGAAGCGTAGCATATCTGCATTCCAAGGTTAGCACAATATGTTTTGAAGAGATTGCTGGTGAACTGCGAACCGTTGTCGGTGATGATGCGGTTAGGCACCCCAAACCGGCTCACGAGGCCCCTGATAAACTTGACCGCAGAGCCCGCTGGGATGGTGCGGACAGCTTCCACCTCAGTCCACTTGGTGAACTTGTCCACGACGACATAGAGGTAGCAATAGCCCCCTGGCGCCCGAGGGAATGGGCCTAGAATGTCCAGCCCCCAAACCGCGAATGGCCATGAGAGGGGTATAGTTTGTAGACCTCCCGCCGACTGATGGATCTGCTTGGCGTGAAATTGGCAGGCCTCGCAAGCCTTCACCAGCTCAATAGCGTCATTGAGTGCTGTGGGCCAGTAGAACCCATTGCGGAATGCCTTGCCAATGAGGGTTCGTGATGACAAGTGATGCCCACAGTCTCTGCCGTGTATGTCTTCCAGCAATTCCTTCCTTGCTCTCGGGAATGCAGCGTGAGGGACACGCTATTCGCCGCCTCCAAGAAAGCTCTCCATCCTCGATGCAAGAGGGTCGTGGCTTGCCACGCCACACGCCCGCCTCCTCCTCCTTCTCCGTAGGGTCCCTTTGTCAAGTAGCTCTTGAGCTCAGGATCCAGACCCTCCTGAGGCTCCAACGCCAGGAGCAGGCGTGCCCCTGTGGCCGGGCCGCAGGCCGGGGCTCCTGAGGCAGGCGGTCGGGGGAGCTCCTCCCGAGGTTGCGCCGCGCTTGATAGTGATGGTGCCGCTGAGGGCCTGAAGAGTCACTCTTTGAAGACGCCAGGCTCCTGAGGCAGCCGCCTGGACGCCCTCTTGGCGATGTCAACCACTTCTTGATTGGTGCCGCAAGGCACATGCTGCAGCTCCAGCCCCCAGAACTGTTTCTCCATCCTGTGAACCTCCGCGAGGTAGGCCTCCATGTGCTCGTCCTTCGGCTCGTATATCTTGTTGGAGAAGTTGACGAGGAGTTGTGAATCGCCCTTGATGATGAGGCACTTTACCCTCAAAGCGACTGCGGCTCTCAGCCGGCTATCAGGCCTTCATATTCTGCTATGTTGTTGGAGACCTTTTCCCCGTGCTGGAAACAAAGTTGCATGGCGTAATAGAGCTTGTCCTGAGTAGGGGATACGAGCACTGCGCCAGCCCCTGCGCCATGTCGGGAGAATGCCCCGTCGAAGTACATGACCCTGCCGTCTGGTGCCTCGCTCCCCGGGGAAAGTGATCGGTCTTCGCCTGCTTCGAGGCCGGGTGCCTCCGTCCATTCTGCCATGAAATCTGCCAATGCGGCCCCCTTGATGACTCTGGTTGTGCTGAATTCGAGCTGGAACGCTTGCAGTTTGATGTTCCACTCAACGACTCTTCCAGCTGAGTTGGGGCTCCTGAGCACCCTCTCCACAGGGTATGCTAAGACGACCTTGATGGGATGACCTTGGAAGTAGTGCCGCAGCTTGCGTGAGGCTACCAATAGCGCGAGGAGGAGTTTTTGGGGCATGGGGTACCGTGCCCTCGCGTCCCGTAGCACCGTGCTGACGAAGTACACGGGGTGCTCGACAAGGCTGTGAGCGCTGGCGCTGCTCGCGTCCTCCGTAGGTTGGGGCGCCTCCCGAGACGACGGAGCCCCCAGCGCTTGGTCGCTCGGTGTGGCCTCTCCTGCTCCGGGCGCGCTTTCCTGCTGCGGCTGATCCTCCTCGGCCGCGGCCGCGGTCTTCGTGAGGCTCTCTTGGCTTCGCTTTGCTTCTGCCCGGAGGGCAGTTGCGGCCTTGGCCTTATGCTCTTCCCTGACCGCCACTAGGGCTGCGCTGGCGGAGTAGGGAGTGGCCGCGAGGTAGAGCACCAGAGGCTCCCGAGGATGCGGAGCTACCATCACCGGAGGGCTGGTAAGGTACCTCTTGAGTTCTTGGAATGCCTTGTCGGCCTCTTCAGTCCATTCAAAGGGGCCCTTCTTCTTCATCGGCTTGAAGAATGGCAGTGCTCGCTCCCCAGCTTGGAGATGAAACGTCCCAGCACGGTCACGCCCGTGAGTTTCTCGTGATTTCTCAGGGTCTTTGGCGGGCTCATGTCTTCGATCGCTTTGACATTTTCCGGTTGGCCTCGATGCCCCTATGGGACACGAGGAAACCCAGAGCTTGCCCGAGGGGACTCCAACACGCACTTCTCCGGTTGAGCCGCAGAGCCACTTTATCAAGGCTCGTGAAGGTTTCTTCCAAGTCCTCAGATCGTGGTTTTCGCCCCGAGACTTCACTACAATGTCATCGACGATGCCTCAAAGATTCCTCCCGAGCTATCGCCTGTATGGCGTGCATCGATCGCTGAAGGTCGCGCCATGCTATGCAACCCGAACGGCATGCAGGTATAGCAGTACACTCCGCATGGGGTCAGGAAAGCCGTTTGTTCCACATATTCCACCGCCATCTTGATCTGGTGATAGCCTGAGAAGGCATCCAGGAACCATAGCAGGTCACACTCAGCGGTGGAGTCGACGATCTGGTCAATGCGAGGAAGCGGAAATGGATCCTGTGGGCAGGCCTTGTTGAGGTTGGTGAAGTCGACACACATACGTTCCTTTCCCCCCTTCTTTGGCACGACGACTGGGTTGGCCAGCCAATCCGGGTAGCGGACCTCGCGAATAACCCCCGCTGCCTCTAGCTTGCGGGTCTCTTGGACGATAAAAGCTTGTTTCTCTGTGGACTGTTGCCTCGCCCTCTGCTTCACGGGGCGCGTGTTGGGGCACACGTTGAGGTGATGTTCAATCACGCCCCTCGGGACCCCCGCCAACTGATCAGGTCCCCATGTGAACACCTTCTTGTTCGCGCGCAGGAACTTTACCAAGGCCTCCTCCTGCTTGGGTTCGAGGTTTGCACCTATGGTGAAGGTGGCGCTGCGGACCCGCCCTCGCCGACCGGTACCTGCTTGGTTTCCGCTTTGTTTTGAGGAATAGCTGCTTTTCTGACGGCGCAGCCCCTTGGGCTCGGGGGCGCTGGTATGGCGGCCGTGCGTGGCCAAGAGCTGCCTTGAAAACAAGCTTGAGCGCTTGCAGACATCTCCGGTGTTTCGACACGGTAAGGATGCCGCTGCTCCCGGCATCTTCATAAGGTTGTACGGGGTGAGTTGTTGCCATGAACCGGCCAAGGCCGGGTAGCCGAGGATGGCGCTGTAGGGGAGGCCGATGGGGAGTTGTCGGTTGATCAGCCCGGCGGAAGTTGTCGCGGTGCCAAGGTCACCGGGAGGCGACTTGCCCTGTGGAGGCGGTGGAACCGCCCGACTCCCGAAAAGGCCTGCTGGGCTGGAGCCGCCTGGTGGCACATGGAGGAGGCTGAAGGCCTCCACAGAGAGCACGCTGAGGCCGGCCCGCCGCCGGCGAGGGTCCCGTGACCGCCACTTCGCAGATGGTGGGGGTGCACAGCATCGGAAGTGCTCCCGAACCGGCGGGGTTGGAGGGTGATCGTCCGAGTTGAAGAGCAGGTCACCCTCGGGCGCCACCCAGCCCGGCGGGGCTCCCTGTTGCTTGGAGGCGGTGGCGATCTGGCGGGTGAACGACTTGACGTGGCGGCTCGAAGGTGGCGCCAGTGAGCCGCCCAGGAGAGGTGCGACGACCGGGGGCGCCGGCTTGGCGCGATGGGTGAGGTAGAGGTCGCGCAGCTCCCCCCAACAGGCCTGCTGCTCGTCCCCCGCCGGGCCGGTGACGGCAGGCGACGGGGAATGATGAGGGCGTCCGCCGACGGGAGCCGTCCGGGCAACTCGAGCGGCGCGATCAACCCGACGCTCGGTGCGGGCCCGGCGAGCGTCAGCCATGGACACGACGGAAGATCACACGCGACCAGCGGAACAAGGATTCCGGCGCACCCCTACCTGGCGCGCCAAATGTCGGATTTCGGGTTCCGGCAGACCCTTGAGGTTCGAACACTGGGGTGCGCGCGGAGATCTTTCCCCTACCAACTCACGCGTCGATGGTTTGCGAGGGATCTAAACTATGCACGAAGAACAGCACAAGAGGCACGAGGTTTATACTGGTTCGGGCCACCGTCGTGGTGTAATACCCTACTCCAGTGTGTGGTGTGGTGGATTGCCTCTGGGGCTGAAGATGAACAGTACAAAGGAAGAACAGCCTCGCGAGGGGCTGTTCTTGAGCTGGTGCGATGGACTGCTTGGGTGAGTCCAGTCACTTCTCTCTCTCTCTCTCTCTCCCTTTGTTCGACTTGTTCTCCTCTCTCCTCGACCTGTTTTTCCTCTGTCCCCCCTTCGTTTGGTGGCTAGTCCTATTTATAGAGGTAGGCCCTGGGCCTCTTCCCAAATCATGAGCGGGAAGGGCGCCAACAATTGGCCATTTTGAAGGGGAACATCTAGTACACTTATCCTGACTAAAGTTGGTCTTCGGCTGCCAAGGGCTCTGACGGTGACGCCGTCCTGGGCTCCATGATGTCCTCCTTCCTGCCGCTCTGCTGGTCTTGGTCTTGTTGCACCGAAGCGGTAACCTTTGCCTGATGCCTTGGCCTGTGTTTGCCTCCTTTGCACCAAAGGGGAAACGAGGACACTGCGCAGGCTGGCGCCCGCCTGGCGCCCGTCTGGTCTAGATCGTCATGACTTGCGTCGTAGGGCACCCTCGTGAGGTACCCTGCCTTGATCTCTCCGCCTCCTCGTGAGCCTGCCTGACGAGGCTACTCATGAGGAAGGTTCATGTCGTCCACCCCACGAGGCTTGGCCCCTCGCGAGGGTCTTGACCTTGAGCTGATGAAGCTGGGCCACGCTAGGGCCCCACTTGAGCCACGCCGCAGGCCGCAGGCGGGCAAGTCTGGGGACCCCCGTTCCCAAAACACCGATAGGCTCCACGACTAAGTCCTTTCAAAAGGACATCTGACGTGTTAATTGCACGACACTATATCACACTCCCAAGTTAAACGTGTCTTATGATAAGTGATTGTTGCAGGTTAGACAATAGTAATACTTTGATGTAAGAAGATGGCGTGATAGAAAAATATTGTATGTTCTAGAAATAGGAACAAGTGTCTTACTCACAAGTATAATGTGTAAAGTAAGTAGATGGAATTTAGCAAAACTAGAAGCACTACAAGCTAGACATCATACATAACATGCAACCACATATAACAGCACCAAGTTAGAGGGAGCACCTGTGATGGTGGACTAGGGGAGACGTGCTCATCATCAACACAGCTACTTGGAGTGTCTATGCATGTGTTGTCTTCCAAATCTTGTTGGGGGATGGCAGAGTAGAATCTGTAGAGGCCCTCCATTTTAGTTGATTGGAAGGAGCACCTCTATCCACTGCCTTGCTCATTTCCTTCCGGTTTATTGATTTTGCATTGTCAAGTAAAACCGACAAGAAAAAGCAATAAAATTAACTCTTCAAAACTCATTCATGCATGATACTAACGATCACTACCTTGATGTAAGGCAAACACACGATACGAGGATGGAATATGTACGAAAATCAAGACGGCATAGCATATTCACAACTATTTGTGTAAACTAAGCAGAAGCCATTTCAACAAACTAGAAGCAATACAAGCTAGACACCATATGAAAGATGCAAGACAATATCACACTGCCAAGCTAGAGAAAGATACTGGGATGCCGGTTTCGCCGAAAGACCGCCATCAGTCCCTGCCTTAATTTTTTCCTTCCACTTACTTAATTTTATTTCCTTGTCAAGTCAAACCCACAAGATAAATGAATACAAATTTGCTTTTCATAACTCATTGATGCAGGATGCTGACGAGCACTACTTTAATGTAAGGCGACCGCATGATAGGACGATTGAGTGTGTAAGAAAAAAAGGACAACATTGCATATTCACAGCTATGATGTGTAAACTAAGAAGAAGGAATTTCATCAAATTAGAAGCAATGAAGGCTAGACACCATATGAAAGATGCAACGAATATCACTCTACCAAGTTAAAAATGTCTCGTCATAACTGCCATTTCAGCAAATTAGTAGTAGTACAAGCTAGAAAAGAATGCAAGATGTAACCTATATCACACTCCCAAGTTAAATGTGTCTTATGATAAGTGATTATTGCATGTTAGACAACATTAGTACTTTGATGTAAGAAGATGGTGTGATAGACAAATATTGAATGTTCTAGAAATAGGAACAAGTGTCTTATTCACAAGTATAATGTGTAAAGTAAGTAGATAGAATTCAGAGAAAACTAGAAGCAATACAAGCAAGACATCATACACAACATGCAACCACACATAAAAATGCCAAGTTAGAGGTAGCCCCTGTGATGGTGGACTAGGGGAGACGTGCTCATCATCAACACAACTACGTTGAGTGTCTATGCATGTGTTGTCTTCCAAATCTTGTTGGGGGGATGGCGGAGTAGAATCTGTAGAGGCTCTCTGTTTCAGTTGGTTGCAAGGAGCACATTTATCCACTGCCTTGCTAATTTCATTCTGTTGTATTGATTTTTCATTGTCAAGTAAAACCAACAAGAAAAAGCAATAAAATTCACTCTTCAGAACTCATTCATGCATGATACTGACAATCACTACTTTGATGTAAGGCAAACACATCATACGGGGATGGAATATGTACGAAAAACAGGACGGCATGGCATATTCACAACTATTTGTGTAAACTAAGCAGAATGCATTTCAACAAATTAGAAGCAATGCAAGCTAGACACCACATGAAAGATGCAACCAATATGACTCTGCCAAGTTAAAAGCGTCCCATCATAAATGGCGTTTCAACAAATCAGAAGCAGTGCAGGAGGGTGGCCGTTGATGGGTGGCCGTTGATGGGTGGCATGGGGTGGCAGACGGAGGATGTCGGGGTTTCGCGGCTGATGGAGAGGTAGTTTTGGCGCCCACGGAGTACGAATGGAGAATTGGACAGTGGGCGGGGGGAGCTAAGGGGGAACCATGTTTCGGTCTGGGACATGCTTGTTTTTTTGAACAGATGGGACGCGCTTGTTTGAAATTTGGGGAAAGTACAAACTTTGCCCCCCTCTTAAATTTCGGACCTACTGTGGGTTAGGGGTAGGACGGTAATCCCAGGTGTGCCAAATTGAAAGTGCAACTATCCCTGGGTGGTTTTGGTAATTCCTAACAACATATAGCTCATTGAGCTAACATTATTCCAAGATGAATATTTCAGGAAAAGCTCAATGAATGGCATGGCATGGATGAGGAACGTGGACCCCTCAAAATGCTAAGGATAAAAGGATTGGCTCAAGCTCAAAAGCTCAAGACTCTACATTTTATATTTTAGTGATCCAAGATCACATTGAGTCTATAGGAAAAGCCAATACTATCGAGGAGGGATGATGTGTTGCTTAATGAGTTTCTTGCTCCATAGTGCTTAGTGATATGCTCCAAAGCCCTCAACTACTTTCTCACATTCACATATGACCCAAACCAAAAGTCAAACTCGGACCCACCGATTCTATCCATCCGGCGCCACCGAGTTCAGATGTCATAGCCACTGCCACAAACCCTAGGCAAATCAGTCTCACTGATAGGGATCTCGGTCTCACCGAGATGGGGTTGTAATCTCTTTGTTTCCCTTCGTAACATTTTGGTCCCACCGAGATGAGCGATCGGTCCCACCGAGATTGCAATGTAAACTCTATGTTTCCCTTTCGTAAAATTTCGGTCCCACCGAAATGAGCGAACCGTTCCCACCGAGTTTACCTGACCAACTCTCTGGTTAGCTTATTACTAAAGTTGGTCTCACCGAGTTTGTGAATCGGTCTCACAGAGATTACGTTATGCCCTAACCCTAACCATATCGGTCCTACCGAGTTGCATGTCGGTCCCACCAAAAATCCTAACGGTCACTAGATTTGCTGAATCGGTCCGACCGAGTTTCTCAATTCGGTCCCACCGAGATTGGTAAATTGTGTGTAACGGTTAGTTTTTGTGTGGAGGCTATATATACCCCACCACCCACTCTTCATTCGTGGAGAGAGCCATCAGAACGAACCTACACTTCCAATACACATTTTCTGAGAGAGAACCACCTACCCTTGTGTTCAGGCCAAGATATTCCATTCCTACCATATGAATCTTTATCTCTAGCCTTCCCCAAGTTGCTTTCCACTCAAATCTTCTTTCCACAAAATCCAAATCCTGTGAGAGAGAGTTGAGTGTTGGGGAGACTATCATTTGAAGCACAAGAGCAAGGAGTTCATCATCAACACACCATTTGTTACTTCTTGGAGAGTGGTGTCTCATAGATTGGCTAGGTGTCACTTGGGAGCCTCCGACAAGATTGTGGAGTTGAACCAAGGAGTTTGTAAGGGAAAGGAGATCGCCTACTTCGTGAAGATCTACCGCTAGTGAGGCAAGTCCTTCGTGGGCGACAGCCATGGTGGGATAGACAAGGTTGCTTCTTCATGGAGCCTTCGTGGGTGGAGCCTCCGTGGACTCACAAGAACTGCTACCCTTCGTGGGTTGAAGTCTCCATCAACGTGGATGTACGATAGCACCACCTATCGGAACCACGACAAAAACATCCGTGTCTCTAATTGCGTTTGAATTCTCCAAACCCTTCCCTTTACATTCTTGCAAGTTGCATGTTTTACTTTCCGCTGCTCATGTACTCTCTGCATGCCTGCTTGAATTGTGTTAAGATTGCTTGACTTGTGCTTAGATAGCTAAAATCTCCAAAGACTAAAATTGGGAAAAGGATAAGTTTTTATTTGGTCAAGTAGTCTAATCACCCCCCTTCTAGACATACTTTCGATCCTACAAGTGGTATCAGAGCTTTGGTCTCCATTTTCTTTGATTTCCATAGCTTTTGGTGGTCATAGCCTTGGTTTCACAACCTAGGAGAGTATGGCGTCTAGCAAGGGAAATTATCACCGTAGAGGTCCTTACTTTGATGGTACTAATTTTGCTAGTTGGAAGCATAAGATGAAAATGCATATTCTTGGACATAACCCAGCCGTTTGGGCTATTGTGTGTATTGGCTTGCAAGGTGAATTCTTTGATGGGAGAGAACTGAACCGTCAAGCTAGCGCGGAAGAGTTGAAGATGCTGCAATACAATGCTCAAGCTTGTGATATCCTCTACAATGGATTGTGCCCCGAAGAATTCAACAAAACCAGCTGTCTTGAGAATGCAAAGGAAATTCGGTATACTTTGATTGATATGCATGAAGGTACCGACTCCGTCAAGGAATCCAAGTTGGACGTGCTTCAAAGTCAACTTGACAAGTTCAAAATGAAGGATGGTGAAGGTGTCGCTGAAATGTACTCTAGGCTTGCTCTTATCACAAATGAGATTGCCGGCTTAGGAAGTGAAGAGATGACCGAGAAACTCATCATCAAGAAGATCCTAAGAGCTTTGGATGGAAAATATGATACCGTGTGCACATTGATCCAAATGATGCCCAATTACAAAGATCTCAAGCCAACGGAAGTCATTGGAAGAATTGTTGCTCATGAGGTGTCACTCAAGGATAAGGAGGAACTTCACAACAAGTCAAGTGGTGCTTACAAAGCCTCATGTGAAGCCCCCACATCATCAAGTGAGAAACAAACCTTCAATGAAGAATTGAGCTTAATGGTGAAGAACTTCAACAAGTTCTACAAGAATAGAAGAAAAGAGAGAAGCTCCAAGTCAAGGTCCTACAATGACAAAAGATCTTCTAGCCGAGAGCGCAATTGCTACAATTGTGGGAGACCCGGACACTATTCCAATGAGGTTACGACACCCTACAAAAGAAGAGAAGAATCACCCAAGAGAAGAAGTAGAAGAGAAGAATCACCACCAAGAGAGAGGAGGAGTAGAGATGATCGTTATGAACGAAGACCCTCATGTAGAAGCAAGGATTCGGAAAGGAAGGACAAGTCATCAAGGAGCTACAAAAAACAAAGACATCAAGCTCATGTTGGTGAATGGGTATCCCGGCTCCGACTCCGACAATCACTCTGAGAGAAGCTATCACTCCGACTCCGAATATACTCAAGATGAAGGTGTTGCCGGTCTAGCACTTGTGTCAACCAACTCCTACGACATATTTGATTCATCAAATGAAGGAATTGGAAGATGCTTCATGGCCAAAGGTCCAAAGGAAACACATCCCGAGTATGTTGATTTCAATAGTGATGAAGATGACTTGTTAGGTGATGATGATTTACTGGTTGACAACTCTAGTGATGAATACTATGATGAAACGTCAATTAATCATGCTAATCAAGATAAAATGAATGAAAATGATAAGGAGAAGATTGAGCTTCTAACTAAAGAACTAAACACTCTTAAGTTAGCTCATGAAACTATCTTAGAAGATCATCGAGAACTTTTAAGGACTCATGAAAAGTTAGGCTTTGAAAAGCCCAACCTTGAGCAAGAGCATGAGTTCTTAAAGGCAATAAATGATGATCTCCGTAAGAAAAGTTCTTCTTACATTGCCAAGCGTTTACTCCTATATACTTACATGCCTCAAGTCAAGTCTAGTAACAAGAACAAGAAGGATTCTTCCTCTAGTAGTAACAATAATCATGCTAAACCCAATGATGTTGCTTCTAGTAGTTCTCTTGATTCCACTAATGATTCTCTTAGCCAAGTTACACTTGAGCAAGAAAATAGCTTATTGAAGGGAATTATAGAGAAAGGTGTTTACAAGAGCCTTGCCGGGAGTAAGCAATTTGAGGAAATTGTACGCAAGCAAGGAATGCACCGGAAGAACCAAGGTGTTGGTTTTGAACGAAAGTTCAATGCCAATGGAGTTGAGTGGGAAGAAGATCAATACCCCAAGACGAAGTTCGTTCCTCAACAAGAGAAGTATGATCCTACTTCCTTCAAGGGGACACAAGCTCAAGATGATCTTCCACCACAAGACCACAAGCAAAAAGGCAAGGATAAGCTTCAAGAGGAGATTGATGCATTTGAAGAAGCTCCAAAGGCCTTGGTCAAGTGGGTTCCCAAGACTACATCAAGCTCTACTTCATCAAGTACGACTACAACTCCAAGGATTCCCATTAATATGATGTGGATCCCAAAGAAGAAGAACTAGAGAGTTCTTGAGGGTGACTCCGCCAACATATTTCACTCATATCATTTTGGCAACTACAAGTGCAATCAACTTTCACATCTTGCACTAGTTCAAGGAGTCACAAACCCTCTTGTTGGTAAGACAAGGGACAAGGTAACCTAATGCTTTCATAGACATCATCTTATGTGTGCATCACTCTATGTCTATGGATATCCTTGTTTGTTCCTTGTGGGACTAACCCGTGTAGGTATTGAAAGTGCAACTCACTCCAAAAGGATTGCTCCAAATGATCTTCATCAACATTGAGCATCCACATCTTCAACATCT
The DNA here is from genome assembly GCA_021605205.1 of Aegilops longissima. Classification (NCBI taxonomy): domain Eukaryota; kingdom Viridiplantae; phylum Streptophyta; class Magnoliopsida; order Poales; family Poaceae; genus Aegilops; species Aegilops longissima. Next base: position 419,755,138 of record CM038679.1, read on the forward strand.
ACATGAAGTCATCATCGAAAAAACCCAAGGTTAGTTCATGTCAGGACCCCGATCCTAAGTCACACCGATCTAGCATGTAACACATCATATCACTTTGCGGCCTCACGCACGGTATTCCCACGGTGTCGCTTACCATGGCCCGGACCGCTTATGCCTTTTGGCTCACGATATGATAGTGTCGCTAGCATCCATATGACAAAGAACCCGGCCGACATGGCTAGTCGTGAACCCAAAGCGCGCTTAACCTATGGGGACAGGCATACATGAATCACATCGAGCATGTCGGTCATCAACGATATATTCGGCTGTAGCACTGGCTAACAGACTCCGTATCCCGGCTGTAGCAGGCTAGGCAGACTCAATAACACCGCGTGACATTTCCCGGGATGTATATAGGAACGGCGAGACACATGCCGCCACCAAGTGTCCAAGCAGAGTGTTGGGCTAGCAGGACTCGTGAACCGGGCAGAAGCGGACTACTATCGCCGTAAGCACGAGACTACATTTCCCATATGAGAGGCTGCCAAGGATAAACAACTAGTTTGTCGGATCCCACACATACCAAGCATTTCAAACATACACACATTATGCTCAATATGCGAGATACAACATGGCATCACAACATAACTCTACGACTCAAAATATTATTCATTAGGCTCAAGAGCGAGACATTACAAACATGGGTCTCATGACCCAACACTCGAGCATACAAGTCAAAGCACAAGCGAAACTAATCATGTCCGAGTACGCATAACTATAAATGAAAAAGGCTGAGAAGCCCGACTATCTACTGATCCGCCAAGGCACAAGATCGTAGCTGAGGTAACAAGCTAAACGTCAAGTCCAAGCGAACTACTAGCGAGACCGACGCCTCTCGCAAAACATAAAATAAGCAAACGTGAGTACAATTGTACTCAGAAGACTTACATCGTAACTAACTACATATGCATCATTATCAAAAGGGGTGGTGGAGTTTGACCGCAGCAAGCCAGCTTTGACTCGTGGCTATCCTGAACTACGATCGCAAGTAACTCTTTGAGGTGGCGCACACGAGTCCACATATTCACCATGGCAATACACCACTATGGACCCGCCTCCGCCTCCCTACGAGAACGCCATCCATAGCACTCACGCTTATCTTGCGCATTTTAGAGTATCCACTTTCACTTGTCTATGAACCGATATTGGCAACCCAGAAGTCCTTCTCCGTGGACACGGCTATTCAATAGATCATATTAAACCCCGCAGGGTGTACTTCTTCACACGCGCTCACCACTTATCGTCGCATCCCGACATGTACTGCAACCTTCAAGCGGAAGCCCAACGTGGGTGTCGGCCACGCCTACCTAAACACTCAAGTCCCTAGTCCAGGTTTATCGCCTATTCGGTTCCATCCGCAGGAGTCCGCCGAGGTTTCCCATACAGCCCGAATGATGTGTGCAGGGTTCCCGAGATACCAAACGGGCACTCGGTACACCAACCACGGTGCCTACCGCAACACAACCCACCCCTAAGGTCAGCGCTATGCGGCCCCAAAGATGCTACAAACACCGTAAACTACTTGCAACTCCCTTGACCGTGGACAAGGGTGGTTAAGAAGCCGAGAGGGTCAATTAAGGATCCCAATGCGTGGTAGTAGCTGTTTCATGGATCACAAACACGTAACTCAGTTCCTCGAGGACGGCTGCAATGAGACAACCCACCATGTACTCCTACATGGCCTCTCACCGCTACCTTTACCAAATCGTGTTCACACACTTAGCTCACACACAATAGGACATGTTCATAATAATTCCAATTCATTCCCGATGAATCGGACCCGACTCAACTCTAAGCAAAGCAGGCATGACAAACAAGCATAAATGAGTAGGCACATCATGGCACAAACAACTCCTACTCATGCTAGTGGGTTTCATCTAATTATCGTGGAATGACAGTCATGCAAAGGATCAAGGGGTTCAGCTACCGCAGCAAGTAACACATGAGTCGTTGTTGTCCTAATGCAGTAAAATAGAGCAGGAGCGAGAGAGTGGGATTATATCGAATGAACAAGGGGTTTTGCTTGCCCGGCACTTCAAGATAATAGTTCTTCATCGGTGTCATCGAATAATCATCGCTTGTACATCGCTCACCGGAGGGGACAAATACCGGCAAACAAGAGAGAGCACAATCAATGCAATGCACATATATGATGCATGATCATGTTAAGGTACTGAATTCACCTAATGCAATAATAATTCAAGTTAGTTGGAGCGGAATTCAAACAAGGTTGAATTCTAACTCAAAATGCTATTTCCTAAATTACCCTAATCATGATTCATCCTATTCAGTGATGTTAACTTGTTCAAACATGCATGATCATGGCATAAACAGATTCTTCACATTTTTCTGATCATTTTTCATATATAAATTATTTCCATCCGAGTTACGGTTGAATTTATATGATTTTTAGAAGTTTGGGGTATTTTCTGGAATTTACTGAATTAAATTAAATCTAGAAAAGAATATTATCAGCGTCACCGACGCCGTGGTGACGCCAAGAAGTCAAAAGCGCCGACCAGGTCAAATCGACGTGGGGGGCCACACGTTAGTGACTAACTAACTAACCTAGTTAATTAGTACTAACCGTTAGTTAAGTTAGTTTGAACCTAACTAGAGTGGTTAGCAGGCAGGCCCGCATGTCGCTGAGGAGAAGGAAGGTCAAACCGGGCGGTGGTCAACCCACGCCGGTCACGGGTCAATGCGCCGGCGCTTAGCCACGGCGAACCACGCGGCGGCGCAAGTGCAAATGGCCATTCCGGCCACCAAAAGGGCCGGGGAGAGTACCTACGGAGAGCTGGGGATGCGCTGAGGTTCTTGGTGGGGATAGCCGGGGTCGGGGCGGCCGGGATCGATGCCGGCGACGAACTTGGCGGCCGCCGGAGCTCGGGCAAGGATGGTGTCGGTGCTACGGTGCACAAGAGGGAAAGGCGAAGGGTGCTACGTGCTCCTGGGAGTGTGCCGAGCTGCTGACACGCCTCCCGGCCATGAAGCGGGCTGGGGCTGTGGCAAGGCGCGCCATGGCCGGGCGGTGAGGAGCTGTCGGCCGAGGGAGACGGTGGTTAGGGGGGAAGACGAGTCGGGAAGAGGGGTAATGGCTCGGGGGCTCACCGTGGTTGCGAGGAGGCCGCCGGTGAGCTCGGTGGGCACCGAGCCGCTAATTTGGCGACGGCGATCATGGGTCCGAGAAGGGGAATGGTGGGGCGGCGCCTGGGTGCTCCGGCGTGGGGCTTGGTGAGGAGGAGGAGAGGGCTAGGCGGAGGCCATGGACACGCCGGGCGAGGCGAGGGAGGGCCGTGGCCGTGGCTACGGGCGAGCGGTGGCGACGGGGGCGCTTGGTCGCGTGAGGGGAGAGAGCGGAGGAAGGGGAGGGGTCGGAGAGAGTGAGAGAGAGCCAGAGGATCGGGAGGCGCGTGGCATCGCAAGGAGGTCGGGAGGCCAGGCAGTGTGGTGGAGGTGGCGCGCGCTGGCGGTGCACGCTGCTGCCACGCCAAGGCTGCCCACCGGGCGCGAGGAAGACGACAGGAGGAGGCTGGCTGGGCTGGGCTGGCCAGCCGGGAGGGGAAAGAAATCGGGCGGTTCGGGCGCTAGGTAAGCCAGTGAGTATCCCTTTATTTCTGTTTTCTAATTTTCTCGACATCTGTTTTGATTTAAATAAAATACTAAATCAATTTATTTAATTATGCCAATTTTTGCAGGAGCTAACTATATTATTCCGAGCTCCTCAACAAAAGGGCACAATTTTGGACAATATTTTATATACATAGTAATATATATCCAAGACAAATATTTATCAGATATTCCAAATGCCCAAAATAAATATTTATGAGATCCTAAAATATTGGTTAGTTTGTTAACCCTGTCCAATATTTTCGGGGGCCACATGAGCATTTTCTTGGACCTTTTGGAGCGATTTTTATTTAGGTCATTTCCAAAAGTGATTCTGAGGGTTTCACAAATCCCCATTTCAATTTTCATGGAAATTAACATGATGACATGAATGCCTTAATGCAACTAATGTCAAGCAATTTAGGATGTGACAACTCACCCCTCACTAAACAAGAATCTCGCCCCGAGATTCAAGACGTGAGGTAAGAGGGAAAAGGAGGTCACAAACTATCACAATCTTCATGATCCATTTGCCCTTCTTGAAGATGTTGATTCACTCCATCTTCTTGGTCTTGACGTCTTCGAGATCTTCACCCGACACGGCAACAGAAAGAAGGGGAAGCCCTACATGATTCGATCTTCACGAAGATTAAGCAAACATGATCGACATTACGGATTGAGACGGTGACACATCTCGAGTTGAGACACGAAATGCATCGGGAGGGATGGAAGAAACAACAACGGGGTTTGATTGGAGGCAAAAATTCCACGCCTAGGGAGATGGTGGATGGTGTCAAGGTGGTGGGGAAATATTTACCATGATCCCGTAACAGGACACCTCGAGAAAGGTGACGCAAGGAACTATTCCCTTAAGTGGCAAAAAGAATTACTTTTGAATTAGAGATCATGGAGACTCTCCATACCAACCTAAGGCAACTCACAACGATCATGTGGTGGAATGCAAAGGAGTGGTACACCCGGACTAGAATGGATGATGTGGACTACCTTGTTGAAGAGAACGCAATGGATGATTTTGCTTATCATCGAAGGTGGGGGGGGGGACCCATGGTAAGTCCACTTTTGAAGATAAACCTGGACAAGAATTGCTAAGAAGACAGTCTATAGCGAGATAGCACAAGGACGGTGCAAGCTGGGAACGAAATGCAGCTGTTGGAATGTTTCAACCATCATATCTGCCTGAGATTCAGATCTGGTTGGTGTTAGGATATTTCAGACTTAGCAGGTCTGAAAAGGAAAGGTTACAACACAATTTGACGCGATAACGCTATGAGAATCTCGAAGTGAACTAGGTAGCAAGCTCCAAAACATGAGCTGGTTTTGCTACAAACACGTGAACACGCTTGTCCCGACAAGCATGACCACATGGTAGTCTTATAATAAAACACTACCGAAGTTCGGTGGGAACCATCATCGAGGATAACGAAGTCCGATCATAAGTCATGACTAGTTGTTATGAAGGAACTCCTTTTCCTTGAACAATTCAATCAGTGGCTTGGTGTGCTATGGAATCCATATGGGATGAAGATGATCACCTATCGCACCATAGAATACTTCGCACGCATGATCGACTTGGGATGGTTCCAAAGGAACAAAACAAACCTTTCTCAAGTTCATGGCGGCAACTTACATCAGATGCACATGAACTAGAGGAAGTCACTATTTCCATCCAAACATATGCTTCATGAGCAAAACACGAAGAAATGCTTACACCAGCTTCCAATACTAGGTTGATGCTCAACATGACTCATGGGGAGACAAAATGCTACCGATGGGCTCAACAAAGAACTCATCGGAATTTCCATATCACCGACTTCCACCATCATGTGAACACGGTGATAGCATTGGTCGACCAAAGATGTAATGGTGTATGCTCAAGGATCAACCACGAGTAAGACAACATTACGAATATCGTTATTCTGATTTGACTTGACAATGGCCCATACTCAAGTCAAAGAATTGGTAGGACGATAGGTCCAACAACTGATCACAGGGACCAATCGATGAAGATATCATCCTTCTTCAACACACACTACACAAGAATATCCCTTTGGATTGAGTTAGGTTGGACAAGCTTTTATCTTCCAACTCTCCAAGTTGTTGTCTAGCTTAACCGACTAGCTCAGGGGTATACGACACAGATTCTTGGAGAAGGGTGGTTCACAAGAAACCAACTTGATCGCGAGCCCAACATAACAGTCAGGGAACAACCCGGTAACACTTCCAAGAAGATATTTGGAAAGTCACGATCCACCGGTATGTTACTAAGCTCGGGAGCAATCTTGCTTTTGAGGGCAATACGATATGATCAAATGAGTGAGGACTTGCCACAATCCTAATTCATCGATCGAAGTGTGCACCAGAAATAAGAACTAGGTAGCACGATCAATCTTAGGATGATGGTTTAACAACCAACACGCTAAGAATGAGAATATTGTCCATTCACTACCAAGCAATGAGTTGCTCGGAGTATTGATTTCACACATCGCAACTCACTTGTCGGCATTCCGTTGCAAAGAACACGGACCGAGGAATGAATGATGATGGTGAGAAGTATCACTACGCCAAAAATTCATGAGAGTTAGTGCAATCCTCATGACACTCTTGACATAAAGATGGTAACACTCAAGGTAGAACAGAATCAAAAGCTGAATTGGCATTTTGATCTCATGGATACAACTACTTTGACCCAATCCTAGAAATGGATGAGGTATCGAGTTTGTTTCTCCTAGTCATTCCGGAATAGAATGGCTTGACGGACCACAAGGATAAAATGCATCGATGAACACAAATGCACACATACCCTTGGCTATCAATTGATAGATGAAGGTCGGAAGGCATCTAAGAGAACAACTCAAAGGAACATATAACTTTCTAAGTTGTGGATGCACAGATTAGTATGTCGAGCAAGCTCAACATTTCTTCCGGATAATCCATGCAGAAAAGGTAGAATTGGCAGAGTCACAATTATGAATGGAGAACTCCTCAAGAGCACTCTTATTGTGATCTTTTGGCTCAAAAGAACTTCTACCATAAGCGGTTCGTAGTATTTGGAAGAAGGAAATACCACGGACCTTGAGGACTATCACAAAGGGTACTAATATCCTAAAGGCACTAGCAAATACTAACAACATGAGGTAGGATGAATCTCGGGTTCAGAAACCCAAGAGTAGAGTACCTACTACTAAATGGCATCACGGGATGCTTTCGAAAGTGATGGCCAGAATCATCACACTTGGGATACAGAAGCATTGCTAAATTGCTAGGTGACTTCCTAAACATCTAGGGTCATAATAATAGTTCCAACACATATGTCAAGGCAATAAATTACCCCAACGCACCGTTAGTGTGCTTATTCGACCAAAGAGGACATCGAATGTATGAAAGGATTGCAAATGCATCGACTACTTAGAGACCTGGGTGACTTGGACAGATAACGGCTGTAAATGCTCAAAATGATTTGAGACATCCTCAGAAAACGGTGGCATAACCACTCAACAACATCATAACAAGATTCGGGATCAACAGCTATCATACAGAGTAGTAGGAACTGAACTGGGATTAAAACCAACAATCTTATAAGTCTATGGATTAGTAACACGTCACCCTAATAGATAGATGAGAAGCCTAGTTCTTAAACCCCAGAGAAGAGAAGAGGATGACTCAGATCGAAGGCCATGAGGTATAAGGAGTAAAAAGAGCCTTACGCTCCTTCCACAATCAATTCCCTTATATAACTAAAGCATTTCTAGACACAACTTCACCAGTTTGGCTTGGTAATCCCACAGCAACAAAGCTCGATACCAACGCTGTCGACCCCGATCCTAAGTCACACCGATCTAGCATGTAACACATCATATCACTTTGCGGCCTCACGCACGGTATTCCCACGGTGTCGCCTTACCATGGCCCGGACCGCTTATGCTTTTGGCTCACGATATGATAGTGTCGCTAGCATCCATATGACAAAGAACCCGGCCGACATGGCTAGTCGTGAACCCAAAGCGGCGCTAACCTATGGGGACAGTATACATGAATCACATCGAGCATGTCGGTCATCAACGATATATTCGGCTGTAGCACTGGCTAACAGGACTCGTATCCCGGCTGTAGCAGGCTAGGCAGACTCAATAACACCGCGTGACATTTCCCGGGGATGTATATAGGAACGGCGTGAGACACATGCCGCCACCAAGTGTCCAAGCAAGAGTGCTGGTCTAGCAGACTCGTGAACCGGCAGAAGCGGACTACTATCGCCGTAAGCACGAGACTACATTTCCCCATATGAGAGGCTGCCAAGGATAAACAACTAGTTTGTCGGATCCCACACATACCAAGCATTTCAAACATACACACATTATGCTCAATATGCGAGATACAACATGGCATCACAACATAACTCTACGACTCAAAATATTATTCATTAGGCTCAAGAGCGAGATATTACAAACATGGGTCTCATGACCCAACACTCGTGAGCATACAAGTCAAAGCACAAGCGAAACTAATCATGTCTCGAGTACGCATAACTATAAATGAAAAAGGCTGAGAAGCCCGACTATCTACCAGATCCTCGCCAAGGCACAAGATCGTAGCTGAGGTAACAAGCTAAACGTCAAGTCCAAGCGAACTACTAGCGAGACCGACGCCTCTCGCAAAACATAAAATAAGCAAACGTGAGTACAATTGTACTCAGAAGACTTACATCGAACTAACTACATATGCATCATTATCAAAAGGGGTGGTGGAGTTTGACCGCAGAAGCCAGCTTTGACTCGTGGCTATCCCGAACTACGATCGCAAGTAACTCTTTTGAGGTGGCGCACACGAGTCCACATATTCACCATGGCAATACACCACTATGGACCCGCCCCGCCTCCCTACGAGAACGCCATCCATAGCACTCACGCTATCTTGCGATTTTAGAGTATCCACTTTCACTTGTCTATGAACCGATATTGGCAACCCGAAGTCCTTCTCCGTGGACACGGCTATTCAATAGATCATATTAAACCCCGCAGGGTGTACTTCTTCACACACGCTCACCACTTATCGCCGCACCGACATGTACTGCAACCTTCAAGCGGAAGCCCAACGTGGTGTCGGCCACGCCTACCTAAACACTCAAGTCCCTAGTCCAGTTTATCGCCTATTCGGTTCCATCCGCAGGAGTCCGCCGAGGTTTCCCATACAGCCCCGAATGATGTGTGCAGGGTTCCCGAGATACCAAACGGCACTCGCACACACGCACGGTGCCTACCGCAACACAACCCACCCCTAAGGTCAGCGCTATGCGTGCCCCCAAAGATGCTACAAACACCGTAAACTACTTGCAACTCCCTTGACCGTGGACAATGGTGGTTAAGAAGCCGAGAGGGTCAATTAAGGATCCCAATGCGTGGTAGTAGCTGTTTCATGGATCACAAACACAGAACTCAGTTCCTGAGGACGGCTGCAATGAGACAACCCACCATGTACTCCTACATGGCCTCTCACCGCTACCTTTACCAAATCGTGTTCACACACTTAGCTCACACACAATAGGACATGTTCATAACAATTCCAATTCATTCCCGATGAATCAGACCCGACTCAACTCTAAGTAGTAGCAGGCATGACAAACAAGCATAAATGAGTAGGCACATCATGGCACAAACAACTCCTACTCATGCTAGTGGGTTTCATCTAATTATCGTGGAATGACAGTCATGCAAAGGATCAAGGGGTTCAGCTACCGCAGCAAGTAACACATGAGTCGTTGTTGTCCTAATGCAGTAAAATAGAGCAGGAGCGAGAGTGGGATTATATCGAATGAACAAGGGGTTTTGCTTGCCCGGCACTTCAAGATAATAGTTCTTCATCGGTGTCATCGAATAATCATCGCTTGAGACATCGCTCACCGGAGGGACAAATACCGCAAACAAGAGAGAGCACAATCAATGCAATGCACATATATGATGCATGATCATGTTAAGGTACTGAATTCACCTAATGCAATAATAATTCAAGTTAGTTGGAGCGGAATTCAAACAAGGTTGAATTCTAACTCAAAATGCTATTTCCTAAATTACCCTAATCATGATTCATCCTATTCAGTGATGTTAACTTGTTCAAACATGCATGATCATGGCATAAACAGATTCTTCACATTTTTCTGATCATTTTTCATATATAAATTATTTCCATCCGAGTTACGGTTGAATTTATATGATTTTTAGAAGTTTGGGGTATTTTCTGGAATTTACTGAATTAAATTAAATCTAGAAAAGAATATTACTGCGTCAGCCTGACGTCAGGGTGACGTCAGCAAGTCAAAAGCGCCGACCAGGTCAAATCTGACGTGTGGGGGGGCCACACGTTAGTGACTAACTAACTAACCTAGTTAATTAGTACTAACCGGGGTTAGTTAAGTTAGTTTGAACCTAACTAGAGTGGTTAGCCGGGCAGGGCCCGCATGTCAGTGAGGAGAAGGAAGGTCAAACCGGGCGGTGGTCAACCCACGCCGTCAGCGGTCAGTGCGCCAAGCGCTTAGCCGCGGCGAACCGACGCTGGCGGCGCAAGTGCAATGGCTATTCCGCCACCAAAAGGGCCGGGAGAGTACCCACGAGAGTGGGGATGCGCCGAGGTTCTTGGTGGGATAGCCGGGTCGGGCGGCCGATCGATGCCATGACGAACTTGGCGGCCGCCGAGCTCGGGCAAGGATGGTGTCGGTGCTACGGTGCACAAGAGGGAAAGGCGAAGGGTGCTACGTGCTCGGGAGTGTGCTGAAGCGCTGACACGCCCGGCCATGAAGGGGCTGGCTGCTGGGCGGGCGCCATGGCCGGGCGGTGAGGAGCTGTCGGCCGAGTGGAGACGGTGGTTAGGGGGGAAGACGAGTCGGGAAGAGGGGTATGGCTCGGGGCTCACCGTGGTTGCGAGGAGGCCGCCGGTGAGCTCTGGTGGGCACCGAGCCGCTAATTTGGCGACGGCATCATGGGTCCGAGAAGGGGAATGGTGGGGCGGCGCCTGGGTGCTCCGGCTGGGGCTTGGTGAGGAGGGAGGAGAGGGCTAGGCGGAGGCCATGGACACGCTGGCGAGGCGAGGGAGGGCTGGTGGCCGTGGCTACGGCGAGCGGTGGCGACGGGCACGGCGCGGTCGTGGAGGGGGAGAGAGCGGAGGAAGGGGAGGGGTCGGGAGAGAGAGAGAGAGCCGAGGATCGGGAGGCGCGTGGCACGCAAGGAGGTCGGGAGGCCAGCAGTGCAGGGTGGAGGTGGCGCGGGCTGGCGGTGCACGCTGCCACGCCACTGCTGCCCACCGGGCGCGAGGAAGACGACAGTGAGGGAGGTCACTGGCCTGGGCTGGCCACCGGGGAGGGGGAAAGAAACTGGCCGGTTCGGGCGCTAGGTAAGCCAGTGAGTATCCCTTTATTTCTGTTTTCTAATTTTCGACATCTGTTTTGATTTAAATAAAATACTAAATCAATTTATTTAATTATGCCAATTTTGCAGGAGCTAACTATATTATTCCGAGCTCCTCAACAAAAGGGCACAATTTTGGACAATATTTTATATACATAGTAATATATATCCAAGACAAATATTTATCAGATATTCCAAATGCCCAAAATAAATACTTTATGAGATCCTAAAATATTGGTTAGTTTGTTAACCCTGTCCAATATTTTCAGGGGCCACATGAGCATTTTCTTGACCTTTTGGAGCGATTTTATTTAGGTCATTTCCAAAAGTGATTCTCGAGGGTTTCACAAATCCCCATTTCAATTTTCATGGAAATTAACATGATGACATGAATGCCTTAATGCAACTAATGTCAAGCAATTCTAGGGATGTGACAGTTCATCCCTCTAAAGGGGGATCTCACATCTAGGGGGAGCTTTACTCTAAGAATTGAGCTAAAGCAACTTGTCAGTGTCAAAACCGGCGGATCTCGGTAGGGGGTCCCGAATCAGTGCGTCTAGGCGGATGGTAACAGGAGACAAGGGACACGATGTTTTTACCTGTGTTCGGCCCTCTCGATGGAGGTAATACCCTACCCTAGAAGCTAAAAAATACCCTACTCCCGCTTGATTAATATTGATGATATGGGTAGTACAAGAGTAGATCTACCACGAGATCAAGGAGGCTAAACCCTAGAAGCTAGCCTATGGTATGATTGTTGTTCGTCCCACGGACTAAAACCTCCGGTTTATATAGACACCGGATAGGTTAGGGTTACACAGAGTCGGTTACAATGGTAGGAGATCTACATATCCAGACGCCAAGCTTGCCTTCCACGCCAAGGAAAGTCCCATCCGGACACGGGATGAAGTCTTCAATCTTGTATCTTCATAGTCTTGGAGTCCGCCGTGACGATAGTCCGCTATCCAGACACCCCTAGTCCGGGACTCCTCAAGAGCTCCCTAACCAGGCTTCAATGACGACGAGTCCGGCGTGTTGATTGTCTTCGCATTGCGAGGCGGGTTCCTCCTCCTAATACTTCATAGAAGGTTTTGAACACAAGGATAGTGCCCGCTCGCAAAACAAGTTCCACATAACACCGTAGAGAGAATAATTTTTGCACAGATCTGCTGACGTATTCCGTGGCGTGACATCACACCACGCCAGGCCTTTATATGAATCGCTTTTTATTCTTCCACCTCAGCGTGTTTAGCGAGGCGTTTCCTTGGCACGCCTTTATTAAAGCATAGATCGTGCCCCTTATCCCGGATTCTCATCAATACGGACGGGTAACCCAACCGCGTCTGCTTGAAATCTGCCGGCATTCGGGAACGGGGTCCCCAGACTTGCTCGCTCGCTGCCCGCGGCATGGCTCAAAGGAGGCCCAGACAGCCCATCTTCATCAACACAAGCTCAAGACCTCGCGAGGGGCTGAGACCTGCTGGGCGGACGACCAAGAGCTTCTCGTGCACGGCCTCGTCAGCTGGCTCATGAGGAGGCGGAGAGTTTAAGGCAGGGTACTCGCGAGGTGCCCATGACGAAAGCCATGATTTACCAAGGGCGCCATGCTGGCGCCAAATGCAAGCAAGCCCCCTCCTTTCCTCTTTGGTGCAAAGGAGCAAGCGCAGCAAGAGCATCAAGCAAAGGCATCCGCTTCGTGCAACAAGACCAAGACCAGCCCCAACTGCTGGAATGCAGCCATCGTGGAGCCCAAGCAAAGGCCATCACTGTGAGCCTTTGGCAAAGCGAGGACCAACTTTAGTCAGATAAGTGTACCTGTTGTTCCCTTCAAATGGCTAATTGTTGGCGCCTTCCCGCCAATATTTGGGAAGAGGCCCAGGCCTTCGCCTATATAAGTAGAGCTAGCCACCATAGGAGGAGGGACGAAGGACCCGCCATTCGAATCCAGAGAGAGAGAGATAGAGACCCGATCCTCAAGCTAGAGCGACGGGACACCACTTAGCAGTTCATCGCTTCCACCAAGAATGACACTCGCGAGGCTGTTCTTCCCTGCATCGCCTTCATCAGCCCCAGAGGCAATCCACCACACCACAAACTAGAGTAGGGTATTACACCACAGCGTGGTCCGAACTAGTATAAATCTTGCCTCTTGTGTTGTTCTTGCTAGTAGTTTAGGTCCCCGCGATTCGGCGAGGTACGAGACGGGAGGGTTGGATCTCCGCACACCCCAGTAGTTCAAACCTTAAGGGTCCGCCGAACCCGAACCGACATTTGGCGCGCCAGTAGGTGCACCGAATCGCCTTTCGTCGCTTCGTTCTTCCCCACCACCGCAACCATGTTCGATGCTCGCCGGCTCAAGGCTGAAGCGCCGAGCCGCCACCTCCTGTGTCGCCCAGACGGCTCTGCCGGCGGGCGCCTCGCTATTCCTGCCACCGCCGCCAATGCCGCCATCGCCCGGGCGGGAACGAGCAGCAAGTGTCGCCCCAAAGACTCGCCCATGAGGCGGGACGGCCGCACCGCCACGCTTTCGCCACCCTCGCTGGTTCTTCGCCACGCGCTTCGCGCCATGGAGGCTCGAGCTGCGCCATCGCGCTAACGAAGCTCTGCGCTACCGCTTCGCCGATGACGCTTACGAAGAATGGCTCGACCGCACGCTGAAGCTCGTCTGCTGCTGCAGAGGCGCACTTCGCCGCCCGCTCGCTGCACACCGCACAAGGCTGCGGCGATGAGCCCCGGGCGCCAGCCGCCTTCCCCAAGACGGGCGCCGTTCATAGGCGCTGCTCGGGCGGAACCTGCTCGCCAGCGCCGCGCTGCAAGAGCAGAGCTGCTAAGAAGTTCTCGCCCGCAAGAAGCCGCCGAGCGCCTCGCCCAAAGACGCCAAGACCCTGCGCTGCCCCCACCAAGGCGCAGGAGGCCTGCAAGACCAAGCTCGCCGCCCGAGGCCCCCGCTGCCACGGCGGGCTGCCGCGCTTTCACCACCGAAGCACGCAGCGCCGCATGGCCCGCCAAGTTCAAGCTGCACCTGCTTCCACGCTACGACGGCACGGCTGACCTTACGGAGTTCCTCCAGCTTCACGAGCTGGGCATCGCTGCCAACGGGATGAAAAGGTCATGGCGAACTGGTTTCCCATGGCGCCAAGGACGGAGCCCGCACTGCTCCTCGACCGCCCTGTGCACGATCTCTTCTCGGCCGAGATGTGCACCCGCTTCATCGCCAACTTCCAAGGTACTCGCGATCGCCCTCGCCATGAGCGACATGCGCCGGATCAAGCAACAGCCAGGGGAAACCCTGCAAAAGTACATCCAGCGCTTCAACAATGTGCGCCTCAAGATCCCTGTGGTAACGGAGGAGGCCATCATCTCGCTTTCTCCGACGGCGCGCGCGACGCCAAGATGAAGGAGGAGCCATGATGCATGAAGATCTGTGCACCTCCTCGAGCTGTTCAACTTGGCGCACCGCGCGCCAGGCTGAGGAGGGCGCGCCTCCTCGAGCTGCCTACCGCGATCCCAAGAGAAGAAGTCCAAGGCAGGGGGCTGCCATGCTCGCGTCAACCGCACACCAAGCAAGGCGTAGATCAGCCCGAGTCCTCTAAGGGCAGCCGGCATCATGGTACCACGACCTCCACACCCACAACACCAATGAATGTCAAGAGCTCCGGTCAGGCGCGAAGGAAGGGTCGGCAGACGCCCGAGCGCAGCGACCGGGCTACGTACCAAGGAGGAGGAAGGAATGCAGACGCTGGAAGATCATGCCCGCGCCAAGGGTGGCGCGACCAACCTCGCGAGGACCGCTGCAAGACCCACTCGCGAGGGGGGCTGGAGGATCAGCCTCGTGAGGATCGTCCGCAAGGGAACGCAGGCCTCCCTCTCCGCCGCCGCCACCAAGGAGAGCCAAGACCTCATCAGACGAGGGGCTGAGCTCTGTGAAGCGCGCGCGATTGCTCGCATCCCGGGCGGAGCTCAAGCCCCAGCCTCTCACCGCATCTTCAAGCAGTTCGCCTGCGAAGTGAATGCAGTCCTCCCTGCTCGAGTCCACGCGCCTCTCGGTGGTCGGCGGCGCCATCACGCTCAGCTCAGCGGATCAGCTCAAGCGCGCAGCCACACCGGAGTTCTTCCGGCGTTTTGCTCCCCAATCATCAAGAACGTGCTGGTCACCAAGACCTCATCGACGGCGGAGCAGGGCTCAACGCCCCGTCCGTGGAGACGCTCAACAATCTTCGCGCCTTATACCAGCTTCAGCCAACCAAGCCTTTCTCCGAGTCACCGACGGCTCCACGGTCCCGATCGGGCAGGTCCGCCTCCGCCACCTTCGGGCCCGTGGATAACTACCACACCGAGCTCATCGACTTCGACGCCGCCACATTCGCCACCGACAACGCCATCCTCGGTACCTAGTGTTGGCTAAATTCATGGCCAGAACCCACCATGGCTACAACATCCTCAAGATGCCGTGAAGTGGCGGAGTCATCACGGTGCCCCGCGAAGAGAGATGCAGCAGCTCCCCGAGCGAAGCCAGCCGCATCGCCGAAGACCTGCACCACAAGCAGCAGGATGCCTCCCGAGGCAGCACCCAAGAAGAAGAAGACATCGACCGCCCGGCTTTCAAGAGACAGGCCCTCGTGGCCCGCACCGGGCCGAGGGAGCCTCCTTCCAACGTGATAGGAAAGCGCACCCGCGCCTCCTTAGGCAGGCTCGGGCCTCGAGGGCCGCCACCTCGCCAAGGTCTCGAGGGAGGCGCTTGGGCACCACGTGGAGGCGTGTTTCAAGCACGCTTCCGCAAGGTGAGCAAGACCAGGAGGACAGAACCTCAAGAGTTCATCAGCAGGCCATTCAAGAGCTACAGAGTCAAGGGTCATGAGGGGCAGCCGCCACTCACTGTGGCCCCCCATCCAGCGAGGATGGTGGGCTGCGCGTCTCAGATCGACATACCAGGCTCACCGAGCCGCATCTCAAGAGCGATCTGCCCTCGCGAGTGGGACGCTATGAGGGTCCGCCCCACAGCCACGTGACGCATGCCTTATGGCTCGCCAAACGCTGCCGCTGCGCACCAGCTGCCTCATGAGGACCATCCCGAGGCTCAAGAGGTCAGCCACGCCAGCAGCCCCGGGCGGAGATGGAGATGGCCCATGAGGAGCCGCCAGCCCCCGAGCCTCCCGAGGCCCTGTGGCCTGGGGCTCGTGGAGGATCGGCCCCGCAGCCCACCGAGTCTGCTACATCAACATCCTTCATCCCCAACATCACCAGTAACATCTTTAAGTTTTATTTCCGACCGAGTGCCTTCAGGTCAGATATTCCTGTGCCGCTGGGTCCGCCCCTCGCGCATGTATCCCTTTATTTCATGTCTTTAGCTTATCCTGTTAGGGCGCCTCGGCTGCATCATCCCCAAGCCGCCGGGCCACCCCAAATGACATGTATCCTTCACGCTGCTTTCCTAGGATTATGCTCGCTCCACCATGCTTGTTATTTGCGCCTTCTCCCGGTGGCTAAATCTTGCACGCTAAAGGGGGTGCCCGAGCATCGCGACTGTGGCTCCTACCGCTCTCCGCCTCACCCTCCGGTCTTGTACACGGCATCGCGACCGGCTTGCCAGCGACGGCCGAGACCAGCCCGAGAGCCGGACCCGAGGACGAGTTTCATTATCCAATCCAGCTTATGCTAAAAAGGGGTGCCCGAGCATCGCGACTGTGGCTCCTACCGCCTCCGCCCTCACCCTTTGGTCTTGTCCATGGCATCGCAACCTGGCTTGCCACCGACGGTAGAGACCAGCCCGAGAGCCGGACCCGAGGACGAGTTGCTGCTCAACCCAGCTTATGCTAAAAGGGGGGGGTGCCCGAGCATCGCGACTCAGGTTCCTACCGCTCTCCGTCCTCACCTCTGGTCTTGTCCACGGCATCGCGACCTGGCTTGCCAACGACGGCCGAGACCAGCCCGAGAGCCGGACCCGAGGACGAGAGTTGCGCCATCTAACCTAGCTTATGCTAAGAAGGGGGTGCCCGAGCATCGCGACCAGTGGCTCCTACCGCCTCCGCCCTCACCTCCGGTCTTGTCCATGGCATCACGACTGGCTTGCCAACGACGGTAGAGACCAGCCCGAGAGCCGGACCAAGACGAGAGCACCGCATCCGCCAAATTTGCAGAACACACTCAAGACAAGGCTCAGAGCCAGCGCAACCCGCCTTGAGGTAGGGCCTCGTGAGTCCCGCTACCGCTCACGGGTGCCCAGATACACCTCGCCCAGCCCTACCGTGCCAGCCACGCTGCTGCAGGGCTGCAGAGCACGCCTGGCTCTCTCCCGAGGGGAGCCCTCCCACGCTCCAAAGGAAGCACCATGCCCGCTATCGACGACACCGCCGAGGAGCGGCTATGCCCAGACGCATGCGGAAGCGCCATGTCTGCTGGTGATAAACAATCGAGGGTGGCCTCCGGTCGATCAACCTCAGTGGAGCCCAGAGCTCAATGTCGGCCTCGCTGCAACGCCTCCTGAGCGCCAGAGGGCTGGGCACGGGCTGCGCTGGTCACGCCTGCACGACGCCACTCCAGCCAGCCCTCGGCCTGGTTCATCGCATGTCACTCCCCGAGTGGAGCCAAGGTACGCATGCCGTTCGAGCGTCAAGGGGGACTCCTGAGCATCGCGACTCAGGAGCCTAACTGGTCACGTAGCCCCTCACCCCTTAGTTCTGAAAGGCTAACGGCGGTTGAGGTATGCGCGGGGCCGGGCTCTGCAGACGTAGAACATAAGCAAGTAGGAAGCACAAATTTCAAGGAATTCAAAAGCAAATATTACAGTCCACACTGTCATCGCAATACCAAACGCAAGTTTAAATGCCTCCCCGAGGCATGATACACGTGCAGGAAGTAAAAGCAGGGCAGGAGCCACAACGGAGTCACTTGTCGGCGATGGAGCAGCTGGAGGGGCTCGCCGCGAAGCAGCAGGTCGGCAGCGCCGCTTCGCTTGGTGCTGAAGGCCCGAACTTCCCCAACAGAGCCTCCACACGACCCTTCACAGCCTCAAGAGCGGCAGCCGTGATACCGCCGCTTGGTCGGTCCGCAGGCTGTCCATGTCGATGCTGGGATCACAAGATAGATGTGGTGAGGATCCGCCGCTGCCGCAGAAGAAAAGACACGCGCCGCCTCACCGTGGGGCCAAGACCAAGGAGACATCTTCAAGAGCACGAATCAGAAGGGAAGCAGCTTGGCGGGCCGCCCTTCGCGCCGCCAAGGCTCTCCAGCTGCTGTCATAAAGCTCCTCAAGAAGGCGCGAGCCTTCACCTCCATATCCATGAAGGCCACGCGATCTTCGGCAAGAACCCGCGCTTTGGCGCCCAGCCCGACCTTCCTTGCCTCCAGCTTCCTGCTCCAGGCCCAGCGGTCACGACGCTTCTTCAGCTTGGCCTCCTGGTCCTGGCGGCCGCCATGAGCCTTCATGTTTCCTCCTCGCCTCGGCGGAGGCGGGCCTCCTCGGCGAGCTGGTTCTGCAGCCCTTCAGCCGCCTCCAGCCGCCTCACAACGACCTCGATGCTGGCTGCCTCCCCAGTGGCAGCATCGCTGGCTACTCGCCAAACAGCCCGCTTCCTCGCCACAAGCCATCGGCTCGACCAGCGCCACCGATCAAGCATCGGCGCGAATCCAGCCAGAGGCCAGCTCCAAGCGCCTGCCACTGCGGGTCGGCGCCGAAGATCCTGCCGCAGCAGGTCCAATTCAGCAAAGACGATCCAGACAGCGGAGGAGTCGGAGAGACAGAAGCCATGGAGTAGGAGGAGATGGCGGCGGAGCAGCCATCGCGCTTTGAGGCGGAACCCATGGCGCCACGGCAACGGTGGAGGCAGCGCCCAGAAGGCCACCTCGAGTCGCTCGATCAAGGGGGCTGAGCCGCCCAGCCGGCTTAGCCAGCCTCGCGAGGACGCCCGGCAGAGAGACCAGGCCGGGATCATCTCCTTTCGGCAACGACACCGCCACGGATGGAGCCTCAGAGCCCCTTCAGCCTTCTTTTCACATGGGCGCTGGCCTGGCCAAGGAACATGGACATCGATCTCGCCAAGAGAGCAATGATCAAGACGGAAGGTGCACTTACAAGTCATCGCTGTGGACTCGAGCAGCCTCCGACCATACTTAAAGCCCGAGAGCCGCTTGGTGGATCAGCCAAGGGGACCAGAGCGGAGGCGTTGCTCAGGATCGCCTGGGCCGGGCGGACCTGCTGGGACCAGCCCAGTCCGTCCTTCTTCGGGATCGGGGCAGGCTTCAGCCTCCCCGCCACCTCATCCTCGCTGCCGCCACTCGGGAGGCCGAGAACGCTGGGCTCAAGCGCCAGGGAGGAGCCTTGACTCCGCCTCAATCAACCCCTTCTCCCGCTCTCTTTCTCCACCTTCGCCGAGTCGGAAGAGGACACGCCCACCAGGTCCTCCCGAGCCTCCAAGGGCACGAGCCCGCCCCCATTGAAGGCGGCATGGACCCCACAACCTGCTCCCAACTCGCGAAGAAACAGGGCGCTGGGCGCCTCAGTCTCGCCACATCGCCCCCAACCAAGGACTGGAGGACTGCCGCTAGATCTCGCCGCCGTGGCCACGGGCTTGGGTGTGGCCTCCACATCGGCGGCATCGGCGGCGGAGCCAATTGGTGCTCCAGAACTCCCTCAAGCAGCGACGCGCCGGTCAGCCTCACCGCCACCGGCCGGCCGACTTTAGATTCAAGGCCCATCTTCTCCAAAGACTGCCACATGGGATCCCGGCTCCATTCGGGACCGGGCCCGAGCTCTCAGCGGGCCTGTGGGCAGGATCAGCCGAGGGTGGATGCGCCGACATCCACCAGACCCACTTGCTCCTCAAGCCTCTATCCGCTTCCTGTGGTTCGAATGGCGATGGCCCCGCCGTAAGCGATGAAGCTCGCGCACGCGGAGACGGAACCACGGGAGAGTCGGAGGAAGAAGTAGTGGCGCAACAAGGCCACCGAGGGCTTCACCCCAACATGGGCCTCACAATAGTAGGCGAAGATTTCCAGAAGAAGGACGGAGTTGGGATGAAGGTGCAGAGCGTGAATGTTGTAATGGCGGAGGACGGAAAAGAAAAACTCAGAGAAGGGAGGCACCAGACCGGCAATGATGGCGCTCACGAAGAACGGGTAGAAGGTACTCCCCCTACCATCAGGGGCGGAGGAGCCGCCTTGAACACCGCTGCTCCATTGACGCCGCGCCCGCCAACCGGGCGATTGTGGCAAGGCTCGCCACGACACATTCGGGCGGTCCAAGGCAGAGAGTACCATGTTCCGCCGGGTTTGACGAGGAGCCATGACCGGCTAGGGCACGAAGGCGGAGTGGATCTGAAGGTCTTGGAAGCAGGGAGGAGAGGCGCAAGAAAGGGGATCTAAGAGGCAACTGGCGAAAGTAAAGGAGGCAAGGAAGATGCTGCTCTATTACCAACCCGCTGCTTGCAGAGGCGCCCACGCCCAATCAACCGCCACGCTGGGCGCCTAAGGTCAGAAGCTGTTAGGGGCCCACGACGCCGCGACTTGCCCTTTTGCCTCTCGCACGCCAAGTTCGGCCGCCGGCCCCCCGGGCTATCT
This sequence comes from Aegilops longissima, assembly GCA_021605205.1. Classification (NCBI taxonomy): domain Eukaryota; kingdom Viridiplantae; phylum Streptophyta; class Magnoliopsida; order Poales; family Poaceae; genus Aegilops; species Aegilops longissima. The sequence goes on from CM038679.1 coordinate 419,775,756, forward strand.
GTCGGCGCTCGGGAACGGGGTCCCCAGACTTGCTCGCCACGGCCCACGGCGTGGCTCAAAGGAGGCCCAGACAGCCCATCTTCATCAACACAAGCTCAAGACCTCGCGAGGGGCCAGATTGCGGGCGGACGACCAAGAGATTCTCGCACGGCCTCGCCAGCTGGCTCATGAGGAGGCGGAGAGTTCAAGGCAGGTACTCGCGAGGTGCCCATGACGCAAGCCATGACGCACCAAGGGCGCTTATTTAGGCGCCAGCCCACGCAGCGCCCTCCTTCCTCTTTGGTGCAAAGGAGCAAGCGCAGCAAGAGCATCAAGCAAAGGCATCCGCTTCGTGCAACAAGACCAAGACCAGCCCCAACGGCTGGAATGCGTCATCGTGGAGCCCAAGCAAAGGCCATCACCAGAGTCTTTGGCAAGCGAGGACCAACTTTAGTCAGATAAATGTACCCGCTGTTCCCTTCAAATGGCTAATTGTTGGCGCCTTCCCGCCAATATTTGGGAAGAGGCCCAGGCCTTCGCCTATATAAGTAGAGCTAGCCACCATAGGAGGAGGGACGAAGGACTCGCCATTCGTAATCCAGAGAGAGAGAGAGAGAGATAGAGACCCGATCCTCAAGCTAGAGCGACAGACACCACTTAGCAGTTCATCGCCCACCAAGAATGCACTCGCGAGGATGTTCTTCCCTGCACTGCTCTTCATCAGCCCCTGAGGCAATCCACCACACCACAAACTAGAGTAGGGTATTACACCACAACGTGGCCCTAACTAGTATAAATCTTGCGCTCTTGTGTTGTTCTTGCTAGTAGTTTAGGTCCCCGCGATTCAGCGAGGTACGAGACGGGGAGGGTTGATCTCCACGCCGCACCCCGCAGTTCGAACCTTAAGGGTCTCGCTGAACCCGAACCGATGCACGCCTCTATCAAAGGCGTGTCCTAGTCGACCACGGGTGGGCTCTTGGTATCCAACCTCTTTATAACGAGACCAAGGCCCTCTCCTTTTACACCTCTATCGAAGTTCGCCGCTCGAAGTTCCAACACCCAAAGCTTCAGATTCAGTGCACTTCGACCTTCGACGATGTCCGCTCCGACCAGCACGGCCGATGGATGTCTTCTCCGTCACAGAAGAAGAGGCGCTAAAGCTGCGAGACGCCAGTATCTAACCGGGCGAGATCTCAAGATAGGCTACCTGCCCTGTGGCAGGTCATTCCCACCCCGAGCCCGGCGAGAACGTGGTGTTCGTGGTCTCACTCCGGGTTTAGGCTTCGACGGATCCCTTTGTGCGGGGCTCATGTTTTATTATGGGCTTGATTTCCATGACTTGAATACGGAGTCCATCCTCCATATCTCGTCATTCATTGTCGATGTGAGGCCTTCCTCCATATTACCCCCACTTCGGATTGTGGCTCAAGACCTTCAAGGTGGAGCCAAAGATGATCAAGGGGCAACAAGCAGAAAAGTGGAGGGGCGGTCATAAGCAAATGTGTTGATCCTCCGCGGGCCCGAGGGCTCTTTTCAAGAGGAGCTTGGTTTGTGGCAACGGAGTCGCTTTATATCACCACTCCTGTGGGCACCAAATGGGCGGGCTCCCTGCCTTCCGCCAGTCCACCACAAATGGGCCGGCATCATGGGTCAACAAGGGGCTTGACTGGGGCCGCCCAAGGATGTTCCCTGCTGCAGGTCAGATTCGAGACCTCTAGGAAAGAGGGATCAATCTGGTTGCAAAGTGGCGCAGTTATGGTGATCCGCGCCTTCAGCCTCCTGCAAACGCCGCCTCCGCCTGTGGGAATTCAATCCAGAGGGACCACGATCTCTCCAAAATTTCATGGGCACGACGCCGTGGAGATGTATAAACTGTTCTTCGGATCACAAGAGAAGTGTCCTGACTTGACCGAGGACGCAGGACTAAGCTGCAATCGCCTGAGATACTCAAGTAAATAGTCCTGTAACCGGACAAGCTGTTCATTCATTTATTTTATATATATGCCCTTTAAAGGAGCCGCTTGAATAGGAGTGGATAGCCAAGGCAAAGTTAATAAGGTGTCCGGCACCCCTCCCAGAGACCACGCCGGATCCCATGCTGACCAAGATGTTGAAGGTCGCGCTTTTGAAGAAGGCGAAGGGGAGCAGGGAAGCGATCGCTTCCACTAACGAGGCTATCAAGGAAGGAGGGATTAAAAGTCCCGCTTTTCGAGGAGAGAAGAGGACTGCTTCGAAGATCCGGAGGTCAAGGCCTCAAAGAGGGAAGGGAATCTTGTCGGAGAGTCCGCGCCGAAGTAACCCAGCCGCACTATTTCCCCAAGGGATCAGCCTCCAAATGAGCCGTAAGTAAAAAGAAGGGGACTTGTAAATAAGGAACATCCTCAGATTTATTTATGAGGATAACCAAATTGTACTTGTAGTTCGGACTCAGCCCTTCTTAGCAGAGCTCGCCTTCGGGGATCTTCTTCCGAGATGATGGAGAGCGAACGCCCACCTGCCGCAGACTCATGTGAAGCGGACGACCCGTAGGTGTCGCCGCGAGGGTTTCCCTAAGTCCGACGGGCCGGAAGGTCCGCGCCAAGTGGTGTGCGGTCGGAGGTGTTGAAGGATCTGCTCGGGCGAAGCGGTTATTCAAAAGATCACCGTGTTTCTAATGGGTACGGTGATTGAAAGAATTGCATCCGCGGAGAGCGGATTGTACGGCCGCCGTAAGCTTATCGACGGGTTTGAGGTACGCAAAAATAATGTACCTTCGACAGCTATATGCATATAAATGCGCCATTTATAGATAGTAGCCTCGAGACTCGGTATGTTGTCAAAATTGACGACGTGTCGAGGATCAAATTTCATTTTTAACATATCGCCGCCCTAAACAGGTGGCGGGCGTCCGAGGCCAGCCAGACCGATGAATATGCCGAACTAAAGCGATAACTTGACGAGGCGGATGCGACATCGCTACTGGTCAATAAACGGTTTGACGAGTCACAAGGTATGCGACTTTCTATGCTAACACCGTAAGGGAGCTTTACGCCCATGTCTTACTATTCGTATGCTTAATGCAGATGGTGCCATTGTCGTGGAAGAGCTGTGGGCGAACTCGCCGAGCGAAAGAGCAAGCCGAATTAGTACGCGCCGCTTAAAGGCGTCAAGAGCTAGAAGCTGAACGGGCTGCTCACCGCCAAGAAGAGGAGATGGCCGATATGGCCAAAAGTTGAGGAATACTACCGACGCTGCGAGGTTCTTGAAAAGAACGCTAAGTGGAACAAGAGGCCCTAAAAAGGCCGCCATCGAATCCAAGAATGCCCAATGGCTTTAGAGCTTCCAAGGAGGAGCTGAGTCGCTGGGGCAATTGCGGCTGGAAAACCATTTCTATCGCGGAGGAAATATACGGATCCAAAGTATGCTCGCTTAGGTAAGTTGTGAGTTCGGAGGATGCTTATCTCGACTTGGCGGCGAAGTGTCATGGACGCTGTTGAGCACTTCCGGCCGTAAGGGGCACCAAGGGAAGAGCTATATTGGTCGCATTTCATAGTCCGGAGCATCTTCCGCCGCTGACCCATCGGGTTGGCCGAATGGGCCGAGCTGAATCGACTGTCCGGATATTCCATGAAGCATGTCTTGATTACTTGTGGCCGGGCGGACCCCACCAAGAGCTATTTTGGTTTAGTGCAGCAGCCTTGGTGCGGTACTGCCAGACGACGCAATGAAGCGATCGGGCGGTATTGAGGGGGCGCGATGGCTCGCCCGTGTCAAGACCGTCAGACCCCGATTCCAAGTCACATTGACCTAGCCGGTAACACCTCATATCACTTTGCGCCTCACGCACGGTATTCCCACGGTGTCGCTTACCATGGCCCGGGACCGCTTATGCTTTTGGCTCACGATATGATAGTGTCGCTAGCATCCACATGACAGAGAACCCGGCCGACATGGCTAGTCGTGAACCCAAAGCGGCGCTTAACCCATGGGGACAGCATACATGAATCACATCGAGCATGTCGGTCATCAACGATGAATTCGGCTGTAGCACCGGGCTAACAGACTCAAAGATTCCGGCTGTAGCAGGCTAGGCAGACTCAATATCACCGCGCGACATTTCAAGGGATGCATATAGGAACGGTGAAACACATGCCGCCAAGAAGTGTCCAAAGCAGAGTGCTGGCTAGCAGGACTCGTGAACCGGCAGTAGGACTACTATCGCCGAAGCACGAGACTACATTTCCCCATATGAGAGGCTGCCAAGGATAAACAACTAGATTGTCGGATCCCACTCATACCAAGCATTTCAATCATACACACAATATGCCTGATATGAGTACATACAACATGGCATCACAACAAAACTCTACAACTCAAAGTACTTTATTTAAGAGGCTTCGAGGAGCCATACATAACATATCCATACAGATAGGGTCACATGACCCAACACTCAAGTCATACAAACATACAAGCACATGCGGAAGCAAACTAGTCTCGAGTACGACTCTAAAAGAAAGAAAGCTTGATGAAGCCCTTCTATCTACAAAGGGCCCTTCACAAGCCTTGGATCACCACCGGGTGGCTAGTTCACCTGCCGACGCCAAGGTCTACATAAAACCCATCGGAGGGGCGTGTTGTCGCTCAAAACATTAATTACAAACATGAGTACGGAGGTACTCAAGAAGTCTTACAATAGAATCCTATTATACATGCACATTCTCAAGAAGGTAGTGGAGTTATTGGAGCAAGCCAGCTTTGACTCTTGGCTAAGCTTATCCCACGTGACACCACTTGAAAAGCATTTGTCGCACACGAGTCCACTAATCACCATCACAATACTCCACCGTGGATCCTCTCTCACAACCCACGAGAGGGCCATCCGCTGTACTCACACTTATCTTGAGGCTTTTAGTAGTATCCATTTACTTGTCTATGAACCGTATAGGTGACCAAGTAGTCCTTACCGCAGACGCCGCTATTCAATAGTTTTATACCCCGCAGGGTGTACTTCTTCACACACGCTCACCACTTATCGCCGCTTACACGACATGTACTGCAACCTTCAAGCGGAAGCCCAACGAGGGTGTCGGCCACGACCGACTAAACACACGAGTCCCTAGTCCAGGTTTATCGCCTATTCGGGTTCCATCCGCAGGAGTCCGCCGAGGTTTCCACTAACGGCCCCGAACGATGTGCAGGGTTCCCAGACACCAAACGGGCGAATCGGTACACCGGCCACGTGCCTCACCGCAACACAGCCCACCCCTAAGGTCAGCGCATGGTATGCCCCCAAAGATGCTACAAACACCGTAAACTACTTGCAACTCCCTTGACCGAGGACAAGAGTGGTTAATAAGTCGAGAGGGTCCATTGGTTTCGGCCCAATGCGTGGTAGTAGCTAAGTCTTAAATCACACAAACAGATCTCAGTTCTTAGGGACGGCTTCAATAAAACAATCCACCATGTACTCCTACATGGCCTCTCATCGATACCTTTACCAAAACGTGTTCAACACTTTCACTCTCAAACCCGTCACAACCTTTCACTCCAGTTCATCATCCCGATGAGCCAAACCTGACACAACTCTAAGCATAGCAAGCATAGCATGGTAGGAATCACAAATATGGCTCAATCAACTCCTACACATACTAGTGGGTTTCATCTAGTTATCGTGGCAATGACAGTCATGCAAAGGAAGTGGGTTCAACTACCGCAGCACACAACAGTTTGATCGCGTTGTCTTAATGCAGAAACAAGAGCGAAGCGAGAACATGGGTTTGTATCGAATGATCAATGGGTTGCTTGCCCGATGTAGTGGTAGTAGGATACTTCCTTCGCACGGATATTCGGGTTATCCTGAGGCGTAACCTATCACGAAAGACACACCAACATAAACAACACATGACAATATGCAACAATATGATGCATGCTATGACATGGCAATATGAATATGTGTTGGCCTAATGCAAGCTAGAACAGAAGGATGAACTCATTTGAATCAAAGATTCAAATGTTAGCTCATTTAACATAACCATAAAGGTGCATTATCTTATACTGCTTAAACAGCAAGGTTAACTTGTTCTTTCATGCATGAAACCATTACCAATGGATAGATTGAATTTTTCTGATCAAAATTCATATATAAAACTTTGCATTTGGAGTTACAGACACTTCTATGATTTTTGAAGTTTGCAACAATTTCTCGAATTTCATGTACAAATAAATCCAGAAATTAATTATTGCGTCGCAAGTGCGCCGAGTGACGCTGTGGTCAACGGGGCGCCCAGTCAACCTGACCAAGGGTCCCGCATGTCAAGAGCTAATTAGACTAACTAGAATTAATTATACCCTAAACTAGGTTAATTAGCGTAGGGCCCCACCTAGTCAATCGCGGTCACGGGGTCAAACCCGCCGTCATCGGGTCAAAGCTCGCCGCGCTTAGTCACGGGCGAGGCCGACGCGCTGGCGGCGCGGTTATGCGTTTAGCCCATTGTGGCTTCATTTGTTACGCCAGAGAGCAGCTACGGCAGTCGGTGCTCGCCCGCATCCAGCCGTGGTGATGGCTTGGCCGGGAGGGCCGAGTATCACGGCGACGAAGTTCGGGAGGAGGCAAGCTCGGGTCAGCTCGCGGCGCTGCGGCTGCAGTGGGCTTCAGGCGATGTGGCACTAGCACCTACAGACTCTACGCTGCGCGAGGAGGGTGACGGACACAAGCCTGTGACCAAATGGTCACCGAGCAACGCCGCGACGTGGTCAGCGGCGTGCGCTCGGGCACAAGAGGCGCGGGCGCTCACGGTAAGCTAGGGGCGAAAAGGAGAACACGGGAGGTTCAGAACTCACGAGAAGTCGCAGAGGTGGTCAGCGGCTCGGGAAGACTTGGTGCGGTCGGAACGGCGACGGCGATCTAGGGCGGCCCGAGGTTGAAGACGACGGTGGCGGGATGATGCAAGGTTCGCGCCAGGCGGCTTGGCTAGTCGACGAAGTCGACGACGGCGAACCGCTCGGACACGGTGAGAGGGTGCGGGACGGCATTGACGCGACCGTGGCGAAGCGGCGGCGACGACGACGCCGGGCGACGCTGGGGGCGAGAGGGAGGAGCCAGGGGAGGAGCGGTGTCTCAAGGGTCGGGAGAGCGAGAGAGCTCGCCCCACATTGGCAGCCGGACGAGGGGAGCGGCGAGGCGGCGGGCAGCTGCGCACGCATGTTGTGCTCGCCGCCGAAAGAAGCCGTCGCTCGCCTGCTGCTGGGCAGCCACGGGCGGGTGGCTGGGCTGGGCGGGCAGGGTGGGCTGGTGGCGCCAGTAAGAGTTTTTCGCTTCTGTTTTTTTTTTCTATTTTCAGAACTTTGTTGCATTTCTAAAATACCTAGGCAACTCCCAAAATCACCAAACTGCACCTGGTCCTTAGTTGGAATATATCCAGATGGAACATTTTAGTTTGGGATTATTTGAGCATTTGAAATATTTTATATAATTTAAATGCCCAAATTCAAATAGCTAGAGATTTAATCCAAAGGACCTTAGAGTGACCTAGAAATCTGTGCATCACTTCCGACAAAGGGTTTAGGACCAAGGCAAAGGTGATGAACATTTTAGAAGGGCATTTCAGGTTCATTGAAAATATTTTAGTAAACCCTAGTTGGATTCAAAGGGTTCGGGGTTCTGCTTTCCCATTTCAAATTTCGATGAAAGATAAACATGATGCAACACACTAATGCATGGACTAGCTAGGATGTGACAACTCACCCCACTCAAAAGAATCTCGTCCCGAGATTTAGGATCCGCTCGGAAGAAGGTGGGATACTCAAGTCAAGACGATCCTCCCTTTCCCAAGTTGCTTCTTGCTCGGAATGGTTTGACCATTGAACCTTTAGAAACTTGATATTCGACGCCGAGTGGTACGCTCGGCTTGATCAAGAATACGAACGGATATTCTCGATAGGTGAGGTTATCTTGGAGATCAAGCGCTTTCGTGGTCCACTCCATGGATAGGATCCGAGAAGCAACGCCCGAGCTGAGAAACGTGGAAGACATCATGGACTCGAAAGATGCAGAGGTAGTTCCAATTGGTAGGCAACTTCTCCTCGCTTGGCAAGAATGCGAAAGGGTCCAATGTAACGAGGAGCCAACTTGCCTTTGATACCGAATCGATGGGTTCCTTCAAAGGAGTAACCTCAAGGTAAGCCTTCGCCAACTTCATAAGCCATAGGCTTATGCTTGCGGTCATATTGGCTCTTTGACGAGATTGGGCTGTTTTCAATTTCACTAATAACGCGAACTCGCTTTTCGCTTCCTCGGATCATATCCGGCCAAAGAGTTGTCTCCCCGCTTTCACCAGCTAAGAGGCGCTCGACATTTTCGCCCATAAAGAACTTCGAAGGAGCTTTGCCCAAGCTAGCTTGATAACTATTGTTATAAGTTTAACTCAAGAATGGAAGGCATTTCTCCCAATTCATGCCGAAGAGATGACAAGCTCAAGCATATCCTCCAGAATTTGATTGACCTGCTCTACTTGACCACTTGATTGGGGATGGAAGGCGGTGCTAAAGAAGAGACGAAGTTCCATAGCATTTTGGAAACTTTCCCAAAATCGAGAGGTGAAGAGACTTCCACGGTCTGAGTTAATCTCCAATGGAACACCATGAAGAGACACTATTCGAGAGATGTACAAATCAGCTAGCTGGCTAGCGGTTATACTCTCACTAACGGGTAGGAAGTGGGCTACTTTGGAAAGACGATCGACGACAACGAAGATAGCATTATTCCTCTCTTGGTCCTGGAAACCCGTAATGAAATCCATACCGATTTTATCCCATTTCCATTCGGAATTGCCAAAGGTTGAAGGGTGCCAAGAGGCCGTTGATGCTCGCTTAACTCGACGACGCACGCCGCAATTAGCAATGTATTGAGCGATTTCTCTTCATCCTAGTCCACCAAAACCTCGGCGAGGTCTTGATACATTTTAGTACTACCGGGATGAATGGTGAGAGGAGATTCATGAGCTTCCTTAAGGATCAATCGCCAGTTGCGTATCTTGGGAACCACTAGACGGTCTCCAAAGAACACGACACCTTGTTCATCAATGGAGAAACAATCTGTGACTCCTTTCTTGATGTTTCTCTTGATACGGAAATTCCCGGATCTACCTTCTCGTGCCTTGATGATCTGATCCGTAAGGGTAGGTTTCGCCACCGTGGTGGAAAGGAACTCGAGGAACAATGTGAAGGTTAAGCTTACGAAATTCCTCGTGGAGAAATGGTTGACTTTGTTGTAACATCGATTGTTACAATAAGATTTATGACTTAGTGCGCCAGCCATGACATTGGCTTTGCTCGGGTGTAAGATATTCCTAAGTCGTAATCAGTATCAACTCGACCCAACGCCTTTGCCTGAGATTCAAACCGTTGGGTGAAGATGTATTTCAGACTTTGGTGATCAGTGTAATTTCGCAACGATTACCAAGAAGGTAATGTCGCCAGGTTTTGAGTGCATGGACCACCGCCGCAAGCTCTAGATCGTGTGTGGATAGTTATCCTCATGTGGACGAATCGCCGGAAGCGAGGCAATCACATGACGATCTTGCATGAGTATGCAACCTAGTCCTTGTCGCGAGGCGCCGCAATAGATAATAAAGTCCTTAGAAAATCTGGTGGTACAAGTATGGGTGCAGATGTCAGCGCCTTTTCAGTTCTCGAAAGCTGAACTCGCACCGTGGGGTCCACTCAACTTTTATCTTTCTTGAGGAGTTCGTTAGAGGCTTAGCAACCTTGGAGAAATTCTCATGAAGCGGCGGCAATAGCTCGCTAAACCGAGGAAACTCCGAACTTGCTTGACCGATTCGTGGAGTCCACCAAGGACGGCTTGAACTCGCTTCTGGATTGACAGAATGCCCTTACCAGAGATTACATGGCCTAGATAGGTCACTGCAACCGAACTCACACTTAGAGAATTTGGCATAAAGGCGATGCTCTCAAGTTTCATCAATACTAGCCTTAGATGTTCGCATGTTCTTCCTCATTCTTGAGTAGATGAGTATATCATCGAGGTAAACCATGACTAATTTATCCAAATACTCCATGAAGATCGAGTTCATTAACCGAGAGAAAGTGGCTGGAGCATTGGTTAACCCGGGACATAACGGTGTACTCAGATTGGCCATAACGAGTAACAAAGGCCGCTTTTAGGAATGTCCCCGTTTTGATTTTGATTTGATGGTAGCCCAACCTCAAATCCATCTTGAAAAGATCGAGGATCCAGCGAGCTATGATCGTTGATCCCGGGAGCGGATACTTGTTCTTGATAGTGACCAAGTTGATGTGTCGGTAATCTACAACCATCCGATCCGCTCCATCCTTCTTCTTGACGAAGAGGACGGGCAAGCCCATGGAGATGAACTAGGACGGATGAAACCCTTTTGCAAGGACTCATCGAGTTGTTTCTTAAGCTCGCTAGTTCTAGGGTGCCATCTTATAAGGTCTTCTAGAGATTGGGACGGTTCCGGAACAAGATCTATCACGAACTCGACATCCCCGCTGTGGAACACCGCGTTCTTCCGAAAGACATCCGAAAATCACGGACTCACCGGAATATCTTCGAGGTCCGGAAGGGGGTTGGCATTTAAAGAGTAGAGATGACGCTTAGACACTCGGGTTAAAACATTAACTGTCTTGCCCGAAGGATGGGTGAGTTGAACAGTTCTAGTAGAGCAATCAATCTTAGCATAATGGGCTGACATCCAGTCCATACCCAAGATGATGTTTATGTCCGAGGACTTGAGAGCTATTAGAGATGCAAGAAAGACTAATCTATCGACAAGGATTTCATTCCCATGACTTATTCTAGAGGTTTGCCATCTAGAACCAGGAGTCTGAATTTCCATAGAGGTGTGCATGTCACAAAATGTGGTGTTGTGCAATCGAGCATAGCTCTCAGAAATAAATGAATGAGATGCTCCAGTATCAAAAAGAACAGCTTGCGGATGACAATTAACAAGGAGCGAACGAGAACGACATTGGGATCCTCATGGGTTTCTCACTGAAACATAGTTGACGTGGCCACGCAGTAGTGGCAGCTGGTTTGGCGAGAGCACCTTCCCCGCCGGGCTTACCACGGCCAATGATTTTCCGATCCGACGGGGTTGTTCTGGGACACTCACGGATGTAGTGACCCGCCTCCACACTTGAAACAGGTTATCATATTAGGGCGTGGAGCAGCATTAGCACCGAGGCCACCATAAGTCTTGGGCGGTACATACTGCTGGTTGGGGCGAGGCGCCAAAGGATGGCCTCGGAGTGAACCCGGTGGCAGAGCAGTGTTTGAATCCAGACCCGGCGCTTCTGAGATCCAGAGCCGAATGAAGATCCAAAGTCCCGGGAGTGCTTACGTGAAGCTTCAAAGTCAGTCTGCCCTGTCTCGGCACTGATGGCCTTGTTGACTAACTTCGGGAAAGAGGTGCAATCGTGCAGACGAAGGTCACGGTGAAGCTCGGGGCTAAGTCCCTTGCGGAACCTTGCTCGCTTCTTTGGCTTGTGAGAAACCTCTTCAGAGCATAACATGCTAGATTTCCAAACTCACACCGTGCATCTACATGCAGTCTACCCTGGGTTAAATTGCAGAATTCTTCCTCTTATGATCCATGAGACCTTCCGGATGTGATGCTCACTAAAGCGGCACCGAATTCAGCCCAAGTAGTGATTTGGCCGACCGGGCGATAGCCTCATAATTCTCCCACCAAAGGCTAGCAGGCCTTCGAGGTGATAGGCGGCAAAGGTAACCTTATCAGCTTCGCCACGCTAAGGCAGAACGTAGCTTGTGGGCGATGCTGCGAAGCCAGTCATCCGCATCGAGAGGCTCAACGGAATGTAATGGATAACAGGGAATGCAGAGATGTTCATCCGTATGACATGGTAATATAGAAACTGCCATATATATACCAACAGTCATACACACCATACATAGTTTAGTACAAGCCCAAGCTAGAGTACAACTATGATGAAAGACGTTACATCTCATCGGAGGCATTCCAAGCTCCTATACATTATTTTTCTACACCTTTGGAATTGATACACACTAAGTCATATTCCACAAGTCACGCAGGACGGTGGACATACAGCTGTTACAATACTAGCGAAACTACTACTAGCTCAGACAGCTCCGTAGTAGTCCTCATAAAAGTCACCACCCAAGCCTAGAAGCGGAACATGATCATCCGGGAACAAACGGTCCTGTGGAGCTTGCGGACCATAGGGACTCGGATGTGGCCGTGGTCCAACAAACGGCGGCAGACGAGGTCCACGAGGAGGGGTGATGCCTCCTACCTCACGCCACTCCATAAAATCTGGCAGACCAGCCCGCACAGGGTACAAGTCCCTCATGTCCATGTATCCGCTTGCACGGCAGTGCAAACCGAGTGAGTGGCCCAAGATCGAGCGGCATTAAAGAGTTCCATACGCAAGGCCCGATTTTCACGGTCCTTGTCTTCCAAAGATCTCAAGAGTGGTGCGGAGGAGTGAGTCCTCATGGGATGCGTCATTGTACATACCTCAAGGTAACCATGCGCCCTGTGGAGGGATGCCGCATGTAGCGGAAACCGTGTTGCACAAGAAGGTAGTTCGCTCAATAATAGTCATCATCGAGTAGGCTGCATCCTCGCACGACATCCCAATAGTGATCCCAAGTCCATAAGAACAAGGAGCGGTTCAAGAGTCCGGATAAGATGGATATATCCCGACCGAGCACAGATATTGGCTTTGATTAAAGTCTCTAAACTGCTCCTCGACGGTATATTCGGGATACCATCGGTAACCGGTCTCGACCATCACCCGAACCAACATGGCTGTGTGACCACACACATCAATGCAACGGGTCAGACGAACCACTTGGTTCTGGGGACGGGTGGCCATCTGAAAGCACAAAGTAATGCAAAGGCATTAGAATTTTCTAGGAGAAATTGGACAGCATAACGACTGTAAATGCTCAGAAAAAGATTTGAGACATCCACAACAGTTTGCAAAACCACTCAACAACATCATATCAAGGTTCTGGTTCAACTGGCAACATACTAAAATTTATTTGAAACTGAACTAGGTTGTATCCAACAATCCTATAAGTTACTACGAATTAGTAACACGTGAACCTGATAGAGAGAAGAGAGCATAGTCCTAACCCACGAGAATGAGAAGAGAATGACTCGAATCGAGGGCATAAGGTAAAGGAGTAAAAGAGCCTTACGCTCCTCCCACAATCAATTCCCTACATATAACTAAAGCATTTCTAGACTCGACATCGACCAGTTTGGCTTAGCGAACCCACAGTGCAGTTCGCTCGATGCCAACGCTGTCAGACCCCGATTCCAAGTCACATTGACCTAGCCGGTAACACCTCATATCACTTTGCGCCTCACGCACGTATTCCCACGGTGTCGCTTACCATGGCCCGGGACCGATTGCCTTTTGGCTCACGATATGATAGTGTCGCTAGCATCCACATGACAGAGAACCCGGCCGACATGGCTAGTCGTGAACCCAAAGCGGCGCTAACCCATGGGGACAGGCATACATGAATCACATCGAGCATGTCGGTCATCAACATATGAATTCGGCTGTAGCACTGGCTAACAGACTCCGTATCCCGGCTGTAGCAGCTAGGCAGGACTCAATATCACCGCGTGACATTTCAAGGGACGCATATAGGAACGAAGTGAAACACATGTCGCCAGTCAAGTGTCCAAAGCAGAGTGCTGGGCTAGCAGGACTCGTGAACCGGCTGTAGCGGACTACTATCGCCAGAAGCACGAGACTACATTTCCCATATGAGAGGCTGCCAAGGATAAACAACTAGATTGTCGGATCCCACTCATACCAAGCATTTCAATCATACACACAATATGCCCGATATGAGTACATACAACATGGCATCACAACAAAACTCTACAACTCAAAGTACTTTATTTAAGAGGCCCGAGGAGCCATACATAACATATCCATACAGATAGGGTCACATGACCCAACACTCAAGTCATACAAACATACAAGCACATGCGAAGCAAACTAGTCTGAGTACGACTCTAAAAGAAAGAAAGCTTGATGAAGCCCTTCTATCTACAAAGGGCCCTTCACAAGCCTTGGATCACCACCGGTGGCTAGTTCACTCATCGACGCCAAGGTCTACATAAAACCCATCGGAGGGGGCGGTGTTGTCGCTCAAAACATTAATTACAAACATGAGTACGGAGGTACTTAGCAAGTCTTACAACGTAATCCTATTATACATGCACATTCTCAAGAAGGTAGTGGAGTTATTGCAGCAAGCCAGCTTTGACTCTTGGCTGCTATCCCACGTGACACCACTTGAAAAGCATTTGTTGCACACGAGTCCACTAATCACCATCACAATACTCCACCGTGGATCCTCTCTCGTCAACCCACGAGAGGGCCATCCGCGGTACTCACACTTATCTTGAGGCTTTTAGTAGTATCCATTTACTTGTCTATGAACTGTATAGGTGACCAAGTAGTCCTTTACCGCAGACGCGGCAATTCGAATAGTTTTATACCCGCAGGGTGTACTTCTTCACACACGCTCACCACTTATCGCCGCCACACGACATGTACTCGGCAACCTTCAAGCGAAGCCCAGCGAGGGTGTCGGCCACGACCGACTAAACACACGAGTCCCTAGTCCAGGTTTATCGCCTATTCGGTTCCATCCGCAGGAGTCCGCCGAGGTTTCCACTAACGGCCCCGAACGATGTGTGCAGGGTTCCCGAGACACCAAACGGGCGAATCGGTACACGGGCCACGTGCCTACCGCAACACAGCCCACCCCTAAGGTCAGCGCTAGCGGCCCCAAAGATGCTACAAACACCGTAAACTACTTGCAACTCCCTGACCGAGGACAAGAGTGGTTAATAAGTCGAGAGGGTCCATTGGTTTCGGGCCCAATGCGTGGTAGTAGCTAAGTCTTAAATCACACACACAGATCTCAGCCTTAGGGACAGCTTCAATGAAACAACCCACCATGTACTCCTACATGGCCTCTCATCGATACCTTTACCAAAACGTGTTCAACACTTTCACTCTCAAACCCGACACAACCTTTCACTCCAGCTCATCATCCCGATGAGCCGACCTGACACAACTCTAAGCATAGCAAGCATAGCATGGTAGGAATCACAAACATGGCTCAATCAACTCCTACACATACTAGTGGGTTTCATCTAGTTATCGTGGCAATGACAGTCATGCAAAGGAAGTGGGTTCAACTACCAGCACACAATAGTTTAGATCGCGTTGTCTTAATGAAGTAAACAAGAGCGAAGCGAGAACATGGGTTTGTATCGAATGATCAATGGGTTGCTTGCCTCGATGTAGTGGTAGTAGGATACCGCCTTCGACGGATATTCGGGTTATCCTCGGAGGCGTAACCTATCACGAAAGACACACAGAACATAAACAACACATGACAATATGCAACAATATGATGCATGCTAGAACACAAAGGGATGAGCTCATTTGAATCAAAGATTCAAATGGTAGCTCATTTAACATAGCCATAAAGGTGCATTATCTTATACTGCTTAAACAGCAAGGTTAACTTGTTCTGTCATGCATGAAACCATTACCAATGGATAGATTGAATTTTTTGATCAAAATTCATATATAAAACTTTGCATTTGGAGTTACAGATTAATTTCTATGATTTTTTGAAGTTTGCAACAATTTCTGGGATTTCCTGTGTACAAATAAATCCAGAAATTAATTATTATGCAAGAAGAAGGCCGAGTGACGTCAGGGTCAACGGGGCGCCCAGGTCAACCTGACCAGTGGGTCCCGCATGTCAAGAGCTAATTAGACTAACTAGAATTAATTAAACCTAAACTAGGTTAATTAGCGTAGGGCCCCACCTAGTCAATCTGTGTCGTGGGTCAAACCCACCGGTCAATGGGTCAAAGCTCACGGCGTTAGCCGCCGAGGCCAGATGCGGCGGCGGTTGCGTTTAGCCCATAGGGCTTCATTTGCTACGCGGAGAGCAGCTACGGCAGGCGGGTGCTCGCCAAGATCCAAATTGTGGTGATGGCTTGGCCGGGAGTGGCCGGAGTATCATCGGACGAAGTTCGGGCGGAGGCCAAGCTCGGTCAGCTTCGTCAGGCGCGCGGCTGCAAAGTGGCCTAGGCGATGTGGCACTAGCACCTACTGAGACTTACGCGGTGCGAGGAGGGTGACGGACACAAGCCCGTGACCAAATGGTCACGAGCAACGCCGCGACGTGGTCAGCGGCGTGCGCGTTCGGGCACAAGAGGCGCGGCGTCTACGGTAAGCTAGGGGCGAAAAGGAGAACACGGGGAGGTTCAGCAGCTCACAGAGAAGTCGCAGAGGTGGTCAGCGTGCTCGGGGAAGACTTGGTGCGGTCGGAACGGCGACGATGATCTAGGCGGCCCGAGGTTGAAGACGATGGTGGCGGGGATGATGCAGTGGCTCCGGCGCCGTGCGGCTTGGCTAGTCGACGTAGTCGACGACGGCGAACCGTTCGGACACGGTGAGAGGGTGCGGGGACGGCATTGGACGTGACTGTGGCGAGCGGCGGCGACGACGACGCCTCGGGCGACGTCGGGGCGAGGGAGGAGCCAGGGGAGGAGCGGTGTCTGCGGGGTCGGGGAGAGCGAGAGAGCTCGTCCCACATTGGCAGCTGGACGAGGGGAGCGGCGAGGCGGGCAGCTGCGTGGCACGCATGTTGTGCTCGCTGCCGAAAGCAAGTCACTCGCTGGCCGCTGCCAAGCTAAGCTCATGCCGGCAAGCGGTGGCTGGGCTGGGCCGGCAGGGGGCAGTGGGTGGCGCCTGTAAGAGTTTTTCGTTTTCGTTTTTTTTCTATTTTCAGAACTTTGTTGCATTTCTAAAATACCTAGGCAACTCCAAAATCACCAAACTGCACCTGGTCCTTAGTTGGAATATATCCAAGATGGAACATTTTAGTTTGGGATTATTTGAGCATTTGAAATATTTTATATAATTTAAATGCCCAAATTCAAATAGCTAGAGATTTAATCCAAGGACCTTAGAGTGACCTAGAAATCTGTGCATCACTTCTCGATGTGGTTTAGGACCAAGGCAAAGGTGATGAACATTTTAGAAGGGCATTTCAGGTTCATTGAAAATATTTTTAGTAAACCCTAGTTGGATTCAAAGGGGTTCTGGGGGTTCTGTCTTCCCCATTTAAAATTTCTGATGAAAGATAAACATGATGCAACACACTAATGCATGGACTAGCTAGGATGTGACAAAGACATACTGGGCAGAGATGAAGGCCGCCGATGTTGCATCCCAAGATTCGGACAGAAGCCGAGTACCTGCCGAGCACTACTTTCAAGAAGTCATGCCGGGCGCTCGTTTAATAGAGACGCAGTGCTCGAAGGATATTATGTTTAAATGACATGTATGATTTGCAAAAACAATGTTTTAATATAATATAAGAGCTTTTTATACTTGTGCATTCAAGTAGCAAACTACTCCCTGTGCGGCCGTTTATGTATATGTATATATAACCTGAAAGATTGCAGTCCTTGGCTTCAGCCCCCACGCACATAGTGCGGGGGTGTTTGCAAAGAAAGCACTTTTTCACACTTGATCCAATGTCTTGGTCCTGTTAAGGAGGTGATAGTGTAGCAAACCAGGCAACCGGACTATAATGCTTTATCACTTTCACTTAGCCATAGGAGTTCGAGGTGGGGCTACTATATAGCCCCACAGGGCACCGCACTCTCCGAATTCGGGTGCATATGTGCACGACCAAAATCGTCCTTCGTTAATGCAGAGGAATCCTAAACATTCCAAAGTGAGTCATCGAGTGGTTGACCAGTCTCGCTATATCATGACAGCTCAGTTTTGGCTTTCATCGAGGTGCTCGCCGGCGAACGGGGCACAATCGCAGAGTTCTCCGGTGCCGCGTTAGCCGTGAAAACGAACGCAAGGCAGCAAAACACAGGAGCCGGGCAACCCAACATTTGACCAAAGACATGATTCGAGCTGATGCCTATAAGGCCTAATCTCGAGACGCCGAATACTCCCTAAGGTATTCGGTCTTTATGAAAATGGGCAGAATAATGCCCTAAGCCCCGTGTCCGTGCACGCATAAAAATTCTGGTGCGGCCAATGCCAAAGCATCAGCCTCCTCCTCGGTTATATTAAGGAACCGGGGATGTATATCAACAAGAGACAGTGAAAAAGGTTTACGCAGGTCTTAATCTGAAAAGAATCCTTAACGGGTCCCTCATCGCACGCCTGCTGCTGTGTCTCCGTTGTGCCGTATCTCGGGCGGGTGTAGCATGTTGTTCATCTGTAAAAGAAAAGGATCGTGCGAAAGATGTACTTAATATTAAATAAACACAAGACGGTTCAAGAAGTGAATAAAATTGAGCTTTATTGTCTCTTGTTATACATGCATGCGCCCCTCGTATGGGGGTATGCGCTAGTAGGCGCCTGGACTCGCCTAGCCATGTCCGGGTTTGAATGACCAATTCAGGTTCTTTGCCTAGCGTAGCCGGATAGCTGTGGGGCTGTCAAGGCGGTCTCCCGTTCTTCCGTGCTTGAGTAACACTTAATACTTCCTTTTAACGAGATGATGCCGTGGACCGGCATTTAAGTGTTAGAGATGCATAATGCGGTATTGCGTTAAAAAGGAAGCTTCAATCCCAATAGTGCTTGATGGCTACTTTTAAACGGGCGACATGGAAGAGTAACCTTTATGACGGAAGTTGTCGGATGAACCAAACACAACTTCTAGCAGTATGGAGCCCGTACAATGGGCATATGGGCTGGCATTACTCCTTTAAAGGAGGTGTTGCTACGGCGAATTTTGGTTGGGTTTATCCCCATCCTGCAGATTGTGTCCTGATATATCAAGTTTATGTCACTGCCGCCATCCATGAGGACTTGTGTAAATTGGAATCCGTCGATTATAGGATCCAATATCAAGGCAGTCCATCCTGCGTTCGGATATTTTCGGAATAGTCCCGATGGTGAAGGTGATTGGTTTTGACAACCGAGTGTGCGGCGCGCTTTTAGTGGGCGCCATCTTTTTCCCTTTGATCACGTGAAGTGAGTAAACTGTTTTAACTTCCTGTGGGAAAGTTTTTTGTTTTCCGGGGCTCTGCTTGTGGTGCTCGTCGTCATCTTCACTTGGTGTGTCGAGCCTCTTGTGTTCGGCGTTCAGTCTGCCGGACTGTTTGTAGACCCAACAATTTCTGTGGGTATGGTTAGCAGGCCTCCCAGGAGTACTGTGGATTTGACATATCTTATCCAAGATTTTGTTGAAGTTGGATAGCACATCGCTATTGTCCTTAAGGGGCCGTTTTTTGTTGTTCTGCCGTGAGCTTTTGAATCCGGCGTTCACTGTCGTGCTCTTGGGACTGTTCCTTTTAATCCGGCGCTGGTCCTTGTTGCGCTGTGGTTTCCCATTTCCATCCCTAATTTCGGATGTACTTGGGTCGCTGGTGCTGCACCTTGCTAGCCAGCTATCCTCTCCCGCGCAAAAGTGGGTCATGAGGCTTGTTAATGCGGCCATTGTTCTTGGCTTTTCTTGGCCGAGGTGTCTGGTGAGCCATTCGTCTCGGACGTTGTGTTTGAAAGCTGCTAAGGCTTCGGCGTCCGAACAGTCGACTATTTGGTTCTTTTTAGTAAGGAACCTGTTCCAGAATTTCTGGGCTGACTCTCCGGGCTGTTGAGTTATGGTATTTTCGGGGAGGCTTTTAAGCCAATGCCGAGCTGGCCCTTTGAGTTTAAGGGGTAAGTATTTTATGGCGTGGAGATCGTCTCCTCTAGCCATGTGTATGTGGAGGATGTAATCCTCGATCGAGACTCGAGGTCTATTGTTCCGTCAGATGCCTCTATGTTTACGGGTTTGAATCCCACTGAAATTCATGATCCAGCACCTCATCGGTGAAACATAGGGGTGTGGCGCGCCTATATTTGGGTGTGCCGTGATCTTCGAATTTTGGCGTATTGCATTGCTTTGACGAGCCTTTCTTGGCCCATAGATGGACCTAATCGGGCCATCCTTTTGATGTGAATTCTTATGCGGATCGCATATTGGCTTGTGTGGGGCGCCATTCGCGCTCTCTTTTTGCCGTGGGGTCGCCCATCCGACCGGGTGGCCTTCTTACTTTTTAATTGTGGGGCTCTAAGGCCTCCTCATCGAATTCGGGCGTAGCTTTCTTTTCGGTAGTTCTTTGTTCGCGATCGTCGCCGTATTTGTTCTGGGGTGCTGAATACTTTGCTCCATCTGATCCTGAGTGCATCTTCCGCTGTTTGGAGCTTCCGCTTCATTTTTTAGGCTACGCAGATGGCGGCGAGCCTTTTCTCGGAAGTCATTTTGCTCCAATAGTTTGTCCGGCGTGAGATCGTCCGGATCGTTGTCTTCGCCGAGGACAGATTGTTTATCCAGTTGTCTTGTTCGGACGATTGCTCGATAGCTTGTTCGTTGTCCACGGTTCGCCCTGCTCTATGGCTGGGTCTTTGTTGAGGCGGACTTTGTTGGCGCTTACGCTGCCGCTTTGACTGCTTTTGAGGATTTATCCTTCGTGGCGTCCGTTGTTCTCTTCATTTCCTTTAGGTGTATCCACCATGTATACATCATGGGATGAGGTTGTCCAGCATCCTTTAGGTGTTGGTTCATTGTTGTCTCCTACATCGCCGTCCATACCGTCGATGTCTTGAGTCGAAATCGAGCACGCCGTGTAAGCTTTCGGCTGGCTCTGAAGTGGGTGGTGGGTGGGCGTTGAATTTCTTCGTTGTCCGCATCCCAACCTTCCCGACCGTAGTCCGCCAGGGCTCTCCGGATAAAGAGAGAGACTTTAGTGAATTCAGGATGTCGCCAAAGGCGAGTGTTGAAAGATGTCCGCGTGAACTTCATGACGGCGCCCAATCGGATTCGATTGGCGGGGGCGCGAGGTTCTGAGTCCGGAGAGGAGTCCGCACCACAGAGTCGAGGTCTTCGCAAAAGACGGGGATGGAGTTCGGCTCAATCGCCGAGAGATTATAGCCCCGGCGGTGTCCAACCACTCGCCCTGATCGGGAATCCGGCTCCGGATTAAGGGTCGGAGCGGATCTTGAGTGCGGCCTCGAGGCCTTTGTCGGCTGCAGAGCTAGATCATGCCCATCGAAACAGTGCGTCACGCTTGGCTGCGGCTTGAATCCGTCAAAGATCAAGTCTCCGCGGATATCGGCCGTATAGTTCAAACTTCCAAATCTGACCTGATGGCCAGGGGCGTAGCTTTGGCCAAGCGAATTGGCCCGCCGTGCAAAGCCGCCGAACACGAAGATCTGTCCGGGGAGAAAAGTCTCACCCTGGACCGCGTCGTTGTTGATGATCGAAGGAGCCATCAGGCCTATCGGTGACGACACAGAGGAACTTTCAATGAAAGCACCAATGTCGGTGTCAAAACCGCGGATCTCGGTAGGGGGTCCCGAACTGTGCGTCTAGGCGGATGGTAACAGAGACAAGGGACACGATGTTTTACCCAGTTCGGGCCCTCTCGATGGAGGTAATACCCTACTCCTGCTTGATTAATATTGATGATATGGGTAGTACAAGAGTAGATCTACCATGAGATCAAGGAGGCTAAACCCTAGAAGCTATCCTATGGTATGATTGTTGTTAGTCCTCTGGGACTAAAACCCTCCGGTTTATATAGACACCGGATAGGTTAGGGTTACAGAGTCGGTTACAATGGTAGGAGATCTACATATCCGTATCGCCAAGCTTGCCTTCCACGCCAAGGAAAGTCCCATCCGGACACGGGACAAAGTCTTCAATCTTGTATCTTCATAGTCTTCGAGTCCGGCCGTGACGATAGTCCGGCTATCCGGACACCCCCTAGTCCGGGACTCCCTCACAACTCTAATGGTGTGAACACATCAATGCATTATGTAAAAGTGGTAACCCCACTTGAGCTTAAACGATGGGTATGACCTATGATCAAATGTTCTCATTTGACTCCGAAGTCAATATACTCATATATAGATGACCTAGTCATCACCAATTGCTTGATAGATACTAGAATTGGTTGTGCATGCTTTGCCACATATTTCATTCGCCATTTTATTGTGTGAGCATGATGGGTGCATATTTTACTCATTCGAGGACATCCACTTGTTGTTTTGATTGATTGGTTTCTTTTTCTTTTGCCAAGTGGATGGACAAGAATGCCTAAGAACCTTCTCTAGCTATATATGCTCTTCTCGTCTCGAACTCTATTCATGTTGCATCACAAAATTTGATCAAGTCAGATTTGAACCACTCTGTGTGAGGAGCATTCGGAGTCCCCGATTCGTCATAGGCTTAAACTTCCAAAATTTCTTTGTGCGTTTCGGTATGACCGATTCTTCCATTTCGGTCATACCGAGATCACTAAGTTGATCTAGGTTTTCAATCTCGGTGCAACCGATTTGAACTTTTCGGTCACACCGAGTTGCTGTAACTACTTGCAGTTATGCATCTCGGTGCCACCGAGTTGTTCCACTCGGTCACACCGACAGGGTCGGGCTATATATACCCACGGGCAAAAATTTGGAAACTTTCTCCAAACTCATTCACCCGCGCGTAGCCCGCTCTGCCTCCAGGGTCTCCGGATCGTCGTCCTTGTTGCCAGCCGCCTCCTGTCGCTGGTCTCCGCTGCCGTCAACGGAAATCATCCCCACCGTTACAGCTGTAGCGAGTTCATCGCTGTCGTGGATTTGTCACGGCAGATGTCCTTAGTGTCAGGACTTAGTCACGCATCTATGTAGTAGCTTGAGAGGGGTTGATCGGGACGAGAGGCGCGACACACAAGACAAGGATTTAGACAGCTTCGGGCCCCGGGAAACATCATCCGGATTAGCCCTACATGTTGTTTGTGGCTAGGTCATTATGCTCATGAAGGAGTCGCCGGTAAGCCGGCTCTTTGTGTCTAGCCCTAGATGTTGTTTCTTGTCTCTCTTGGGGAGCCCTGCCCCTCCTTATATAAGTTAGAGGGGCGGGGTTACATGTGGAGTCCTAGTAGGACTACGACTAGTCTATCTTCTCTTACAAGTTGATTACAAGTCCGGGTCTTGCTTCCTTGTAAAGGAAATATTCGTCATCCCTTTCCTCTTAATCCGTCCCATCATAACATGAGCCGGCCTTCTGGGCTTTGGGCCTTGTTGTCCATCTGACCCGCCCGCCGGGTTATTAATGAGTCACCAAGATCGGGCAGGTTATCCGTAAATCACCAAGCTCCGGGCGGGTCACCAGTGAGTCGCCAATTGCGGCCGGGTCATACCGCGGGGTATATTCCCGATATTAGCCCCCAGTTTAATTTGGATTTATCCATGTTAGACTGATCCTTAAAATAAACACAAGAACAAACTTGATAGGTTGTGCTCCGGGTTAAATTTTTGTAAGCTGGCACCTGATCATCTTTAAATCCTTGTCATTTCCTTCTTGATACATGCCCATGAACTCATAGCAAATCTCCTTTAGTAGACATGTTCAAACTTTGTGAATGCAAAAAAATCCAGATACTTCTTTTAAGAAATCCGGGTCAATAGGCCAGCTTCAGAGTCAATTTGCTGGCATTGGTCTTTTGTAGAGAAATATTGTAAGAAATAATCCACTTGAATCGGCTTCCAAGGAGCCGGCTTAATAAACATATTGGACTCAAGATTCATCTAGTGATCCACCGGTTTAAAGATGTAGAGGCTGGCGAGAAAAATTGCCGGCTTGTAAATATTGATAAAACCGGGTCATAACTGTTGTTGATGCCGGGTTAATCTTATGATGACGCCGGGTCATAAACTTTGCAGATTTCTCTGATAATAATATAATACCTGATTTGCTCAAAACTGATAATTTGAAGTTATTCCTCCCTTAAATGCATATTACACAGAGCCCCCAAGTGCGGGTTGTCATGCTTGCAAAGAACTCAGGACTTATAATTGCCTTTATGCTCATGAAGATTTCAACCAGTGTAGCCCCCAAGTGTCGGGTCATTATGCAATAATGAGCAGGGACTTTGTAAATATGATCATGTAAACTTGAGCAACAATGTGTAGCCCCCAAGGGCCGGCTCAATAAGATATTACTGAGCTGGGACTTTGTATATGATTCATTGATAATACCATCAAATGATGTAATCTCCACCATGGGGCTTGAACCCACGTCCACAAGGTTAATTGCTTCGTACTCTACCAACTGAATAATGGATCTTTCAATATAATGGATTAAGGCTTGTGTACCTTGAATTTCTGATAGGAGCAATTGGTAGCCCCCAAGGGCCGGCTCATTTAGAATGTGATGAATCGGGTCTTCAATAAGTTGAGAAAAAAATGACTTTGCATTAGCGCCCAAGTGCCATGGTGCATGCTGGCAGTGACATGGGATTTGTATATTCGATGTAATCTCGATTTGAACAATGTAGCCCCCAAGTGCCGGGTCGTAAGCCTACAGTGACTCGGGACTATTTCCTCCATTGTAAAATAAATCATGCCCATTGATAAAAATAATAGCCATTGCGCTAAAGCGACTTTGAAAACCCCAATCATAACACTGGTTATTGATAATCACAATAGAAATCCAGCCATGTTGGCTATTCAAGATTCGAATAATATAATCCGGTATGAAAACCTCAATCATTCAATATCATCATGAAAATCCAGCCAGTTTTGGCTATTAAAGATTTGAATACCTCATCGGTTGACAAGTAAATCCGGAGTTTAAATACCTGGCGGCTCTTGGACGATGACAACTTAATGCGCATTCATTGTAAGCCAGAATTTTTGTAACCCAGTGGCCTATAACCCTTGAGAAAATCAATAATTGATAACCCTTTTGAGACACCAATTTCAGTGATGAGCTTGAACTGAAGCATTTATATAAGTCATAGTTCTGCAAATTCTGCACAAAGTTTAAACAACATATGCCCTGGCGACTTAATGTCAAGAGCCAGGGCGGGTAACCACCCAAATGTAGTCTTACCCTGCACACAAGTAGATCACAAGAACCCTTGGTGGTTTGCCGCAGGGCGGGTCATAATACCTCACATATAACCACTGTGATATTGAATTTGTACCGTCGGTTCACATGACCTGTGCAGTAAGGGTGATAACCCAATCCTTAGAAGCCAATGCTTCCACATAGATGATGATTGTCATAAGCTGGCGACTTATAGTCAAAAGTCAAGCCCGGTTAAGCATAAAACACTTATATACATTTGAGATATAATCCAAAAAAGGTCTCAAGTCAAACCCAAAATTGTTCACAAAAAAGACTTCAAAATTTAAGGCTTCTGATTCATATATGATCAGTAAACCATTCCAAAGGGGTTAAGCTAAGATTCGAATACGATCATATAGCCCCCAGTGGCTTTGGCGTTGCCGATCAAGAGGGTACCGGCAGCTATATTCTCTTTGGTTCGAATACGACCTATGTTTGAACAGGAAGCCCCCAAATGACCTTGAGAGTTGTTTAACGACGCTGATTCGAATACGATCCACGTCGGACCCAAAAGAGGTTAAGCTATGATTCGGATACGATCAAGAAGCCCCCTAGTGAGTTTGGAAGTGTGCCGATCAAAAGGGTTTCGACAGCTATGTTCTCTTTGGTTCGAATAGGACCTATGTTTCAATAGGAAGCCCCCAA
Source organism: Aegilops longissima (assembly GCA_021605205.1). Taxonomy (NCBI): domain Eukaryota; kingdom Viridiplantae; phylum Streptophyta; class Magnoliopsida; order Poales; family Poaceae; genus Aegilops; species Aegilops longissima. Next base: position 419,801,359 of record CM038679.1, read on the forward strand.
ATGACCATATATTAGCATTGCACCGATTAAGAGGGTAGCGACAGCTATGCTCGATGAGCAGGAAGCCCCCAAGTGACCATAATAAGATAAGCCGTAAGGCAGGATACCTATGTTTGAACCGCGCATCATGGCAACAAGTCATTTTTTGGCAACTTTTAATTTTTCTTAGAACTCGAACTTGCGAGAGATTAATTCTTTTTGAACCGGAACTTTAAACCGGATATGAAAGCTTCAAAAATTTGTGAGGAACAAATTTACCTTGAGCCGGATTTTGACCCGGATTTGAGAGCTTCAAAAATTTGTGAGGGACAAATTTACCCTGGGCCGGCTTTTGAAACCGGATATTAAGAGCTTCAGTGCTTTGTGGGAGATATATCTTTTGACCTGGATTTTAAACCAGAATCCTTATTTTGAGCCGGAAATCTATTGACAGGCTTTAAATTTTCATCGATCTAGCAGTAATCATTGGGGCCGGGTTATTTTTCCCTTCAATGACCCGGAGTTCTTGAATTTATTGAAACCGGCTAACTTTGCCGAGTCATACCATTGTAGCCCCCGAGTCTCAAGACGACTCGAGGAGTTGGCTTGAGATTCTCCATATTTGACCATAGCGAAGGTGTATATCATCGGCCTTGATAGCGCGATGTGAATCCATGAAGGTTGAGGTGCTTTGTTGTCGGCGTTAAGGAACAGGGTACCCACTTGCTCGCCTGTGGCTCTTGGCGTTGCTCAAGGGTGGCCCAAGACGCCCATCTTCATCGGCACAAGCTCAAGACCCTCGCGAGGCCAAGCCTCGTGGGGCGACGACAAGAAGCTTCCTCGAGCACGGCCTCGTCGGGGGGCTCGCGAGGCCGGAGAGATCAAGGCGGGGTACCTCACGAGGTGCCCATGGCGCAAGCCATAGCGACCAAAGGCGCCCGGTGGCGCCAGCCAGCATGAGTGTCCTCATTTCCTCTTTGGTGCAAAGGAGGCAAGCGTAGGCGAGAGCATCAAGCAAAGGCACCCGTTTCAGTGCTACAAGACCAAGACCGTTGCAATGGCAGGAAGGAGGTCATCTTGGAGCCCAAGCCGGCATCACCACCAGAGCCTTTGACAGGCGAGGACCAACTTTAGTCAGGATAAGTGTACTAGATGTTCCCCTTCAAAATGGCCAATTGTTGGCGCCCTTCCCGCTCAATATTTGGGAAGAGGCCCAGGGATTCTGCCTATAAATAGGACTAGCCACCCACAGGGTAGAAGCATCTGGGAGAGATCCGGACATCTCATCTTAGCTTGATCCAACCCGATCGAGAGCCTAGCCACAAGAACACCTCACCCTCGCGAGGCTGTTCTTCCTTGTATTGTTGATCATCAGCCCAAGAGGCAATCCACCACACCTCACACTGGAGTAGGGTGTTACACCACAATGGTGGCCCTGACCAGTATAAACCTTGTGTCTCTTGTGTTGTTCCTTTGGTAGTTTAGATCCTAGCGAGGCGCCGAGGTGCAGTAGGTAGGGGTGAGATCTCCGCGTGCACCCCAGAGTTCGAACCTAGAGGGTCTGCCGAACCAAAACCGACATTTGGCGTGCCAGGTAGGGTGCTTGGGAGCTTTCCTTCCGCCGACCCGCTCTCCGCCGACATCGCGACTTCGCCCTATGATGAGTAGGCCGCGCCCCCTCCGTCGCCACGCCCTTGTATGATGGCGAGGCTCAAGCCTTGGCCCCAGCCTTGCGGCAGGTGCGGTGGCGAGCAAGTTCAAGCGGAGATGCCACCGTGCTACAGCGGCATGACTGATCCAGCCTTCCTATTTGGCGTCGAGGAGGCCGTCCTTGAAGCGGAGGCGGCAGCGGTGGTCATAGCTAGCGGCTCCCCATGGCCCTCATCGGCGCCGCGCATGTAGCTACTCCACCTGCCGGCTTCCGTAGCCTCTTGGGAGGTTGCACAACCTCTTCCTCGCCCAGATGCTCTGTGGCGCCCCGGTCGTCGCAGCTCTCTGGGCGGCGCATGCGCCACCTTCAGGCCGCCACGTCAAGCCATTCGTCCGCGGATCGTGGCGCCTCTCTGGCGAGGCTCCCAGTCGTCGGCGCCCAAGGCCGATCGGCCTTGGCTCGGAGGACCACCCTCCAACTCAGCCTGCTCGGGCGCTCCCAATGCTCTGCACCCCCACTATCTGCCGGTGGCGTTACGGAGACCCTCGCCGGCCAGGCGCAGGCCTCAGCGTGCTCTCGGTTGAAGCGTTCAGCCTCCTCCACATACCGCCAGAGCGGCTCCAACCTAGCGGGCCCTTCTTGGGCGTCGGAGGCGGTTCAGCCGGATCCCTGGGGCAGATCCGTCTTCCGGTGACCTTCGGCACCTACGACAACTTCCGCACGGAGCTAATCGACTTCAACATCGCTCCCATCGGCCTCCTATACAATGCCATCCTCGGCTACCCAGCGCTAGCCAGATTCATGGCCGCGACTCACCCAGCGTACAACCTCATGAAGATGCCCGGGAGCAACGGCGTCCTCACCGTGTCCGGAGACACCGGGGATGTGTTGCAAGTACTCAAGCTCGTCTTCAAGACTGCGGCGGCGGCCCAGCCCGCCGGCTCAGACGCCCCTGAGCCCAAGGGGGCTGCGCCGGCCAAGAAGAAGCAGTTGTTCACCTAGGACAAGGCAGAAACCAAGCAGATACTGGTCGACAAGGACGGATCCACTAACGCCGCCTTCACCATAAGCGCCAACCTCGAGCCCGACCAGGAGGAGGCCCTGGTCAAGTTCCTGCGGGAAAACAAGAGGGTATTTGCATGGGAGCTAGATCAGTTGGCAGGGATCCCGAGAGGCGTAATCGAGCACCACCTCAACGTGTGCCTTTACGCGTCGCCCGTGAAGCGAAAGCAAGGCGACAATCCACGGAAAAGCAGGCTTTCATCATCCAAGAGACCCGCAAACTAGAGGCTGCGAGGGGTCATTCGCGAGTCCGATACCCAGTTGGTTGGCTAACCGGTTGTCGTGCCAAAGAAAGGGGAAGGAGCATGTGTCGACTTCACCAACCTCAACAAAGCCTGCCCGCAGGATCCATTCCCGCTCCCCCGTATCGATCAGATCGTCGATTCCACCACCGAGTGCGACCTGTTGTGTTTTCTGGATGCCTTCTCTGGTTATCACCAGATCAAGATGGCGGTAGAAGACGTGGAAAAAACAGCCTTCTTGACCCCATGCGGAGTATACTACTACACGTGCATGTCGTTCGGGCTGCGCAACGCAGGAGCGACCTTTCAGCGGCTCATGCACATCACCTTGGGTCCGCAACTCGGGAGGAATGTTGAGGCTTACGTCGATGACATTGTGGTGAAGTCTCGGGAGGCCAAAACTCTGATACAAGACCTGGAGGAAACCTTCGCGAGCCTCGACGCAGTGAACCTGCGGCTCAACCCGGAGAAGTGTGTGTTTGGGGCCCCCTCGGGCAAGCTCTTGGGCTTCCTCGTGTGTCATCGGGGCATCGAGGCTAACCCGGAAAAGGTCAAGGCAGTTGAGGACATGAGCCCGCGGAAAACCCTCAGAGAAATGCAGAAGCTCACTGGGCGCGTGACCCGCTAGCTTAGGGCGTTCATCTCCAAGTTGGGGAAGCGGCGCTACCCTTCTTCAAACTAATGAAGAAAAAGGGCCCCTTTGAATGGGTGAAGAAGCCGACAAAGGCGTTCAAGACCTCAAGAGGTACTTAACCAGCCCCGGTGATGGTGGCTCCGCGCCCCAAGAGCCCCAGGTGCTCTACCTTGCAGCCACCCCTACTCTGCCAAACAGCCTGGTGGCCAGTTAGGGAGGCGTCGGACGAGCCAGCAGTGCTGCCGGGTCAAGCGAAGCAGGATCAAGGGGCCTCACGAGACCACTACCACAGCCAGGAGGATCAGCCGCCTTGAGGCGCCTGGGACAGAAGAGACCCCTCCCACGACGATCAGCCACTTGGGGCTCCGTTGCCTCAAGAGGCCCCACGGCCTCCGAGTGCATGCGACACCAACACTCCCAACCTCGTCCAGACATCCGTATACCCGTCAACACAGTGTTGCGGGACGCGAGGGCGCGGTACCCCATGCCCCAGAAACTCCTCCTCGCGCTCTTGGTGGCTTCGCGCAAGCTGCGGCACTATTTTCAGGGCCATCCCATCAAGGTCGTCTCGGCGTACCCCTTGGGAAGGGTGCTCACGAGCCCCAACTCAGCCGGAAGTGTCGCTGAGTGGAACATCTAGTTGCAAGCGTTTCAGCTGGAATTCAGCACCACCAGGGTCATCAAGGGAGCCGCTCTAGCGGACTTCGTGTGGAATGGGCGGGCGCCTGAGCCTCCAGCTGGCGAGATCAGTCCCTCTCCCGGAAGCGAGGCACGGACGGTTGGATCATGTACTTGACAGGCGTTCTCCAGACCTGGCCGGGAGCTGGCGCAGTGCTTATATCTCCTACTCAAGACAAGCTCTACTATGTCGTGCAACTCTGTTTCCAGCACGGGGAAAAGGTCTCCAACAACATAGCAGAATACGAAGGCCTGATAGCAGGCCTCAGGGCCTTGATTGCCACAGGAGTGAAGCGCCTTACCATCAAGGGTGATTCACAACTCCTCGTCAACTTCTCCAACAAAGTATCTGAGCCAAGGGTGAGCACAAGGAAGCCTACCTGCAAAGGTCCAGGATGGAGAAGCAGTTCAGGGGTGGAGTTGTAGCATGTGCCTCGTGGCACCAATCGGGAGGTCGGCGACGCCGTAAGCGGGCATCCAGGCTACCTCGGGGCCCGGCGTCTTGAGGAATGGCTCTTCAAGCCCTCGGCAGCGCCATCACTGCATCAAGCAGGTGCAGCGAGGGAAGGGCTCCCCGGCCACCTGCCTCGGGAGCGATCCGTGGCCCGGCCTCGGGCGCGTCTGCTCCCTAACGCTGGAGCCTCGGGAGGATCTTTGGATCACGGACTCGGGCTACAGCGCAAGGACCTTGCGGAAAAGGAGGAGGAAGCGGGCGTGTGGCGCGGCAAGCCACGACGTACTGCATCAGGGATGGAGAGCTCTACCGGAAGCGACCGAATTTTGTGTCCCTGCGGTGCATTTCCAGGGAGCAAGGGAAGGAGCTTCTGGCAGACATACACGGTGGAGACTGTGGGCACCATTCATCATCGCGGACCCTCGTTGGCAAGGCGTTCCGCAGCGGGTTCTACTGGCCACTGCGCTCAATGATGCCGTGGAACTGGTAAGGGCTTGCGAGGCCTGTCAATTCCATGCCAAACAGATCCATCAGCCGGCGGGAGGTCTGCAAACTATACCCCTCTCGTGGACATTAGCGGTCAGGGGCTGGATATCACTGGAGTCCGTTCCTCGGGCGCCAGGAGGCTATCGTTACCTCTCGTCGCCCGTGGACAAGTTCACCAAGTGGGCTGAAATGGAAGCCGTTCGCACCATCCCGCAGTTCTGCGGTCAAGTTCATCAAGGGCATCGTAAGCGGTTCGGGTGCCAAACCGCATCATCACCGACAGCGGTTCGCAGATATGCTACGCCTCGGTAAGCGCACCAGCGAACAGCGGTCGAACCGGCGGGCCAGCGAGAGGTCTGAGGGCCTCAAAACCAGGACATTCAAGAAGAAGTGGAGCTGCGGCGGAAGGCTGATACGATGAGCTTCATCCGTGTTGTGGTCCATCCATACGACCGCGACCAAGCGGTGGCGAGACCCGTTCTTCCTGGTCTATGGAGCTGAAGCGGTCTTCCCTCACGAGGTGGAGCGTCGTTCGCGCAGGTCTGGCGTTAGCCATCTGGGGGACGGACCTCGTCTTTGGGAAGGAGCATCGTCGGAAACCGCCATCTGGCGCCAAGATACCAACAAGCACTGCTTGGCGATACCCTTTGCCGCAACATTATTGCCTCTGGACTCTTGGTAGGGGACCTCGTGCTCGGCGGGTCCTCTCCGGGGAAGGACTGCATAAGCTATCTCCCATATGGGAGGGCCCGTTCAAGGTTGTTCATGTTTCCGGGCCGGCTCCGCGGCTTGGAGACTCGGGAGGGGTGCCCGTCCGAGCGCGTGGAACATCCAGCACCTCCGGAGGTTTACCCCTAAAAGGCCGGTGCTGTGAAGAAGGCGAATGCACGTGAAGCGTTGCGTTTTGGAAAGGCTGGTGCCTATGAAGAAGAGGCGCTGTGAAGCTTATCTTTCTATGAAAGGCCGGTGCTGTGAAGAAGGCAAGCGCTGTGAAGCTTATCTTTCTATGAAAGGCCCGGTGCTTGCGAAGAAGGCAAGCGCTGTGAAGCTTATCTTTCTATGAAAGGCCGGTGCTGCGAAGAAGGCAAACGCTGTGAAGCTTATTTTTTGAGAAAGGCCGGAGCACGTGAAGAAGGCCAATGCACGTGAAGCTACGCCGCCCGTGACACTCTCACGTAATAGTGAGTTGGGGCTGTACGCGCCTCGAGTCTCGAGGCGCCGGCCTCGAGGCCTGGGCTCCCTCCCGCCCGGTGGCAGCACTTAGCTCCTTTGGTGAGAAGACGTCGAAGACTAGATTAGGTGCCGGACACGACTTTTTTCATTTGCTTTCTGCAGTTGGCTTGTTCATTCTCATTTGAAGTTTTATTGAAGGTGTTGCCGTCTTTGGCTTGTGACTCTTTGCCTTCTTCGCTCTCCTACCTCGATTTCTCTCGGGCGAGTCTCGCAAGGGAGCAATGCAGGCATCCTCGCGAGTGTTTTCTGCTCCTACTATTTGAGGCTTCCCTAACCGGGTTCGCTACGGAGCACCCCTCCAGTCCGTGCCCCACGGGCACCGCGACGCGAACACAGGACCTGGGTCGGTCGCCTCCCCGACTGAGGCCGGAAACTACCTCTCCTGGCTAATCTTTGCAGGGCATGAAGCGTTCAACGAGGCCTCGGCCTCGGGAGGCGAAGACCGCGACAGGTCGCCCCCAAGCTAAGTACTCTCTACGTGCAGGCGTGTGGCACATAAGCCTAATACGAAACTAGTGGAAATAGTACGATAAATAAATAGAACAGTCCAAGCACGCCCCCGCGGGGCCCTACACTACTGTCTCTTTGCGCAGGGAAAGGAAAATAACAAGACAGGCGTGGCTCGCTTGACACCAACTCGCGGCGGAGGCTTGAACTGCCTCCGGAGCTCAAGCGGACTCCCTCTCGCGCTTCACCGAGGCACAACGGCGGGTGGACCCGCTACCTCCCTCCAGGCGAGCGCGGCGGCACGGAGGCTGGTCACGGCCACCGCTGGAGGAGCCGCTGTCTGAAGAAGAGACACCAAAGCTCGACGAACCCCGAGCGCCGCCGACCACGCACGCGCTGTCGTCTTCATCGTCGCCGGGGCTAGGCCCACGGCCGCGGTCGTCGTCCTCGGGGCAGCACCCAGCGCGGCGGCCGTCCTCCATGAACACCCTCACGTAGAGGGTGGCATCACCGTCGAACTTGAAGTGCAGGGTGCACCGCCGGCTGATACCACGCAGCGAACAAGCGTTTGCCAGCCGCGGTCGTGAACCACACTCCGCTGCGGAGACCTCCAGCGAAGCCCAGGAGGCCCGGCTGCAGCAACCGTCCGCCTGGAGCCAGAGGCCGCCCGGGGCGCCGGCCGGAAGTTCACCTAAGAGGAAGCGGGGAAGCCGGAGCAGTCTTGGTCGGCTCCACCGACCACACAACAAACTCCGGCAGCACCTCCGCCGGCGGAAGCATGGCCTGGGGGGTCGCCGACGGCGTGGCGCGCCCGCATCAACGGCTGGCGCCGTCGCCCAGGAGATCGCCTCCATGGCCGCGGGAAGCCGCTACGGGGGCCACAGGGTGCTTGCGAGAACGGCCTCGACCGTGCTTGGCCGGGGGAGAGTCAGGCTCTACCTGGTGGGCCTTTCCTTTCTCCGCGGCCGAGAACCTCTTCAGCGGAGCCATGGGGAAGAAGGAGAAGCAAGAAGAGATGGACTGGAAGGGCACGCGCTATTCCGAACTTATAGCCGGGGAAGGCCAACCGTCGACCTCCACGATCGCAGGTAATCATGACCCGCTTTGCATGCAGGGACTTGTCAATTCGTGCAGTCGCCGAGGCGTCGTGGGGAAGCAAGGGCGCCCACGTCCAATCAACCACCATGCGGCGCCCAAGGCCGCAGGCTGTTAGGGCCCGCGGCGCTTCGCACTTGCCTGTTCGCTTCTCCGCTAAGCCAAGTCCAGGCGCGCCTTGGGCCCGGGGGCTACTGTCGGCGTTCTAGGAACGGGGGTACCCAGACTTGAATTTATTGAAACCGGCTAACTTTGCCGAGTCATACCATTGTAGCCCCCGAGTCTCAAGACGACTCGAGGAGTTGGCTTGAGATTCTCCATATTTGACCATAGCAGAAAGGTGTATATCATCGGCACTGATAGCGCGATGTGAATCTGCAGAAGGTTGAGGTAACTGTTGTCGGCGTTCTGGGAACGGGGGTACCCAGACTTGCCTGCCTGTGGCCTGCGGCGTTGCTCAAGGGGTGGCCCAGTACGGCCCATCTTCATCGGCACAAGCTCAAGACCTCGCGAGGCCAAGCCTCATGAGGCGGACGACAAGCTTCCTCGAGAGCGGCCTCGTCAGGTGGCTCGCGAGGAGGCGGAGAGATCAAGGCGGGTACCTCACGAGGTGCCCATGGCGCAACCATGACGACCAAGGCGCGCCGGTGAGGCGCCAGCCAGCATGATGTCCTCATTTCCTCTTTGGTGCAAAGGAGGCAAGCGCGAGCGAAGCATCAAGCAAAGGCACCCGTTTGATGCTACAAGACCAAGACCGTTACAGCGGCGGGAAGGAGGTCATCTTGGAGCCCAAGCCAGGCGTCACCACCAGAGCCTTTGACAGGCGAGGACCAACTTTAGTCAGGATAAGTGTACTAGATGTTCCCCTTCAAAATGGCCAATTGTTGGCGCCCTTCCCACTCAATATTTGGTAAGAGGCCCCGGGCCTCTGCCTATAAATAGGACTAGACACCCATAGGGTAGAGGCATCTGGGAGAGATCCAGACATCTCATCTTAGCTTGATCCAACCCGATCGAGAGCCTAGCCACAAGAACACCTCACCCTCGCGAGGCTGTTCTTCCTTGTATTGTTGATCATCAGCCCAAGAGGCAATCCACCACACCACACCACACACTGGAGTAGGGTGGTACACCACAATGGTGGCCCGAACCAGTATAAACCTTGTGTCTCTTGTGTTGTTCCTTTGGTAGTTTAGATCCTAGCGAGGCAGCGAGGTGCAGGTAGGTAGGGAGTGAGATCTCCGCGTGCACCCCAGAGTTCGAACCTAGAGAGTCTGCCGGAACCCGAAATCCGACAACTGTGGTGGGTTATAAATGATCCCGTATGAGCCATGTCAGCAACTCGGCCAGTGTTTCCTTCCAACTGGTTGTTTGAAGTTAACCAAACTGTAGTGGCGGCGAATTGTGCACCTACCCATTGAGCCATCCAGTGCAGACGGCGGCTGATAATATATGATAATTTGCCTCCAATTTGTTGGAAGAAAACCGGGCTTCCCAAGTAGTGACTTACTCATACTCAATAAACAGCTCATCCAGAAAAGGGTGGCCCGGTGTGTTGATGTAGACCAGGCCGCGAGGGACGGTCGGTAAAGACGACCTCCACATCAGAGGCGGCTCAGACGGATGAATCGGCCGCGGTGCTGTAAACCGGCGCAGGCGAGTTATACACGTCATTTTGATGTAGTGAACAATTGTCCTGCATCAACAATATTGCAGACCAAGGAAAAGATAAACTGCTCTTTGACAAAAATAATATGTTCCAATAAAATATATTTAAAATGGATATCACCTGATGTGTCAGGCCAAAAATAATCCGCCATGAAGTTGATGATCACTAGGTTAAGTTGAAATCACTCATGGGTTAGTCGGCCGCGGGAGCAGACAGATGAAGCCGCAGTGTTTGTAAGCCGGTGCGGACGGGCGAGTCGTCCTCCTTGTTGTAAGCCGGCGTGGTCACGAGAGACGACCACACCATTGTAAGCCGGCGCGGTCGCGAGAGATGGCCACGGCGTTGTAAGCCGGTGCGGGAGTCCGTTGAGTAACGACGACCACCTGTACCAAAAGATATTGGCGTGCCTCCATCTCCGCGGTATAATATCACTTTTCGTCATAAATAATTGCCCTGAGATTATCTCGTCATGTCTCCATAAACAGTGAGCCATTGTCCTGTTTTTCTTGGACAAAAGATGACTTGTGCATACGTCCGCCGGGACGCATACTGACGAAGGCAGCAATAGCGGGTAATGGCACAGGGGCGAGGTGACGGAGCGACGCGTCGGCCATGACAGAGCCGCAACAATGGGGGAGCAGCTGGGTTGACCCAGGCGGGTTTGACCCCGTTGTGGTGGCCGGGGATAACCCACGCCCGACCGGGTTGTGGTCCTCCTTTTTATTTTTTATTGTTAAACTGCAAACGCTTCAGCGCATGCATGCGCAGCCTGTTCGTGAAACGTAGCGCCCAAGGTTGTGGTCTTGAAATTTGGGATGTTAGGTCATGTGTTGACCGTATGCGCTTCTCTCCCTGTTGATGATCCAGTAGTAGTACTTGAACCCTTCCCCAGTTGACTCGGATACCTGCCCTCGGTCGTAGACGGAATAAAAAATCTGAATCGTACTAGAATCAAATCAGCTCACTTTTAACTTTTAGCTCAAGCGTCTAATCAATTAAGGAATACTCCTCCTGATGTATCTCACGTGTCCTAGTAACCCCCTTTTTTCCTTTCCTTTTGAGCCAGGAGTCCGACTTGATTTCCTGGCCACTGGTACTCTGCGTCGGGAGCGCCTCGGAAACAGCTGAGGTGGAGACGTGTCCGTGCTTCCGAACTTGACATGCGTGATGGAACTCTTGTTGGTATTGATGACGTACAGGTGTAGCAGCGTCGTACAACAGCTTGCAGCAGAATCGATCTTTGACGGGAAAATCACAGTGGCGGCAGCACACAGAAAAAACCATAATTTCTCGCAGAAAATTGACTTCGCCGGCTCTATCTAAAGGTTGTCCCACACCGGATTACTCTGCGTAATACTTCCATGCCCGCTCATCTTCATCCGGCTAATCGCGAATTTCTCGATCCCTAAAGAGCTCCCTCCAAGAACTCAACACCACCATGCGCAAGCCCCACGGTGGGCGCCAACTGTCATGGATTTGTCACGGCAGATGTCCTTAGTGTCAGGACTTAGTCGCGAGGCCAACGCATCTATGTAGTAGCTTGAGAGGGGTTGATCGGGACGAGAGACGCGACACACAAGACAAGGATTTAGACAGCTTCGGGCCCCGGGAAACATCATCCGGAATAGCCCTACATGTTGTTTGTGGCTAGGTCTCATTATGCTCATGAAGGAGTCGCCGGTAAGCCGGCTCTTTGTGTATAGCCCTAGATGTTGTTTCTTGTCTCTCTTGGGGGCCCCTGCCCCTCCTTATATAAGTTAGAGGGGCGGGTTACATGTGGAGTCCTAGTAGGACTAGGACTAGTCTATCTTCTCTTACAAGTTGATTACAAGTCTGGGTCTTGCTTCCTTGTAAAGGAAATATTCTTCATCCCTTTCCTCTTAATCCGGCCCATCATAACGTGAGCCGGCCTTCTGGGCTTTGAGCCTTGTTGTCCATCTGACCCGCCCGCCGGGTTACTAATGAGTCGCCAAGATCAGGCAGGTTCTCTGTGAATCGCCAATCTCCGGGCGGGTCACCAGTGAGTCGCCAATTGCGGCCGGGTCATACCGCGGGGTATATTCCTGACAATTGCCAAACTAGGGTATGGACTCGATCACTGTGCTATCCCCGTCCGATTCCTAGCACATTGTGTTCATCATGAATCTTGCCACGATTGAAACTATTCTGTCGAGAAAAAACACTCTGTAGATTAGAGATGAATTGAAAATTTAGGGTTAGGTTTCCGCCGAAACCATCTCAGACTCACCGAGTTGTAGAACTCGGTTCCACCGATTCGGCTAAGGCCATTGCACATGTGGTTCTCTGTCTGACCGAGAATTGCAAATCGGTGTGACCGAGTTCAGGACTTTGTGAAACCCTAGCAGTCTCGGTGCCACCGAACTGTGACTCGGTCTGACCAAGATCACTAGTTTAGGTTCCAAAAGTTGCTTCGGTATCACCGAGTTTACAAATCGGTAGATCCGAAATGCTTTCTGTGGAAAACTAAAACTAAGTTTTTGACTCATTCTTTTGCAAAAATCTCTGTATTTTGTGATGCTCATCCACTCTATCTCATCTATATCTATTCACAGGGTCTGCAGTCAGTGGTTGCAATATGTCTGATCAGAGTGATAGCCAGAACAAGTCAGAGGAGCAGATTCAAATGAGTGAGGTCACTAGTCCCTCTAGCAGCTCTGATGAGGGTAGGAGGAGCACACCCAGCAACTTACCCAAAGCAGCCACCAGGACCAGAAAGAAGAGAACCTCAGAATCTGAGGATGAAGACTATGTGGCTATTGAGGATGAGGCCATTTCCAAGAAAAAGGTGCTCAAGAAGGAGTATGGCACAACTGCTGCCACCAAGCCTGGTATGAAGACCAAAGTACCTGCCAAAAGGATTCCAATGTCTAAAGCCAGAGCCTCCACTCAAGCATATTTGGAATCTGAACCCAAAGAGGCTGCTGCAGAAGGGAAGAAGAGGAAGGAAAGGGTCAAGAAGACCATGGCCAGAGTTATTGGAAAGCCTTCCATGATGGAAGAGGAGGAAGACGAAGAGGTTGCTGCACCAGCACCCAAGGCTCAGAAGCTTATGGGTGACACTATCAGGTCAGGGGCTGCATCATCAAAGCCCAAAGAAGCACCCAAAGCTGCCTCCAAACCCAAGACTGTACCTAAGAGGAGTACCAGGAACATTCCAGCTGCTGAGAAGAACAAGGCCCCAGTGCCTAAAACTGTTGCTGAAGAAGAAGGTGATGAGACACATGTCTTGAGAAAATTGATGCCAAAAATTCTAGATCATAATGATGCTCATCTTGTAGCAAACATGAAGATCAGGAGAGACTCAGGATTGAGGCTATGGAGAGAGTCAGATCCATATGCCACCAGAAGGAGGACTGTTGTTGACTACAGGTTCCACACAAAGGAACAACGGGATTTCTATGAGACAGTGTTGTTGGACAAGAAGCCAATAGTGTGTGACATGAGGTGGGTTGACTGGACCTACATGAAGGAGAATGAAGAACACTATCCTGGTGTGTATGACAGTTTTAGTGCTTGTGGAGTGGCAGACTTTGTTGGGCAGAAGCTCACAAAGTGGAATGAGGAGCTCATAATGCAATTCTACTCCACAGCACACTTCTATCCAGATGGGAGGATAGTATGGATGTCTGAAGGTACTAGGTACCAATCATCTATTGAAGAATTGGCCAATCTGATCAGTGCACCTAAGGAGGAAGAGGATGACTTGGATGTCTATGCCAAGAAGAAGATGGATCACAACTCTATGGCACATATGTACAAGGAGATCCCAGATGCTGCTATAGAATCACACAAGTTTGGATCAGTACATTACCTTCTGTCAGGACTGCCAACCATTAACTGGATCCTCAGGCACACTCTCTTCCCCAAGTCAGGTGATCACAACATGATCAGAGGCCATGCAATAAATCTGCTACACTTATTTGATGTGCCACAGAAGTTCAAGGTCATGAGCCTTATAGTTGAGACTATCAAGAGGACAGCTGCTGACCAAAAGAGGAGTTGTGGATATGCCCCACAGATCCAGGAGCTGATTAACTCCAAGATGGGCACATGCACATACCTGTAGGACAAGGAGCACACGCCTATCTATCCAGACTTTGAGGAAAACCAAGTGGTTATGGATGAAGATGAACCATCTTCAGTGCAAGCACAAGCTAAGAAGGAGAAGGCAAGGACTAAGAAGTCTGCCAAGATGCCAACGATGGAAGAGGCATCTTAGTACTTTTTGAAGAGCAAACCGGATCAACTTGGCTACTTGATTGCATCCACTCTGAGGATTGAGAAGGGCTGGCCACCTTGACTCGAAACCGGAGAGCTTGGGAGGATCATGGGCGAAGTTCTATGACATGGATGTGAAGGTCCCGAGATCCGATCCATTGTTGAGCAACTTCAGGATGATATGCAGGAGAGGAAGGGCAAGTCAACCACTAAGGCATTTGCGAGTGCATAGAGCTCGAGAGATCAGCTGCGGTGCGATGTGAGACACGAGCCACTTCATACGCACTGCAGCTACAACTTCAGTCCCACCAGCTCCAGCACCTAATCCACCAGCTCCATCTACATCAACTGATGCTTTCGTCCTTGGCGTTCTTTCTACACCACCACCTGAAGATCAAGCCTGAGAGACCATTTAGTACTATGCATTTGCTATGAACTTTTTGGTAACTTGTTGCCAAAGGGGGAGAAAAATGTATAGATCATAGGCTTCAAGAGAGAGTGTTGCTTTTTATTCTCTCTTGCTTTGGTGGTTGAACTTTATTTGCTTGTTTGAGATACATTATGTCTGTGTGATACTTGGATGATCATGTGTTTGATCATATGCTACATTTATGCTTGTTGGATGACATTATCCTTTTTATCTCTATATGATCATTCACTTTGCTTGGTGATGAGTGCATGTATTCAATTATTATCATTTTGAGCGCTCCACGAAGATGTATGTGACATGGAAGAGTAACCCATGAGCCTAACTTCTTGTGCATTTGCAGTCCAAAGCAAATCTTAAACTATGCACAAATTTAGGAGGAGCTCTTGCTTATCACATACTTCTCAAAGCGACAATGTTTTTCACTCTTATTATCATTTGTCAAAGCTTTGATCTATATGTTGTCATCAATTACCAAAAAGGGGGAGATTGAAAGTGCAACTATCCCTGGGTGGTTTTGGTAATAACTAACAACATATAGCTCATTGAGCTAACATTATTCCAAGATGAATATTTCAGGAAAACCTCAATGAATGGCATGGCATGGATGAGGAAAGTGGACCCCTCAAAATGCTAAGGATAAAAGGATTGGCTCAAGCTCAAAAGCTCAAGACTCTACATTTTATATTTTAGTGATCCAAGATCACATTGAGTCTATAGGAAAAGCCAATACTATCAAGGAGGGATGAGGTGTTGCTTAATGAGTTTCTTGCTCCATAGTGCTTAGTGATATGCTCCAAAGCCCTCAACTACTTTCTCACATCCACATATGACCCAAACCAAAAGTCAAACTCGGCCCCACCGATTCTTTCCATCCGGCACCACCGAGTTCCGATGTCATAGCCACTGCCACAAACCCTAGGCAAATCGGTCTCACCGATAGGGATCTCGGTCTCACCGAGATGGGGTTGTAATCTCTCTGTTTCCCTTCATAATGTTTTGGTCCCACCGAGATGAGCGATCGGTCCCACCGAGATTGCAATGTAAACTCTATGTTTCCCTTTCGTAACATTTCGGTCCCACCGAAATGAGCGAACCGGTCCCACCGAGTTTACCTGACCAACTCTCTGGTTAGCTTATTACCAAAGTCGGTCTCACCGACTTTGTGTAATCGGTCTCACCGAGATTACTTTATGCCCTAACCCTAACCATATCGGTCCTACCGAGTTGCATGTCGGTCCCACCAAAAATCCTAACGGTCACTAGATTTGCTTAATTGGTCCGACCGAGTTTCTCAATTCGGTCCCACCGAGATTGGTAAATTGTGTGTTACAGTTCATTTTTGTGTGGAGGCTATATATACCCCTCCACCCACTCTTCATTCGTGGAGAGAGCCATCAGAACGAACCTACACTTCCAGTACACATTTTCTGAGAGATAACCACCTACCCTTGTGTTGAGGCCAAGATATTCCATTCCTACCATATGAATCTTGATCTCTAGCCTTCCCCAAGTTGCTTTCCACTCAAATCTTCTTTCCACCAAATCCAAATCCTGTGAGAGAGAGTTGAGTGTTGGGGAGACTATCATTTGAAGCACAAGAGCAAGGAGTTCATCATCAACACACCATTTGTTACTTCTTGGAGAGTGGTGTCTCCTAGATTGGCTAGGTGTCACTTGGGAGCCTCCGACAAGATTGTGGAGTTGAACCAAGGAGTTTGTAAGGGCAAGGAGATCGCCTACTTCGTGAAGATCTACCGCTAGTGAGGCAAGTCCTTCGTGGGCGACGGCCATGGTGGGATAGACAAGGTTGCTTCTTCGTGGACCCTTCGTGGGTGGAGCCCTCCGTGGACTCGCGCAACCGTTACCCTTCGTGGGTTGAAGTCTCCATCAACGTGGATGTACGATAGCACCACCTATCGGAACCACGACAAAAACATCCGTGTCTCCAATTGCGTTTAAATTCTCCAAACCCTTCCCTTTACATTCTTGCAAGTTGCATGCTTTACTTTCCGCTGCTCATATACTCTTTGCATGCCTGCTTGAATTGTGTTAAGATTGCTTGACTTGTGCTTAGATAGCTAAAATCTGCCAACGACTAAAATTGGGAAAAGGATAAGTTTTATTTGGTCAAGTAGTCTAATCACCCCCCCCCCCCACTAGACATACTTTCGATCCTACACAAATAGTGGGCGGGAGTGATTTCGGCCGAGCGCATGTGTGTTTAGGCGGCCATGGTGTATGAATGTTTTTCGGAGGCGGTTGCGTGTCATCTAGATGAAGTTACAAACCTACCCCGTTTTAGACCTTTGGACGTCGGGCCGGTAGGTTTCACGGGTCGGAGTTAGAAAAGTAATTTCCTTCTACCAAACATTGGTCTCACTAGCGAGTAGAGGCACTTTTGGCACTTCATTCCAAATTTTGAAACAGAAGCATTCACGTTTAGAGTACTCTTGAACTTTGAGGATTGACCTAAATAGACAACGTTAAATTTGACCTTGTATGTTTGAAAACCTCATTAAATCATGCGCTTCTTTTTGAAATTTTGACTCTTGAAAATTGTATAACTATGACTATTTTGGAATGGAGGAGGTAAATTTGGATCTATTTTGTACACGACTATATATTCTATTATTTACAAAAGCAGAGCAAAGATTGGTGCCCCCATAATTTAGGTATCATTTACAAATGCCATGATCTCGAATTCAAATAACTGAATGGACTTCATGTTGAATTCGAATTTTTTAAACCACCTTAAGTTGAATTCAAATGTATGTTAGTTCCTAGCTAGCTATTTAGAATGATCATTGTGTAACTTTTGTATGTATAATGTTCTCTATACACACAACATGAACTATAATCACATTTATGTTTGAATTGCTAAAGCAATGCATTGTCTGGACTTCAAAATACTGACTCTATGGATCAATCATGTCGAATAATAACATAGACATGCTGAAATTTGATAGAATATAGATGTCTGATGGATCAATGACCGTTCCTTATGCGAATTGCAAATATCATGATCCCATCCTAATATTTGGATACAATTTATATTTTTAATCAATGTGTACATCAGCCTTTTACGTGTAGATTCACTCTCCATAGGCCCCTCCTCACACACACGCTAACTTTCTCTCTCACACATACACGCACACAGTGTATATCCATCGGGGGTCTCTCACACCTGCTCACACTCTCTCTCCCAAGGTGTCTTTTTCGCACACATGCTCTCGATATCACCCTCCCTCCCTTGCGCAACCATTTACGACTGTTTTCACTAGCCTTTGTCACAAGCAGTCTTCCTCCCACACACATATGCACGCATGATGCCCATCGACCCTTTCTCTATACATAGACCTGCCTACGTGTCTCCGGCACACAATTATCTTTAGGCCTATCTCGCACGCATTGTCTCCGCCTCTCTTCCTAGTTGACGAATATAATTCCAGGAGAGTATTCTGTAGGATGCCCCTTAAAGTTAGGTTGAATGAATGGTAATATCAGAGACAAGGGGTTACCTTAGTCCGGGGACCTAGGGTTACAAATCCTAGCCGACTTTGTCAGTGGACATAGAGTCCTTCACGGCTCTGGTATCTTTGTCTTGTACGACTAGTCCTCCATGGGTCTCCCTAAATGCGTCATGGGCCGACGAATGTGGCGCAGGATGGAACCGATCCAAGGGCCTCACCTCGGCCCACCGGACCTCATGCGGTGACACACCCTCTACCCCTAGGTCTCATTATCTTCTCACACCCACACATACCAACACAAACACCGCACAAAATATTTATCCTCATGCCTCTATCCCCTCCCCCCTTGCATGGACACACTGAAGGGCATCTCTCGCCGGGACATCCTACTCTTCTCTCTCTCTCTAGACCTCTCTCATTTCCCGTGATATCTCTACCTCGTCGCCCCCCGCCCCTCCCCTGCCGGCCCCTCTATCCATGCCTCTCTCGAATACATACACATACCATCTCTAGTCCCTGCCAAATACTTCAACTACGCATTCACACATGTTACATATTAATACGTACCCCATTGATCTGAAAAGCCCTCTCTTCACTTTTACTTCGCATACAACATTCCTTTTGAATAAAAACCACACAAAGTGTGGTCAAAAATTTATTTTAGAAATTCTACATATATACAACATCACAAAGTTATATGGAGTATGAAAGTTAATTTGCATTGCATGGTGCACCCAATGATATTTATTCCGCATTGTGAATTTTTATATTTTTACACTATATATAAAGTTAGTCATAATAAAGAGAAATGAAGAGCATCTCTCCATCGCACACCCCCCTCTACGCCCTTTCACGTACGCACACGAACTATCTCTAGGCCCTCTAAAAGTACGCCCCCAGCACATTCACGCACGTGTCATCATTCTCTCGCGACATATACAATGACTATCACTGTATTTGAAGCGAAAGCACGATACGTTCATTGGACTTCAGAATCCACTCATTACGGTCACCATTTATGTCTTGTGGTTGTTATACAGTCACGGGCTCATTGTACGGCTTTGTATTTGTTAAAAACACGACTAGTTGACCAGTTAAATGCTCCACGTGGCGCATCTAGTGTTGCATCATTATTATCTCACAGAAGTTCCATGATGATTTTATGATAGAATCAAGATAGTCATACATGTGTTGTCGTAGAAGTGTTCCATGACATTACCAAAATTATCATCAAGGAAGTGTCCACTTCCATGACGATAAATGCCGCGTCATGGAAGTGCTTTCGTCTAGGGTGACCAATATGTGGCATCCACCGTAACGGGCCGTTAAGCTATCGGGCTCGGTTTTGGATCCGATAACCCGCTAACAGCCCGGACCAATGAGGATTTTCCACGTGTAAAATTCTCATTCGCTAGAGGAAACACGTGTTGGCTCACCGTTGGGACAGATGTCATCCATTCATTGGACAGGAGGCGCCTATGATATGTTGACACATGGCACGACCCAACAGAGGCCCATTTTGGGGAAAAGGCTAGCCCGTTTGACTTGGTAAAAAGGTAGCGGGCCGGCCCATGGAAAGCCTGTTAATGACATGTTCATATATAGCCCATTTATGGCCCGCTAACTCACGACCCGTTACGGCCTATCGGAATTAAGCCCAGTAGCTTCATCTGGGCCGTCCAATATGATTCCAGCCTATTGTAACTTCCGGCCCATGTATGGCCCATGATGTCTTTTGGCCCATACGAGGCCATTTGTAACTCTTTGCCATTAACGACCCGTGGTGAATATGGCCCGCAACGAACAGTGTATCGCTTTATACCCATTAACGGCCCATTATTCCAATGGGACGTTTCCAACCCGTGTTATCTTTCGGCCTTCTCAGGTCCCATTTATTCTTGGGCTCATTTCCAGCATTCGGTTACCTACGGCCCGTTAGTGGCCTTTTCTGTTTGTGGGCCAAATTCAGCCCGTGGTTACAATCGGCCTGTTAATCTGTTGGGTCGTTTTCATAGCGTCATCAAACATGGCCGGTTAACGAAGGCCCGTTATGGTTGGCCCATGAACAGACGATTCCAAACCCATTTACGGCCCATAATGCGGTCTGTTATTGGCCCATGTTTGGCCGATCGATCATACGGCCCGTAGAAGGCCCATTGATGCTACGGCACGTAGATGGCCCATTGTTTCTATGGCCCTTAGAAGGCCCATTGTTTCTACGGCATGTAGGAGGCCCATGGTAACTAAAGTAAATATGTAGCCCATGGTTATTGTGGCCTAGTTTTAAAAATAGGTTGTTGCAGCCACTAGCAAACTGCGGAAAAAGAACTGCACTGACTACAAGCAAACAAATAAACAAGACAACAAGGAAATAAATAAGCAAGCAACTTACACTAGGCTATCATGGCTATTACACATATTACATCCACTGGGCATCAAAGTTCGCCACCAGTGCAAATATAGGGAACAAATCAGCATATCATATACACTGATTGTCAAAGTTGGTGACGGGTGCAAATAAACGCCGCAGCAAAACAAGTCCAGAACTGAAACCACTTCAGAAGAGCTCAAGAAACAATATCCTGGGTACCCATAATGCTGGTAAGATGCTTAGCAAGCTTATTAACTTTCTCTTGTTTGGCGCTTAAATCCTCCGGTAACTTGTTGTTGCACCGAAAGTATGCATCTGAATTCTGCAGGACTTCCTCAATCCTTGACTTCACGTCGCAGCAGACATCTGATCGATGTCTTTCAACTTGAAGTTGAGACTCAAGAAGACGAACTGATTCAGGCAGCGAGTTCGAAGAGCTTGTGCCAGCAGTAGTGGCCAGTAACTCAAACACTACATCAAGACAGGACTTTTGGGTTCTCTCACTGTCATCAAGATAGTTTTTATCAGCTTTCTTGGAGACCAACAGGGATGTCTCACTATCTTGAACCTTATCTGCATTACTTCCTTTACCATTGCATAACGGGGTATTGTTCTCCAATATTTTGTCCGCATTCTAAAAGAGAAACAAGCAGACACATCACAGGTTTACCATGTTGTATATGAAACTCATTTTGGTAAATCAGTTCAGTAGTAAAGTGGACAGAATAACAACATGAAACAAACATATATCTATGTGCCATGGTCACTTTATGGTCTATATCATTATAGTTTTTGTTGCCAAATCAAGATAGAGACATAGTTCAAATAATATTTGTTCAAGACAAAGCAGAATAGACAGAATATAAGTGTGAGAAACTATAGAGCAATAACAACACTTGTAATGTGCATGACATGAGAACACAACTGTTTATTCAATTGAAACTGAAATCAACATAGAGCAAGTTACAACAACAAACCAGTTAAAGAAATAGGTTTAAAACATACCTGTTGCGCCATTGGAGTTTTAGTTTATCCTTCAAATTTGGAAATAGTTGGTATGAGTAAATACAGTGATGCAAGAGCAAAGGATTATGAACCATAGCTACAAAACCCGACCTGAGAAAAATTCTTCTTCTGATTTAAGTGTTGAGTTGGGATTCAGAGTGGTGGTCCTCGTGCTTTGGGCACTGCAGTTCCCTTACTAACTGCTCGTGTTTGGGTGCTCTGTGGTGGAGACGGTGATGTGTCAACTGGAACTGGGTTACTATCTACTAGGGTTGGGGTTAGAAGGGGTGTAGCTGGTTCTCTGTGCAACTGGGTAGGGGTACAATCTGTGAGAGTCTGGGTTATGTGTGGTGGGGCTGGTTCTTGGGCAAGTAGAACTGTGGTTCTATCTGCATCAACTGGTAGCACTATCTTTTCTGAAGACCGTGTTGTTACTCCCTTAGATATTGCCATCACCCTCTCCAATTCAAATGGCTGATAAACAAGAAAAGTAATTGAATGTACAGACATTGTATGATAGACAGGTGCAATGGATAGTGGGGAATAAAAGAGGGCATGAAATAATTCACATTTATGTTGTCTAACCAAACAGGATAGCATGACACAATTTCACATATATGATGGCTAACTAAACATGATAGCATGACACAGTTTCACATATATGATGGCTAACTAAAAAAGATGGAAAGACATAGTTCAAAATATGATGACTATGTAAATAGGAGGACATGATATAACTATATAATGTGTTTATTAAATAGGTTGGCATGCCATAATTCACATACATGCCGCCTATGGAAACTTGATAGCATGATATAATTCACCGATAGAATGACATGATTCAAAATATGATGAATGTAAACACTAAACAGGATGAGATAATATAACTATATGATGTCTTTATTAAATGGGTTGCCATGACATAATTCAGATAGATGTGTTGTATGTAAACATGATGGCATGATATAATTCAAATATATGATTTATATAGTAAGCAAGTAAGCATATGGCAATCCATATATGATGTAAAAACTAAGCAATGCAAGACAACATTCATGACATGAGTAATATAACCCTGCCAAGTTTGAGCATAGACCTTAGGGGAGAAATAGGACTGGTCATCGGTCTCTGAATCCTCCTCTGAGGAGCTCTCTGTAACCAGCAAGATGTCTGCTTCAGCAGGTAGCATTGTCTGCTTTGAATACCTTGTTTTCACTCCAGATACTTCCATCACCGCTTCAAATGGCTGATGCACAGGAAGAGTAGTTGAATATACAAACATAGTCGACAAATGGAACACGTAATACAAAAAATGATAGCATGATATAATTCACATACATGATGATTGGCTAAACAACATGGCATTGCATACTTCACATATATAATGCCTTGCAACAAGATAGCATTGCATAATTCACATATATAATGTCTTGCAACGAGATGACAATGCATAATTCACATATATGGTAATTAGACACTAAACTAGTGGAATTCACACAAAGCATGTCTAAACTAATCAAATGACATAGCAATGCAAGACACCATACGCACGATATGAGCAACATAACCCTGCCAAGTTAGAGCATACACCTCGGGGGGGATAGGACTGGTCATCTATCTTTGAATCCTCCTCTGAGGAGCTATCCGTAACCAGCGAGATATGCGCTTCGTCAGATAGCATAGTCTGCTCTGAAGACCTTGTTTTCACTCCAGAATTTTCCATCACCATGTCAAATGGCTGATGCACATGAAGAGTAGTTGAATGTACTAACTTTGTTGACAAATGTAATACGTAACGAAAAAAAGGATGGCCTGATATAATTCACATATAAGATGACTGGCTAAGCAGTATGGCATTGCAAAATTCACATATATGATGCCTAGCTAAACAAGATGGCATTGCATAATTCACATATACGATGAAGAAACTAAACAGATGGCATTTACACAAAGCATGTCAAAACTAAGCAGATGACATATTTGATGTATAAAGTAAGCAACACAAGGCACCATATGCATGATATAACCAACATCAGCATGCCAAGTTAGAGGGAAGACCTTAGGGGTAAATAGGAGTGGTCTTCTCCTTCTGAATCCCCCTCGGAACAGTTATCTTCCTCTTGATTACAATCCGAAATGGGTAGAGGGGGGCTGCCTTTGCGCTTACCATGGAGCGACGTCTTCATGAAATTTTATTGCCATGCAAGGCTCGTCTCTTTTGCTCTACATGTCCAGTTCCATTGTGTACAATAACTGACATGCATAGGAATAAAACATAGTGAGATTATGTAAGGAGTGCATGCAGAAATCTAGAGTGATGGTAGCAACGTGTGGTTAGACCCAAAACCAATGATAGTAGGCAGATAATGGCTTTAGTTAAAAAATACAGATAATGGCTTCTTTACTATTTGTTTCCACCCAACATGAAACTCATAGTAGACACCAGAGATTAACCAGATAGTAGATATATACTATTGATTGCGGCCCCGATATGTACCCCACAACCATTTAAAAACTCAAGTTTAACCATTAGTTTGGAGCTGACTCAGAGTCTAATCGGCGAACAGGACGATAAAGTAGCATTTAATTTAAGCGATGCATAACATAAGCAGACACGAAAGAGTGCGACCTCTCTTGCAGACCCGTATAGTCCTCGAGGTCATCTGCTCGGTTGATGATGGTAATGCAGTTGTCATGGCTGCCGGCGGCGGGGAAGAAGATCTGAGGCGGCGAAAGACAGTCTAGAGGCCGGATCCATGTTGTGCTGGACCCTTCTGTCGTTGGAGCAGCTGAGCTGGGGTGGATGACGGCACAACAGGAGCGGGACAAACCACACAAGGTTTTCTTTGACAACTATCTGTAAGAGAAGTAATTATGTAAGGGCTCGTTTGAATTGGAGTATTCTAACAACACTGGGATAGGAAATACACAATAATAGGATAGGAATGCACGTGCAAAATAGAGAATTTAAAAACACAGGATTTCTGCCAATCTGGGTGTTTGGTTCACAAGAATTGGAAGATCATAGGATGCAAAGAAGCATGGTGAGATTAAGTCAGACCACAAGAAAATGTACAGTTATAATGCTATTATGCTACTATCTCTTAGTCTTGTGCTTCATGAATAGGAATTTGAAAAGGAGGAAAAGTGGATATTAAAATTCCCTACGGTTTTTCTTTCAAGGAGACACTAAAGGAACAAATCCTACAGTTTTCCTTTGCTCCATTCCTTTGAACCAAATGCATGAATAGTAGTAGCATAGGAAACTTTCAAATTCCTATGTTTTTCCTTCAGTTTTCCATTCAAGCACTGGCGATTCTAGTAGGCTGGCATGAGCAGGGAAAAGCCTACACTCAAAAAATGTTTATGTACTACTTCTACTACTTAGGACCCAGGCCACTGCCCTACTAGCTCAACTCACAGGCTCATCTACAAATGCACACCTCAAACGCGCAGAGATAAATAATGATGGCATTCAAGAGAGTCCATCACAAATAGCTAAGTTGCCTGGTACCTCACTGCTTGTCATATAGTAGGAGAAACTAATTGTATTTCACGTTACTACGTGTGCTCGATTGACAATATTATATATATATATATATATATATATATATATATATATATATATATATATATATACATGTAGAGTAAAAAAGCGATGCAACAATTGTACAACCTCTTTGGCGAGGCCATGTCGATCTCAACGTGATTGGCTTGGTCGGTGAGGATGCTCCGGCTGATTTGGCTGTCGGAGGAGGGGAAGAAGATCTTAGGCGTCTGGAGATGGAGCCTGGGGTACCGCTCTGCTGTGATAGAGGGTTTCGTCGTTGGAGCAGCACCGGTGAGTTGTACGATGGCGAGGCTGAAGCAGGACAAGAGAGACAATGTTAACCTGAGTGGAATTCTAATAGCATCTCCAATAGATGACGTAAAATACATAACCACAGAGTGCTAGATGTAAAATACATCAGCCGCTCATCTCTGAACTTAACTGCCGAAACTGAATTTAAATGTTGAAACTGAATTTAACTGTCGAAACTGAATTTTGTTGTCGAAACTGAATTTTACTGTCGAAACTGAATGCACTAGTAGCAGAAAAGCAGTAGCAGCAGCAGCGTGTGCAAGAGCCGGGGCAGCTGGTCGTGTCGCAGCATCTCGGCTAGCAGCTGCAGGGGCTTGAGGGAGAGCAGGATCTGCTGGTCGTGCAGGAGCAGCGCACACAAGAGTAGAGCAGCAGCAGTGCATGCAAGAGTAGAGCAGCAGCGCAAGCAAGAGCGAGAGCGAGAGCAGCAGCGCGAGCAAGAGCAAGAGCAAGAGCAGACCAGGTAGGGGACCAAGAGCAAGAGCAGAGCAGCAGCGGGAGCAAGAGCTAAAGTAGCAGCAGCTCCTACAGATGCGGACGTCGCCGCCGAGGGAGTGCCGCCATGGAGGAAGTGGCCGGCGACGCCGCCAGGGGTGGAGCCGCGCCATGTCGGCTCGGGATCGAGCGCCGGCAACACCATGAGATCGAATCAATAAGAAAATGTGGCGATTAGTGTACAAACTCTTTGGTGGTGCCGATTAGGCCTCAGCTTCATCCGAGGAAATGATGATGATGCTGCTCTTCCGGTGGTGCAGGTGAAGACGGTGGTGTGGGAATGGAGGTGGCGCGAAAGACGAGGGGAACATCAGGGCGGCTCCTTGGAGGTGGAGGACGGGGTGGCTGAACGGGCGGGACGACGAGATCGATGACGGATCCTCATCCAGTACGGTGGACAAGGGACGTCGAGGTGTTGCTGTGGACGACATCATCACGGAAGAGGCTCCGGCTGGGTGGCGGATGGAGGAGCTGTCGGTGTCAAAACCGGCGGATCTCGGGTAGGGGGTCCCGAACTGTGCATCTAAGGTTGATGGTAACAGGAGACAGGGGACACGATGTTTACCCAGGTTCGGGCCCTCTCTACGGAGGTAATACCCTACTTCTTGCTTGATTGATCTTGATGAATATGAGTATTACAAGAGTTGATCTACCATGAGATCGTATTGGGTAAAACCCTAGAGGCCTAGCCTGTATGATTATTGTAATGTATATCTCTCCTCCGGACTAAGTCCTCCGGTTTATATAGACACTCGGAGGATCTAGGGTTACACAAGGTCGGTTACAAAGAAGGGAAATCACATATATGGTGACCAAGCTTGCCTTCCACGCCAAGGAGAGTCCTATCCGGACACGGGTGCAGTCTTCGGTCTTCGTGTTCTTCACAGCCCATCAGTCCGGCCCATGGCTAATAGGTCGGACGCCCGAGGACCCCTTAGTCCATGACTCCCTCAGTAGCCCCTGAACCTGGCTTCAATGACAAGGTATCCGGCGCATAGATCTGTCTTTGGCATTGCAAGGCGGGTTCCTCCTTCCGAGCTCCAAGATAGTATTCTGACGTTTTGAACGTGTCCGGACCTATAACATACATACCACACACAACCGCAGAGAGAATATAATATTCCACGAGTCCAATCCGCTGACAACTTTTAGTAACATGACATTACATCTGCCCAGTTGTAATTTCGAACTGTTTTTAGCCTGCAGCTCCGGGTTTCGAGGCACGGCTTTATTGGCACGTCTTATCCAAGTCGAGATCGTGTCCCCCTTATTAAGGGATTCTCATCAACACAGACGTGGGTAACCCAACCGTCTCTGTGGTACAACTCCTTGGAAACAGGCAAGTTTTAAGGCCCAGGAGTAGATGTTTAGATACTCACGGCCTTTATAAAGAGGTGCACACCCGTCCTTTTTCTCTTCCACGTTTGCTTCTTCCTCAGCCCTTGCTATCTCGAGTTCTAAAACCCAAGTTTCGACCACCACAAGCCTTAGTCATTTCGGATCTAGCCTTCTCGCTAGGTGGGTGGCTTCTTCTGTTAAAGAGGAGGACATTGTGAAGCTTAGGGCAGCGAGATATCTGACTGCAGAAATCCTCCATCAGCTCCCTGTCGAAGGGCAGGTTATCCCTACCCCCAGATCCGGCGAGAGGGTCGTGTTCATATCCCACTTCCTCCGAGGGTTAGGCTTTGCCCTTAATCCCTTTGTTCGAGGGCTTATGTTCTACTATGGGCTGGATTTTCATGATTTGGCCCCGAACTCTGTTCTGCTTATCTCGACGTTTATCGTCACGTGTGAGGCCTTTCTTCGAGTCCATCCACACTTCGTCTTGTGGCTCAAGACCTTCCACTTAAAGCCGCAGCTGGGGGGAAGCAGGCGGAGTGTGGTGGCGCCACCGTGAGCAAGCTTAATAGCGCTGTCGGTGTCAAAACCGGCGGATCTCGGGTTGGGGGTCCCGAACTGTGCGTCTAGGCGGATGGTAACAGGAGACAAGGGACACGATGTTTTTACCCAGGTTCGGGCCCTCTCGATGGAGGTAAAATCCTACTCATGCTTGATTAATATTGATGATATGTGTAGTACAAGAGTAGATCTACCACGAGATCAAAGAGGCTAAACCCTAGAAGCTAGCCTATGGTATGATTGTTGTTCGTCCTACGGACTAAAACCATCCGGTTTATATAGGCACCTAAGAGGGTTAGGGTTACACAGAGTCGGTTACAATGGTAGGAGATCTACATATCTGTATCGCCAAGCTTGCCTTCCACGCCAAGGAAAGTCCCATCCAGACACGGGACGAAGTCTTCAATCTTGTATCTTCATAGTCCAGGAGTCCGGCCAAAGGTCATAGTCCGGCTATCCAGACACCCCCTAATCCGGGACTCCCTCAGTAGCCCCCGAACCAGGCTTCAATGACGACGAGTCCGGCGCGTAGATTGTCTTCGGCATTGCAAGGCGGGTTCTTCTCCAAATCCTGTGTACCTGTTGAATAGTGTCTGGTTTCTCATAAATATCGCGCTCCTTGGCTTCCACACCCAATAATGGCCGTCTTCCACGTGTTGAATGAATGCGAAAAGCCATGGTATTTTTACATTTACCCCCCTAGGTGCGCAAATGAGCTGCCTATATAAGAGACGAGGATCTAGATCCGAATCACACCACCTTCACTTCGCGAGCTTCAACGGAGCGCATCTGACAGAAACCCATTCCATCATGGACAGTCGCCGCGGCTCCTCCTCTCGCCCTCCTAGTCCTCAGCCTGGAGATTGGGAGAGATGCTCCGTCCCGCACAGCGAGCTGGTGACGCTCCAAACCAAGGGGTTTCTTCCCCCAGCCTTCATGGTTCCGGTTCGAGCCAGACTCGCCACCTATAAGGGCAGAAAACAAGCGGAGAGTGTCCCCAGTCCCTCCCAAGGAGAGCGGGTATGCCTTATCCCTTATTTGATAAGAGGGCTCGGATTTCCAATTCATCCGTTTCTCTGGGGGCTCCTGGAGTTCTATAGCCTCCAGTTGCACAACCTTACGCCTGCCTCCATTCTGCATATTGCGGGCTTCGTGGCCCTTTGCGAGCTGTTTTTGGGGATCGAGGCTCATTTCGCGCTGTGGAAGAGGCTGTTCTGCCTCGTACCCGGTTCTTAGGAGGGGTCGATATATCAAGTGGGCGGAGCCGAACTATGGTGCATCACCGGGACCAGATATCTATCCGGAACCCCGAAGAAGGCGTCCGAAGACTGGCCTTCAGAATGGTTTTATATAGAAGATGTCCCCCTGCGGGACCCTGTTCGGATCGGCCTCCCGGAGTTCAGTAATGCCCCTTTGAAGAAACGCCTAAGCTGGCGTCCACGGAGCCCTCAGAGGGAAAATGACAGGGACGTCCTTTACCTGATGAGCCGAATAAGGTTGTTGGCTCATTCCGGACTGACCATGATCGGGGTCATGGCCACATGCATTATGCGAGGGGTGCAGCTGCTCCAGTATAGGGGCCACCACATGTGGGATTTCAACGGGGAGGATGATGCCACCCGCCATGGCCGTAAGGGGCCGGGATCGGTCGCCGATTTGATGAAGACCCTGTCCGCATTGTACAAGGGAGAAGAGAAAGAATTTCTTCGCGTCAATCCACAGGACGGGTTTTCTATGAAAAATCCTCCAAGCTGGGTAAGCGGACATTTGTTTTTGTCCATCCGATCCATATTCCCATAGTCAAGTATCTCATTTTGTGATTTCGACGCAGGAACTGCGCCAGGCCGTAAAGGATATAAACAGCCTGCCTCCACAACCAGAAGATCCGGAACGGTTCCTCGATCCGGCCTCCCATGAGGATCTGGACATATCGGTGGAGCTGATCGATGGGGTATTTCACCAGCTGAGCATTGATAATTCCCTGGTTGCCATTACGGCCGATTACCCTGGAATACTTCCCGCCTCGCAGGTAACTGAGACCGAAGCCCCAATACTTTGAGAATGATTCATCCTTGCTTATTTTTTATCATCGTACACCAACAGTGTTTTGCAGGGGGAACCCTTCAGGCGGAAGGCCGAGCCTGCGGCGGCTAGCCAACAAGGGGCAGCACGGCCCAGCAGGCTAAAAAGAGGTGCGGTCCGGATTGAAGCGCCGGTGCAACGGTATGGCTTGTCACCTTATTCCCAGGTTTTATTCTGGAAGGCATACTAACGCTCGTGCTCTCTTCAAGAAAAAGAGCGCTCGCCGGACTATATCTGGAGAGGTTGCCAATCGAGCCTCCGCCAGCTAGGCTTCAAAGTCAGGCAAGAAGCGGAGGCGAACACGAGGCGTGCGTCGGATGCTCCTCCGACAGAGGATGCCGATAGATTGTCCGCCACCAACTCGGAGGTGGAGAGTGCCATGAATCACAGGCGCCGCCGGACAATTCTTCGTGACACATGTTTCTCCCAATAGGCGTTGAACGCCTTCAATTCGGGAGATGTGCACCTCCGTGCCGCTCAAGATGGTCTAGCCAGAGCCACGGAGCAGTATGTAAAAGACATACGAGTGAGGAAATTTAACAGTTATATATGCCAGTAGCCCCCGAGACTTGAAATAGTTAGAATAACTGATTTAAGGATCATTTATTGTGCAAGATCTTCTAGAAAAGAATACCCAACTGTCCCAGGGCTTGAAGAGTGCAAAGCCCAACTTGAGGCTGCACAGGCCGCGACAAGGGAAGCTAAAGAGACCCCCTCTGGTAATATATGTTTTTAAAAGATAAGTATGTTGTGAAGTGCGGCGTGTGTATAGAGCTGACAATAACATTGCAGATGGCGTCGGGGTAGATCCGGACAAGCAACAGCTCTTACGCCGGTTATAGGCCGGCGAGAACGTGCTTACGAGGGTGAGGCAGGAGAAAAATAATCTCGAAGATGCCAACACCCAGTGGGTGAGGAACTAAAGATGTTCGTGCCCAGCCGTCCGACTAAGGAGAATCGGTGGCTTCGACGCGGCATTTTCAATAAGTGCTTAAACGAACTTTGAAAAAAGAGTTCGGCGAGGAAGTCGACTAACAGAGTTATGTCGTAGGTATGCTTACAGCCGCCGTCTGGAGGAAATGCCCGGTTCTACGGGTGACCTTCTTCCCGAGCTCTTACAACTGCACGAACGAGTTCGCAGTGATGAAAAACATCGCCTGTGCCTTGTGGCCATCTCTGCTCTCCTTGCCCAAGGCCTTGGGGAGCTTGCAGAGAGGCTTCAGGGAGCGCGCGGCGCTCCGATTATGGAAGACATCGGCCTGCCGTCAAGGCGCCAGGAGGCTGGGCCATGGTGAAGACGCAGGTACGAAGGTTGACCCAAACCACATGGCCGAGGTCGGACTGTGGGGCGGATGGGAAGGAGATCCTGTGAGCTTAGTGTACGGCCGGTAGAATTGGCATAAAGTATTCCCCAGCAGGATCAAACTAGACAGCCTGTTAGATGGCATTGAAGAGGAATACAATCAGTCAAATTGACTATGTAATTTAAGGTGACATGTAAAATGCCTTCTAGCCGGATTGTAGATCGTTTGTCATAGCGGACCTTTTCGCTTCAACCTCGGGACCCAGTAGTCCGGAGTGTGTCCGAATACCCTCGCGGTTATATAAAAACCGAGGCATGCGTGGAGACCAAAGGCGTAGGGGTCATTAGTGCTTTATCGGACAAGTGCCCAACTAGTTATGTTATATTACATGGTTAGTAAGAAACATCTTCCAGGAGAATAGTTCCGTTAGGGGTTCCTTTCTCGGGAGGCATGCCCTAAAGTGCATGTCGGGACTGCAAAAAAGCAGAAAACATCTAGGGCAGATAAATAAATAGGTAAGAAATCTTCTTTTAGTTCACCGACCGAATATTCTCTTAAGAAGGCTAGCTTTCGGCTTCACCCGGTCTGAGGTACACATCCGCTTACCCGCAAGAATAATCGCAGAGGTGCTCCTTTACCACCTAGCCGAACAATCGGGAACGTAGGGGTAAGCACAGGAGCCAGGCAACCCAGCTTGGCCAAAACTTAAGTCATATCGATGCATATAATGGTGAATAAAAGGTACATGCGGAAGTGTTACACATGTATTGGGCATGAAGCCCTTATAATTAAGCTTCTGTGAAAGAAGCCCTCGGGTACAATGAGCGCGGATAGCGCGTCAAGTGTGTGCGAACAATGCGCTAACGAGCCTTCAAAGGCTGGAAAGAAAAAGTAGGGAGAAGGAGAAAAAAAGAAGACAACTAAAATGTAAAATATGGACGTAAGAAGGAGACGAACTCAGAATCCGCGCTAGGCGAGAATCTTCGGAGGCGGGCTGCGTTCCATGGGTTCGCCTCGAGTCGGTTATCCGATGCATCTCACAGACGGTACGCTCCACGGGTCAGACTTGATCGATGATAAAGGACCTTCCCATTTGGGCTTGAGTTTGTCCTTTTTCTTGTCCGCAGCGAGAACTAGCTCGCCAACATTGTAAGTTTTGGCCCGTACTTCTCTGCTTTGATATCTTCGAGCCTGCTGTTGATAGAATGCGGAACGGGCTTTTTCTATGTCACGCTCCTCCTCCAAGGCGTCCAAACTGTCCTACCGATCGAGCTCGGCTTCTCTATCTTCGTACATGCGCACGCGAGGTAAGTCATGAATTATGTCGCAAGGCAGAACTGCCTCTGCGCCGTATAACATAAAGAATGGTGTGAATCCGGTCGTGCGGTTCGGAGTGGTCCGCAGCCCCCAGAGTACGGAATCGAGCTCCTCTACCCAGTGCGTGTTAGATTCCTTGAGGGACCGCACTAATCTGGGTTTGATGCCGCTCATAATTAGACCATTTGCTCGCTCAACTTGACCGTTAGTTTGAGGGTGATAGACTGAAGCGTAGTCGAGCTTAATGCCCATGTTTTTACACCAGAGTTTGACCTCGTCAGCCGTAAAGTTCATGTCGTTATCAGTGATGATGCCGTGGGGGACACCGTAACAGTGTACGACCCCTGATATGAAGTCTATCACCGGTCCGGATTCGACCGTCTTGACAGGCTTGGCCTCTATCCATTTGGTGAATTTATCCACCATGACCAGTAGGTATTTTTGCTTGTGGGTTCCACCTTTAAGGGGTCCGACCATGTCAAGCCCCCAGACTGCAAAAGGCCAGGTGATGGGAGTTTTGAGGGCGGTGGGTGGCATGTGGCTTTGATTAGCAAAGAGCTGGCATCCGACGCATCGTTGGACTAAGTCCTGAGCATCTTCCCGGGCCGTCGCCCAATAAAATCTTGTACGGAAGGCCTTGCCTACAAGGGCCCGGGCTGCGGTGTGGTGCCCGCCGAGTCCGGCATGAATTTCAGCCAGAAGATTCCGCCCTTCCTCTTCAGAGATACACCTTTGAAGGACTCCGGTTGTGCTTTTTTATAAAGCTCTTCCTCATGGACTTTATAGGCTTTAGATCGCCGCACTATGCAGCGGGCCTCGTTTTGGTCCTCGGGAAGTTCCTGCTTGGTTAGGTAGGCTAGGAATGGTTCTGTCCACGGGGCAATGACTGCCATTATTACGTGGGCTGAGGATGTTATTTCGTTGGTAGAACCACCAACTGTGTCAGAATGTTCGGTGTGGGGCAGTGCGGTTGGGTCCGGGTTGTTATTTTCGGACTCTCCCTCCCATAATACGAATGGCTTGAACAACCTCTCTAGGAAGATGTTGGGGGGAGACAGCATCGCACTTTGCGCCGATGCATGCCAACACGTCTGCTGCCTGGTTGTTATCCCGGGCTATATGGTGAAATTCGAGCCCCTCAAACCGAGCTGACATTTTTAGGACGGCATTGCGATAGGCTGCCATTTTCGGATCCTTGGCATCAGAGTCTCCATTTATTTGGGATATCGCGAGGTTCGAATCCCCGCGCACCTCTAGGCGTTGAATGCCCATGGAGACTGCCATCCGGAGACCATGTAGAAGGGCCTCGTATTCGGCTGCGTTGTTGGAGTCTGTATACATTATCTCGGAGTACGTATTGAACTCAGATCTCCGGTTGGGGACGTCGAACAGACTTGACTCCCAGCCAGCCAACATTTTGGAGCCGTTGAAGTGCATTATCTAGTTGGAATATGCGCCGTACTCTTTAGGGAGTTCGGCTTCGGTCCATTCGATGATGAAGTCGGCCAAAACTTGCGACTTAATAGCTCTCCGTGGCTTATAGGTTATGTCGAGCGGAGGAGCTCAATGGCCCATTTGGCAATCCGCCCGTCGCGTCATGGTTGTTTATAATGTCGTTAAGGGGTACTTCGAGGCTACTGTTATTGAACACTCTTGAAAGTAGTGTCGCAGCTCCGGGATGCCATAAACACCGCGACGCTATCTTTTGATAATGCGGGTACCGTGACTTGCATGGAGTTAGGACAGTGGACACGTAGTAAACTGGTTTTTGAAGGGGGAACTTGTGTCCGTCCGTTTCTCGTTCGACAACGAGCACCGCGTTTACAACTTGATGAGTTGTCGCGATGTATAATAGCATTGGTTCGCCCATGTTGGGCGCGGCCAAGACCGGGTTTGTTGCCAATATGGCTTTTATTTCTTGAGTCCGGCCGTGGCATCCGCTCACTCGAAGTGTTCAAAAGGCGTCGGAGGCGATAAAGGGGTAATGCCTTTTCTCCCAAACGGGAGATAAAGCGGCTTAGAGCCGCCACGCATCTGTCGGTGTACTAGAGTAGGGGTACCCTAGTATCCCGAACTCGTACACGGGCAGTTGCAGCACCCCACAGCAGGGCCGGCCTGGTGACCGCCAAGGTCCTCCGCGGCTCCTTTGGAGCCATTCAAGAACAAAGTATTCAAGACCCCGGCAAGAGGAACTTGCCGGGAAGGCCACTCAAGGCACGAAGGAAACAAGGCCCCGGCAAGAGGAGCTTGCCGGGAAGGCTTGGTGAGCGACAGGCTACCGAGCGCGACAAGGATTCGGCCGCGGCAAGGTGCTTGCCGCGGCAGGCAACTTCTCTTCATCTCCGCTCCAGCTCATCCACCAACGTGTCGCCATGGGGCCATTCCAGGCGTGCGTGTCAAGAGGCTGTAGCCAGCGGGAGTAGCGATAGCGGCGACAAGCTTACCATCGTGGCAAACGGTGGTGCACTTGACGGTCCTCACAGATCGTTTAGGCGATGTGGGCGGGCATTAATTGATCTTGTCCCTTGTCGCCGAGTTAGGTATATACACTCATACAATCGTACAAGTCGGTGTACCAACTCTGTTTTCCATTTGTACCCTCATCTCCGCTGCCACACTGTCGGTGACCCCTTGAGCCTATAAAAGGCCGCCCGTGCAGCGTGAGAGGGGTTCGGCTGGTTCGGTTCATTCCACTCATTCGAGACCACACTCACTCAAAGCTAGGTTTTGTAGCTCCCATTGCTCCCTAGCAAGAACACAATATAATCAACCAAGCAGCAGAGGAGTATTATCTCCGGAGAGCTCGAAGCTGGGTAAACTGCTCGTGTGCATCGCCGATCCGCTTTTTGTGCGATCTCCGCCCCTTCAACCACAAGGGACTCGGTCCGCCAGGTCCCATAGGTGTTCGTGGGTCACGATCAGCTTCCCGACATCTTTGGCGCGCCCGGTAGAAGCGTCGAGGCTGTGTGAACCTGATCTAGCAGTACACGAGCAACTTCTTCATCACCTTCATCGACATGCCACCAAGAAGAAGGCTTCGCGAAGGAGAGCCGTCGCGTCAAACCCACCACCACCGGAGCTGACGAGTGGTGGGGAAGACGCAATGAGGAGGAATCGGCGTCGAGGAGAGCCCACGACGCTGCCAAGTCCAAGGACAAGGCGGCACAGACTCGGCGTCCGGATACGCATCAGGTCTGCCTCGGAGGCGCGAGACCGACAAGCGCCATGGTGCTCGCAGCGCCATACGTTCGTTGGGACAAGATCGAGCTGGTGGATCCAGAGACGCACAAGAGCAGCTCGCGCGCCAACAGGCTGGTGCGAGCGGAGCACGGTCGCCTGGACGGGATGTTGCTCCTTCTAATATATTTAGAAGTTCGAGCATATCCCGCTCCTCGCACCGTTCGCCATTGCCACCCACCACTCAAGCAGAAGCTTTGGCGCGGGCTCAACTACTCCTGGATTACCCTCCAACGGCTGACAAGGTCGATGAATTGAGGGCCACCATTCAAAGTCTCATCGGCTTTGCCAACGGCGACACTGCTGGCAACCAATCGCGCCCTGCCACCGGCGGGACGACAAGGCACGAGCCGGTGGCGACGAAACCTATGGGGGTGCAACCACCATGCACTCCCCATCCGAAGGCCAAGATCACCAGCCCTTGATCCACATCGACGGCGACTCCACCGCCATCGATCCACGAGCTCGCCGTGATCAGCGCCAAGTTCTTCAAGAACGGCAACAAGAAGACGCCGAACTCGCGACGAGCGCCAAGAGAAGCGCGCCAATCCGACCAGCGGCAGGGGCCCGCTGTCGACATGCAAGCGCCGGGAACCAGTGACTTGCCGTGACGCGTAGGTTGCCCTGCGTCACCCGTGAGCTGCGGCAAGTCCAAAGGCCCGACAAGAAAAACTTCAAGCCAGATGTGCCAGAGAAGTATGATGGCAGGACACACCCATCGGAGTTCCTCAACATCTACACCATTGCGGTGCAGGCTGCGGGGGGACGAGACGACAAGATCCTCACCAACTACTTCCCGCTGGTACTCAAGCCAAACGTCAGATCTTGGCTCATGCACTTGCCGGACAGTTCCATATCTTCTTGGGCAGATCTATGCTATTAGTTTGTCGGCCTTTCACAAAGCGCCACATACCCCATGGCCAAGAGAGTGACCTTCACCGCTCGCTTAGAAGGAAGGACAGTCCTCGCTTAAGTTCATCCGAGATTCAGCCGTGTGCACTACAACATCCTAGATGTCCACCCTGCCGTGGTGATCGCCAAGCCACACCGTAACGCATGGAACCGCAGGATGAGGGAGGAGATGGGGATGTGCAAAGTCAAGGACGCCAGTGAGCTATATGCCCGGCCGACAAGTGTGCACGCGCTGAAGAAGGGAGAAGACTCCAGTGAGAGAATGCGTAAGCAGGATCGACAAGAGGAGACCGCCTGCAAAGAAGAGCCAAGCGGCGGAACAACGAAAGAAGAAGAGCAAAGAGGTACTAGTTGTCGAGCAGTCCGCAACGGAGGTGGCGCCAAGAAGGCAAAGGTTGGTGGCTCCGGCAAGGAGGTTGCCATGACACCGACCGCCAAGCGGGCGGGCGGCCGACAAGCAGGACAGCTCCAACAAACAAGATCAGAAGATTCACCGCACCAAGGGCCATGACCTCCGTGAGCTGCAAGAAAGTCGAGCAGCTTGTTGAACTGCTGAAAGCTGAGTATATGCGCGAGACAAGGAGAAGGCCCAGAAGGTGCAGGGGCAGCTAGCAAGAAGAGACCCGCCGAGGAGGCCGCTGCAAGGCCAAGCAATGGCAAGGAGATGACCTCCCGCGGCGCGACAAGGATGAAGACGAAGATGATGATGAAGATATGGAAGACGATGAAGCTGATGAGCAGGAGTTTCGAAGGCAACAGAGGTTCTTCAAGGTTGACGGTGGTGCTTCTCTGCATACCTCACACCGCCAACTCAAACAATGGATGCGGAGGTTAATGCAGCAAAACCATCCGTAGAGAGTCACGAGACCTCTCAAGTGGTCCAAAGACGCCTATCATCTTTGATATTGAGGACCACCCTGATCGTGTAACTGCGGTCGGGTGTTTGCCGATGTTGGTCTCACCAACTATCCGCAACCTCAAGGTCACCAAGATGTTAGTTGACGGCGAGGCCGGCTTAAACCTGATCTCATCCGCAGTGCTCCAGAAGCTTCAAATCCCTGACAGCGAGCTCGAAGAAACTGGCACTTTCCAAGGAATCAACCCAGGAAGGAGCAAGCCCAAGGGGAAGATTACGTT
This sequence comes from Aegilops longissima, assembly GCA_021605205.1. Lineage (NCBI taxonomy): Eukaryota > Viridiplantae > Streptophyta > Magnoliopsida > Poales > Poaceae > Aegilops > Aegilops longissima. The sequence continues at coordinate 419,838,749 of CM038679.1, forward strand.
GCCGGTGACATTTGGCAGCGAGCTCAACTTCAGGACTGAGAGGGTCACATTCGACGTCGCTGATTTCCCATTGCCTTACAATGGGATACTTGGCCGTCCAGCACTTGCCAAGTTCATGGCAGCCTCTCATTATGCATACAATCTGCTCAAGATGCCCGGCCCAATAAGTGTCATTTCTGTTCATGGCGACAAGAAAGATGCTCTTATCTGCGCCGACAAGATTTACCGGGATGCAGCAGCTGCGACAGATAGCAAATCACTTGTCACCTGAAGCTCCGGGGGAAGAAGAAGACCAAGTCCGCAAGAGCTCGATGCCCACTCCGCAAGCGCACTCTTCGGTGCTGCGCTACCGCCGAGGACGCACCATCGAGCTCCACCGGCAAGTGCAAGAAGATGATGGCAGCTCCGCCAAGACCAAGAAGGTGCCCGCTAAGGAGGACGGCATCGGTGGTACCTTCACCATCGGTGCCACTCTCGACCCTAAATAGGAAGGCGAAGCTCGCTGCTTTCCCCGCGGCGAATGTCGATGTGTTTGCATGGCAACCGCCCCGACATCCCGGTGTTCCCAGAAAGTAATTGAGCACCACCTAGCTGTCTGTCCTCATCGCGCGCCCGTCAAGCAAAAAGTCGAAGCAGCAAAGGAGCGCCAAGAGTTCATAGCGTAAGAGATCAAGAAGTTGGAAGCAGCAGGCCTTGTCGAGGAGTGCTCCATCCCACGTGGTTGGCCAATCCGTAGTTGTACGCAAGGCAAATGGGAAATGGAGACTTTGTATTGACTTCACAGATGTTAATAAAGCTTGTCCCAAAGACCCATTTCCTTGCCGCGATAGACCAGATTGTTGACTCCATGGCTGGATGTGATTTGCTTTCATTTCTTGATGCATATTCAGATATCATCGATCTTCATGGCAGAAGAAGATGAAGAGAAAACCGCATTCATTACACCATGTGGCACATACTATTTCATACGGATGCCTTTTGGTTTGAAGAATGCTGGTTCAACATTTGCAAGAGTAGTCCATGACGCTTTTGAGCCCCAAATGCACAGAAATGTAGAAGCCTACATGGATGACATAGTGGTCAAGAGCAAGGACAAAGCAACTCGTTCAAGATTTGGATGAGACCTTTGCAAATCTGCGCAAGATCAACCTCAAGCTCAACCCCGAGAAGTGCGTGTTTGGAGTTCCTTCCGCAAGCTTCTCGGTTCTTCGTGGTCTCGTAGGGAATTGAAGCCAACCCGACAAGATCAAGGCCATTGAGCAGATTGAAGCACCAAAGCGCATCAAGGATGTTCAAGACTTGCGGTTGGGTGGCTGCTCAAAGAGGTTTATCTCTAGGTCTGCTGAAGCGCCTCGCCATTTTTCAAGATCTTTGAAAAGGCAGGTCCAATGAAATGGACTCGGCGGAGGCTGCGCTGCAGACTTGAAGAGGTACTGTCCTCCACTCCAATACTTGTCGCACCTAGGCCACAAGAGAAGTTGTTGCTATATATAGCGGCAACCAATCAAGTGGTTAGTGCTGCGTTAGTAGCGGAAAGGGAGGCGATGATGAGCCGCAACCATGGCAGAGGCATCCAGCGACAAGCAAAGGGCTTCTCCGTCAAGCTCGTCCCGATAAGGACGGATCTGCGCAGGATTGCGAAAAGATTCAGAAAAGGATGGTGCAGCGCCAGTCACTTTGTCGCCCTTCGCAGGGGGCTAGATCAAGGTACTACGGTGTGCAAAGTTGCTTTTCGCCTCCTCATGGCCTCGAAAAGCTGCGCCATTACTTCCAAGCACACGAGATAACAGCTTGTCACCGCTCGCTGAAAAGGATATTGCAAAATCCGTACAACAGTGCAGGATTGTCGAGTGGGAATCGAACTGTCAAGCTTTGGCCTCAAGTTTGAAAGCACTTCAACTATCCAAAGCAGAGCATTGGCAGAGTTTATAGCAGAGTGGACGCCGACGCAAGAAGAAATTCCAGAGACGAGCATCCCGTCAAGGAAGCAAGTAAAGAGTGGCTGATGTACTTTGATGGTGCCTTCGCCGCAGCAGCGCCGGTGCGGCGTCGCTTATCGCACTCCACCGGAGAGCACCTCAAGTACATAGTCCGATGCACTTTCCCAAGGAGCAAGCAACAAATAATACAGCAGAGTATGAAGGTTTGCTTGCCGTCTCTGGATTGCAGTGGACCTTGGGATCAGAAGCTTATTGTCGGGTGACTCGCAGCTTGTCGTCCGCCAAGTGAACAAAGATTATCGAGTCCGTTGATGGAAGCTTCACGTTGATGAAGTGAGAAAGCTAGAAGAACACTTTGAAGGCCTCGCAAATGGAACATGTTCCAAGAACTCGTAATGATATTGCCGATGGCTCATCAAAGTGCGCCGCACTCAAGTTACTCATGGAACCAGGGATTTTTGTGCTCAAGCTGACTCAACCAACTGTAACACCATCAACCGGACAGAACAAGAAGAGGAAGTTGGTTTCGGTGACTACTTTCCCGGCAGAGCTCCCTGCCGCCGCCAAGAAGGTCCCCAAAATCAACACAGATATCGCTGAGGAGCAGTCTGCTCCGACAAGCCCTAGGGTTTGTTTCGCTGAAGCGACGCCCCGACAAGTCTTGCTCGGCAAGCTTGCCGGGATCATCAAGCTCCGCTGAGCCGCAGGTTCTGCCGAGAAGCCGATGTTCCCAGGCGATGTGCCTTTAGTTCTTGTTGTTGAGCCGCAAGCTCCAACATGGGCATAGCAGATCGTCCATTTCCTTCAGACAGGAGAACTTCCCGAAGAGCAAGAAGAAGCGGAAAGAGTAGCCCGGCAGTCAAGTATGTACCAGTTTGTCGACAACATCCTCGTGCAGTAAGAAGACTCAACGGTGTGAAATTGAAGTGTATTTGCCGAAGATGGATGAAGATGTTGGCAGAGATACATGGAGGCATATGTGGTCACCACATTGGCGAAGAGCACTTGCTGCAAAGCTTTCCGCAAGGTTTCTTCTCGCCGAAGCCCTCCGAGATGCAACCGCACAAGTAACCAAGTGTGAAGCGCTGCCCATTCCAAGCAGATACACCAGCCAGCTCAAGCTCTGCATAATCCTTTATCCTGGCCATTTTCGGTCCGGGGTTCGACATCCTCGCCCCTTTCCCGAAGCTGTCGGGGCTTTGAGTACTTGTACGTCGTGAATCGACAAGTTCACAAAGTGGCCGGAAGTAGAAGCAAGGAGGAAGGTGACAAGACAACCAAGCGTCAAGTTCTTCAGTCAATTGTTTGCCGCTTTGGGATTCCTAACAGATCATCACCAACAATGGCACACAATTCACGAAGTCACACCTTCATGCAATACGCCCAAGATCTTACGCCAAGGTCTTTTTGCTTCGCTTGCTCATCCAAGGAGCAACGGTCAAGGCAGAGGGCAAACGCTGAAGTGCTGGGGACTCAAGACCGAACTTTC